>OZ014525.1:20796046-21396046 GCA_963966055.1 Lathyrus aphaca
GATTAAGTGTTTATTATGTTCCGTCCAAAAAAAAAAATACATTTGCACGAAAAATTTCTGCTACGCAAAACAATTTCTTAAAATTGTGATTTTTAAAAGTATTTTTTTATTGATCTATTTTCTGAAGATCTATTCAACACTGTTCTAGATCATTTGAATCCATGTTCTTTCCCAATTCTTTGTTAATTTTAGAAATTTTATCATTAGAATTTTGTAATGTTTGTTTTAGAATTATCTTTGATATTACATGTAGCGCAACTATAACTGTTGAAAAAGTTTTCTTTGCTATAAATATTATTAAGAATTAAATGTAAAATAGCATGTGAGATGAATGATTTAATGATGGGTTAGTTACTAATATATATAAAAATATGTTTAATAATATTAAAAATAAGAATATTTGTTAATATTTTTAGAATATAAATCTTAAACATATTTGGAATGGATATTATGCTTTTGAAAAACACTCTGGATATTTATACATGATTATATATGTTATTTAAAACCTATATAAATATAATATATATATATATAAAATCTAAAGTACCTGGTAATTACATCTTAAACCCTCTGATTAAAAGGTTAATTTGACTTATTTAATAGGGTTAAATTTGGTAATGCAATTTTTTTAAGGGTTTTGGTTCATTTGGCAATAAATGCAGCTGATGTGGCACATTCACATAATAAGTTGTTTTATTATTTGATTTTTAACATTAACTATTTTATATTTAACATTAATGTTACAGCCTACAATATAATATTTTTATAGTTTTTATTAAAGTTGAACATCCTACAAGTTATCCTACAAAATAGGTATAATTATAATGGCAATATATTATTTAATAAACATATTTACAGCACAAAGAATTAAACCCCAATCACACGTTTCCCCTCACAAACTACACGCTTCGAATTCTGCAAGTTAAAACTTCATCTCCCAAACCAGACGTTTACCCTCCCAATGCTTCATCTCTACCAGTCCCAATATCATTTCCATCTACAATCATTACCTTCAACCCACACCATAAATATGATATATCCTTATACCTCTAAAATTTTCATACTTTTTAATAGCTTAAGACTTTTTCGTCTGGGGACTAACGGTACTCGCCCAAAACCCTAACCCCTTTGTGTTTCAATTATGTTGCTTTCATTATCACTAAGTTGTTGTTGCTGCTAGGGTTTATCCTCCTTTTTCAATCTTCACCACATCGCCTTCAGGTTCGATTTTCTCTACTCTCATTCTTCTCTATTCAAACACAGAGTGGTTAATCTATCAATAATTGCTTTGGTTTGGGCTTTGACTCACGTTGTTCAAACTGGGGATTGCATTAAGCTTTTGGTCCCTTTTCCTGCAATTTTATCAAGTATTGTTCACTCTCTCTCTCTCTCTCTCTCTCTCTCTTTCTCTTTGAATTCAATTTTGTGTTTAGAGTTTCATATATGCTTCTACTTTTGCAGCTTCTGTGTTTTTCTGTGTAATTCTTTACTAATGTTGATTAGTTTGAGGAAAAAGAAAATTTAAAAATGAGGTAGAAAATGTAGAATGGGAAAGGTTGAAGTTGATTGAGATCTGAATGATTTAAAAGGTTTATGATTGATTGATTATAATTTGTGTATTTGATATGGAATAAGGTATGTTGAAACTTTGTTTTAACAGTTCAATGATGTTGGCCTTATTTTTCTTTTTTACTTTAGTTTATACTTTTCATGAACTTGGTTTGAGATTTTTCTTCACTTGGGACCTGCCTTTGATGTACAGGGTATAGGATGTCCTCACAAGGTGATTTTTTCGCTTTTGTCGGTCCCGTTGAAAAGTGGTTTGGTGTTGCCTGTCCATTTTGAGGCTTTTTTTAGGTTGGAGCTGTAGTTCTGGAACCAAACTATAAATGGTTTTGGAACATGTTGTACCATCATCATGGGATTCGCCTGCATTAGCAAGGTGAGTTGAGCTTTATTAATTTATTCTTGAGAAATAGTGAAAGTGAAATTATCTTCAATTTCCATGTAAAGTGAAATATTACTACCCTACAAATATTTGTTCTCAAATATTGGATAGTTTTTGGTATTATGGGTCTCTGATGTATACAACCAACAAGGGTTAGCTTAATTGGTAGGATGAAACTGGAAAAAAAATTGGGGTTGATTTTTGTTTGTAGTCATTCCTTGATAGGTCATATTTAGCCAATACACAATTCATTTTGGAATAATGAATCTGTTAAATTTATAATGACTATTGACTGAAATTTCTGAATAGTTAAGAAGCATACTGGAATATTATTTATGATTAATGGTGGTGATTATTTTTTTATGATACTTCTTTTTGTTAACAATTTGAGATTTTATTTGCATTTGGTTTGCTTTACACATAGATTTAGTGTATTGAGTAGTCTTCTGCATAATTTACAGTTTGAGATCCTGGATTTGCTATTGCAGGGTCTATTGTATTTGATGGTGATTCTGGTATTTGGTGATTATCAGGTATATTTGGTGAAATTATCTTCAATTTCCATGTAAAGTGAAATATTACTACCCTACAAATATTTGTTCTCAAATATTGGTTAGTTTTTGGTATTATGGGTCTCTGATGTATACAACCAACAAGGGTTAGCTTAATTGGTAGGATGAAACTGGAAAAAAAATTGGGGTTGATTTTTGTTTGTAGTCATTCCTTGATAGGTCATATTTAGCCAATACACAATTCATTTTGGAATAATGAATCTGTTAAATTTATAATGACTATTGACTGAAATTTCTGAATAGTTAAGAAGCATACTGGAATATTATTTATGATTAATGGTGGTGATTATTTTTTTATGATACTTCTTTTTGTTAACAATTTGAGATTTTATTTGCATTTGGTTTGCTTTACACATAGATTTAGTGTATTGAGTAGTCTTCTGCATAATTTACAGTTTGAGATCCTGGATTTGCTATTGCAGGGTCTATTGTATTTGATGGTGATTCTGGTATTTGGTGATTATCAGGTATCTTTGGATTTAATAAATTATCAGTTTCACATTGATTATATACAGTTTCAGCATGATATCAGGTTAACATCCTTCTTCGAGTTGTTCCTATTTGACAGGCTTTTAACCTTGGATTTTCATTCAGTTTATAACAATGAAATTTGCCATGCCAGTGGCTATAGTCCATAATTGTATCCGTGTGAGGTGTGGTGTAGGTGACTTGAGGAGAAAATAATATTTTTAAAATTACCAAAGTTACCTGTCAGCATATCTTAAAGTATTCAGAGTGGAGCTGAAATGTGTTACTTATTACTGATGTTAATGTGTGTTACTTATTGAAGGGTGAAGCTGAAATGAATTAAAATTGGTTTTGTAAATTATGTTTATAAATTTTTTGGTACATATGAATCAGTTGTTGATATGGCTAAATATTTATACCAGTCGGTGATATTCGACAACTTTTAAATTTTGATAGCAATACTTAATCATTTTATAAATTTACTATTACTTCATTTGTAGAATTCTAGGTTTTTTGGATTGTTAGGATTGAGTTTATTATAAATATTTATACCACTAATGGAAATAAGTTATAAATATTTTTATAAACTCACAAGACTATATTGTTGATTCAATTATCTTTTTAAAGGGAAATAAGTCACAAAAAGTTTTAAACACGGAATAAATTATAATCATTTTTTTTATAAACGGAATAAGTTACACGGTATAAGTTACAATCAATTTTAATGTAAATAAATAAGTCTTTATTAGCCTTTGATTTGGTGCCTTAAATTGTGACAATAATAATAATTCACTATTAATATCAGTATTATGAGTAATAATAATAGAATATGACAATAAAAATGTGACAATCATAATAATGCACTAATAATATCAAATAAAAAAAATTGACCTAACCCTTTCTAAAGAAAATGTAAGATAATTCATATTTATTTTAAATCTAATAAATAAATATAAATATTTATTGAATTTTTAAATCAAATTATTATAAATAATCGAGATAATTTTATTTTAAATGCTTTAAAACTACTATAATAATAAATTATTTATCAAATAATTTTTTCATAAATAATTTTTTGGAATACGTAAATTGCATCCCTTAAGAAAATGTGATTTCTAATGATTTGATAAAATTTGAATTTTCTTTAATATCATCAGTTTTAATGTAAATAAATAAGTCTTTATTAGCCTTTGATTTGGTGCTTTAAATTGTAACAATAATAATAATTCACTATTAATATCCGTATTATGAGTAATAATAATAGAATATGACAATAAAAATGTGACAATCATAATAATGCACTAATAATATCAAATAAAAAAAATTGACCTAACCCTTTCTAAAGAAAATGTAAGATAATTCATTTTTATTTTAAATCTAATAAATAAATATAAATATTTATTGAATTTTTAAATCAAATTATTATAAATAATCGAGATAATTTTATTTTAAATGCTTTAAAACTACTATAATAATAAATTATTTATCAAATAATTTTTTCATAAATAATTTTTTGGAATACGTAAATTGCATCCCTTAAGAAATTATTGAAACACACTTAGACTATGGATGAATAAGACAATAAAATTATGGATGAATAAGACAATCAGACTATGGATGAATAAAAATTGCATTTTATAAATTTACATTTCGGTAAAATGCGTTTATAAACAAGCAAAAATATAATATTTATAAATTTATATTTCGGTAAAATGCGTTTATAAACGAGAAAAATATACATGTTGATACACGTATATGTGAATATAAAAGTAAAGTTGATGGAAAAACATGTAATAATAGAACACAATATCAGTAAAAAAGATACGGGTGATTGTTTTATTTGTTTTCTCTAACTTTTATTTATCTTTTATCAATAATATAATATTTTTAAATAATAAAAATGAAAATTATCATAGCTATTAAAACTCAGATTTTTTAATTTTCAATGCAAACTCAAATTTTTTATTTCTTAGATCTTAAATGCATTAAATGATAATTACAATAATAATGATCAAATTATAATTTAATGTAGACGTTATGAAATTTTATTATTGGATTATATCAATATTTTAATGTTTGTAAGTTTTTAAATTGAATTTACATTTAACATTTCAATTCATTAATAGCATCTATTTTAATATAAATAATCATTGAATTTTTAATTAGAATTATAAATTCAAACTAAATAAGTTTTACAAATGTATATATAAACATATTCGATTTTGCAAATTTTTTATTTATTTAATAAGTGGACAATTTTTTTGTTCATTATAATAATTATTTATTTATTTATTTTATTTCAAGTTCAAAATTGATTTTTTTTTAAAAAAAATAGAGTTTTATTTACAACAAAATATCAGACAAATATATTAATAAAATCTAATCAATAATTATCATCTCATCATAATTTTATTTATATCATTATAGAAAATTGTTTATAAAATCTAATCAATAATGATCAAATTATCATTTTGATTTAATACCAATAAAGAATATTTTATTCACAAGATTCTTTGTATTCTACAAGGGTAATGATAATGATATCACGATTTAATATTTTCTTACAATACCAAAGTTTCTAAAATGCACAACTATTTATGTCATTAGAATTTATAGAATCTTATAATCATTACACTATCTTTTATTTATTTCTTTACCAACTATCTCACGTTTCCAAAAACAAAATCTCTGCCTTCTAAGAGTTTGATACATCCTTTTTACGTTTTTCCAAAAGGTCTCTGTATTCCAATACTTATGAAATAAAAGTTAAACACAATCTGAACATTTCAATTTTTTAAGTAGATAATTAATGTATTTTATGTTTAAAAGAAATACGATTTTTTTCAATAAATAAATTATTAATTTTATTAAACACCTATTTCTCCAAAAATGTCACTAAGTAATCAATAAAGTCAATTTATTTTATTAAACGCTAGGTTTTGATTTTTTAATTTATTTAAGGGAAATATTCAACTAATTTAGATTTTTACATTTCCAATTCAATAAAGTCGTAATAAAATTGTTTTTATTAAATAATAATAATAATAATAATAATAATAATAATAGTAATAATAATAATAAAATATATAATTTGTTAATAATAAAATATATTAGTAGTTTTGATTTCTTTATCATATAGAATTTTTAATTGTTATATAATTTCTAATGTCTTAAATAATATTAATAAATTTTTTATAAATACTACTGAGATCTTTATAGCTTGAGATTCAATAATTGTCATTAAATTATTAATTAAGAACATTTTTTTATCTTTCTAAGACGAAATTAGAATTCAAGAAATCAAATTTAGTGTCTTCTATTTGATTTATTGATTTAATTAAATTTTTATTTATGTTGATTCTCTGCATAAATTGAAAATAAGAAACAAAAAGAAATATATGAAACAATCACGAAAAAGGCTACAAATATCTATTTTTTTTAAGAAACATGAAAAAATTATGATTGATAAATATATAAATTTCTTATGAAAAAACAAATATTTGTCATTATGGATGTCACATACTTAAATTATATTTATTATAATTATCATCTCATCATAATTTTATTTATATCATTATAGAAAATTGTTTATAAAATCTAATCAATAATGATCAAATTATCATTTTGATTTAATACCAATAAAGAATATTTTATTCACAAGATTCTTTGTATTCTACAAGGGTAATGATAACGATATCACGATTTAATATTTTTTTACAATACCAAAGCTTCTAAAATGCAAAACTATTTATGTCATTAGAATTTATAGAATCTTATAATCATTACACTATCTTTTATTTATTTCTTTACCAACTATCTCACGTTTCCAAAAACAAAATCTCTGCCTTCTAAGAGTTTGATACATCATTTTTACGTTTTTCCAAAAGGTCTCTGTATTTCAATACTTATGAAATAAAAGTTAAACTCAATCTGAACATTTCAATTTTTTAAGTAGATAATTAATGTATTTTATGTTTAAAAAAAATACGATTTTTTTCAATAAAAAAATTATTAATTTTATTAAACACCTATTTCTCCAAAAATGTCACTAAGTAATCAATAAAGTCAATTTATTTTATTAAACGCTAGGTTTTGATTTTTTAATTTATTTAAGGGAAATATTCAACTAATTTAGATTTTTACATTTCCAATTCAATAAAGTCGTAATAAAATTGTTTTTATTTTTTTTATTAAATAATAATAATAATAATAATAATAATAATAATAATAATAGTAATAATAATAATAAAATATATAATTTGTTAATAATAAAATATATTAGTAGTTTTGATTTCTTTATCATATAGAATTTTTAATTGTTATATAATTTCTAATGTCTTAAATAATATTAATAAATTTTTTATAAATACTACTGAGATCTTTATAGCTTGAGATTCAATAATTGTCATTAAATTATTAATTAAGAACATTTTTTTATCTTTCTAAGACGAAATTAGAATTCAAGAAATCAAATTTAGTGTCTTCTATTTGATTTATTGATTTAATTAAATTTTTATTTATGTTGATTCTCTGCATAAATTGAAAATAAGAAACAAAAAGAAATATATGAAACAATCACGAAAAAGGCTACAAATATCTATTTTTTTTAAGAAACATGAAAAAATTATGATTGATAAATATATAAATTTCTTATGAAAAAACAAATATTTGTCATTATGGATGTCACATACTTAAATTATATTTATTATAATTTTAGATTTAAAATAAATTATAATAATTCTGTATTATTTTCAATAAAATTTAAATTACTTTTAATATTAAAGAATATTATTTTAATTTTATTATTTAAAATTAAAAATTCATTTTATAATAAATTGGTCAAGAAAAAATAATAAATTAAAAATAATATTTGAAAAATTCAAATGAAATACATATAATAAACAAGATTATGAGTCTGTATGTGACAACTATTTGTTTTTCCTTTATTTGTATTGTTGATACATATAATAAAATATTGGAGTAGATTTATTAATATATTTTATTTATATAAGGAATATTGTATATAATAATTAATTGTGGTTGTTTGTATTTACAACTTATTAAGACTCAACGTAAATAATAATTAATTGTGGTTATTTGTATTTAATTTATAGTAACTTTTATTGTAGGTTTGTAAAAATTGTAAATATGATATAATAAGAACGCTCAATGTAAATAATAATTAATGTGTTTGTATTTAATTTATAATAACTTTTATGGTTATTTATGATTATTATAACACTTTTTTAAAATATGTTTTTTTGTATAATATATCTAATCATTATTTAAATTAATTTATTATTTTATATATAATTTTTTTAAATAATTAATAAATTCACCTATGATTATCATAACACTTTATTTTAATGAAAAATAAAATTTTATGTCTATCATTATAATTAATAAAAAAATAAAATTTTATTAAAGGTTTATCTAATTTTTATCTACACTAATAAATGTTAAATATTAATTTTAAATTTATTTTATTTTATAATTTTATTTGTTAATTTGATTCTAAATAAATAATTTAAAAAATGGTATGACTTATAAGTATTTATATTAGTAACAGAAAATTTGATGGGATCTGTCATATTTTAAGATACCATTGAGTGTAGATATTCATTTAAAACTGAAATTTGACGGAAAGCTGTCATATATTGTAGGTTTGTAAAAATGGTAAATATGATATAATAAGAATGATTTAAAACTTATATTTGATGGGAAACTTTTATAGATTTTAGGTTTGAAAAAATTAACTAATATTTAAAAGATAATGTTATTTGAATTGGAAACATGATTTTATTCATGGTTGTAATTTTATATTTACTCATCTGAATTCAACTGAGTTTTATTAATGTTAATTACTGAAATTACAAACATGATCCATACATGATCCACGGGTAGACGTGAACGTATCTACTACATAAGATACCAGTTGTAGACTGGTCATTTGAATGGTCAATTGTTAATATATTTGAATACCATAGGTAAGAAGTCTTAATTTTGTTACTCTGGTCTGGTCCGTTATTAATATATTTGAATTGTATTTGTAATTATCCATATTAATATTGTTGGATTTATTAACCTATTTAATTGGTTACTCTGCACAAAATTTAAACCCTGAAAAGTGGCAGAATTGACAAGTGATGTGTGAATAGAGACAGGACCCGTGCGAACGCACGGATATCATACTAGTATCCACTATTAAAACATGTTATTTTTAACAGGTGAATTATTTTTTCATAAATGTTTTCAAGTAATAATACTATTGAGTTTTAAGCCTTGCGTGTATCATTTTTTGGATTGCTTGCATCTGAAGGTAATGCCACGTTGGCATTGTCTCCCACTTACACACCAATTTCCAACACACATTGCAAATGAAGTTTGAACTAAAAATGAGCCAACAGAAAGGCAGAGAAAAGCAGAAACCTCCCACTTTCTAAGGCAAAAAAACTTCCACTTAAAGTGCTGCTTACTTGCTCACTTGCTTGTTATTCTCCTCACGCTATCTATTACTTTCACATTTTTACACAACTCTCACTCCACTGTCACCCTTCCTTTCTTGTCCAACCCTGTCTCTTTCCCTTAACCCCAAGTACAACTTCTTACTTCATCTTTTTCGTCATACTTTGGTCAACTACTTTTATCTTTCAAATCAAATGTAAAATAACTGTTGGTGCATTATCTATATCAGCAAAACACTCTAGATACTACTACAAAAGTTAAGAGAAATACACCAAACCAAATTAAAAATAGAAAGGTTTTATATTCTTTCTAGCTTTTCTCTTTCTTGAACAAATATAATTTCTTTCTACATTTTTTATTGTTTTAATTTTAGAGTACTATTGTAAATGGTTTTGTAAAATATTTAATATTTTTTGTTTTTTTATCATTAATATATTATAATTATTTATCTAATATTTGTGAATTTTTTTATCCAAATACTCCACTTTTTCAAAACAATTCTCAAAATAACCCATTCCAAAACAATTCTCAAAGTATCCCAGTTTTGAAAAAAAATTAGAGGAATCTCCGGATTGATTGGTGACTGCTTTGGTTGATTAGGATGTGTCGCCAATTGGATTGGAGATACCATATATTGTTTCCAGTCCAATTGGCGATTGCGTCTATATTTTGTATGTTGGGGTCAATTCATTTGGAGACAGGGTGTAGTGTATAATTTTCCTATAAATAGAGGTGGTGTGATCAATTATTTTCATATTTCTTCTCATATTCTTGTATTAGTCATAAAATGTATCGTCGTCGCTGGAGGAAAGTGATTTATTCGAGAGAGAATCCTAAACGGAACATTCAAATTTCAAGCAACTGCAAAGGGAGCTGAATCGTTAGTTAGACGAAGACATATCCAAAGGAGAAATAATTAGAAGTATTGAGAGACTTGATGCCTTGCGTGGGTGGGTGCGAGTTAAGACTGACAAATATGCGAGGGAAGTGATGTTTGGACCAAATGAAATCAGTTTGATTGTTGTAATCAGTTAGAAATGTTGTGTTTATCTGTTGTATATATGATGTTTATTTAGAGTTATTGTTGTTCGTTATATGATATCTTCTTTTTTGTTGGAAAGTGTTGATGTTTTTAAGTGTGTTTAAGTCAAGGTGATGAGGTGATGTTTGTTGTTAACATTATTGTAACAAAAAAATTATTAATATATAAAAATCTAAGGTTACAACAATTGAAAGGAGAAACTAAATTATGATGAAGAGGTTGTTTCAACATTGGGACGTTTTTTTCGATTGTGTCCGGGCTGAGGACATAAACTACATAATCTTATCATTTTATCAGCCATATCCTTGTTCTTATATGCGTGCTATTTGGGCGACCTTTTATCTTTCTTCGCATCTCATCATTGTGTCAAAATATGCCCCCTTGATATGGAGGCCAATATTTCTCCATTGCTAGCACTATGAAGCCTTCGTTGTAGACATATTACAACAGTTTAATATTAGATGAAAATTCTACCGAAGAAATGAAAATAGTAAAAACTAGGTTTTATCTTATGATTTTATTTGGTTCATTTATATTTCTCGAAGGTACTGGTTCTTCTATGCACGTTGTGTATTTACCTTTATTAACAAACCTAGAAAAAAAATATAGTTGGGGTTCCACTTGTTTGTCTTATTTGTATAACTCTTTGTGTAGAAACGCAACAAGAGACACATCTATATTTTCTGGATGCACCATTTTTCTCCAAGCATGAGGTTGATCTAGATTGTTATCCCTAGTGCCCGTCAACCACAACAGCTTTTCATTCATGTATGCACAAAAGTAAGTTAATTCACTTTAATGATTATTGTATCTAACTAATTTATTTTAACTTTTTTTGTTTAAATGGTTCTCCCGCAGTATGAATTATAGTAGATGTCCTAGAAATTGTATCATTCAATGCCGCAATCTCTTGGATCACTTTACACCTGCAGATGTAATGCCACTAAATGAATCAATTTATTTTTAATATCATATATTTTATAATCTAATATTTTTATCTTCCACGTTTCATTTGGCGTCCATATCTAGACATGGAACATGAACATGAAGTCAAAGAAGAAGATGCATCTGTTTGGACTGCATGCATGTCGATCACCAGATTCACCACTGTGGAGATGCACCACGATCACTGTGTCAAATTATAGTTTAGAATGCATGAAAACATCATAGATCCATTGATTGACCTCGGTAAATGGAATCTACAAAGAGTTAATGAACAATGGAACTATAAAAATTGGAAATATTTTTCTAAATATGAGTGTCGTAAAGTGAGGAACCGTCACACCATGTCTTACGTGAACCTGTGATGGAAACCCCGTCTATACCAACTAATACTTATATGACTTGGTATTGATCTGTTGCAACTAGGTTTCTCTCCAAAGATAGGTATCTACACGACCCACGACAAAACACTTACACACAAGAAGCTTCAATGTCTAACCCGTGAGGAAATTATCAGTCCTGTTACTCACAACCCCTACCCAATAAAATTACTGACCCACAAACACACAAACCCGCAATCCAAACATGCTAGACACCCAACCACAATACCAAGAGCGTCCCCCATACCATGTCCAACAAAATGACTATTATTAAGACACCCAAAATGCATATGCCCTCAACACAATATCAAGATATAGCCAAAATGCCCAATCATCGTACCATAGCCAAAACGACCAAATATCGTATCATATTCAAAATGCTCAAACATCACACCATAGTCCACATACAGAAACATCACACCATAGCCTACAAACACAAACATCACAACAACCCTATGGATTTTAAACACCACTAACGTTTCAAACTTTCACCAATGAAGCCTTCACGCCAATATCCCAATTCATTCGCCTAGGTCGTATACCAATGATCTCTTTATCACATCCAAACTACTCTGGCATGGGTCACGAACTCAGTTACGACAATGTGTCGTCGCTCCATACACAAGACTTCTTAGAAATGCAAGAAATTCTTATGGAATCTACTAGGGATGTTCCTAAGACCTCAAATCCTCAAACACCTGGAGTGTATCAACAACGGGGGCATCAAGTAAGGGTACCTAGGGGATATGGAACTAGTGGCCAGTATGACCAACCTGATCGTAATCATTAAATCATGTGATATTATTTTTAATTAATTATTAATATTAATTACTTTTGCTTGAAATTTTGTGATTGCACCCTTTCTTCAAATGAATTGGTGACAACATACAAAATATAGACATAGTCACCAATTGGACTGAAGATACCATATGATGTCTCCAATCCAATTGGTGACAGCTCATAATCAACCAAAGAAGTCACCAATCAATCTGGAGACTCCTCTATTTTTTTTTCAAAACTGGAGTACTTTGTGTTTTTTTTTTGAAAAATGGGTTATTTTGTTTTTTTTGAAAACGTGGGGTATTTGGATAAACAATTCAATATTTTTATATTTCAAAAATTTATTGATCTCCGAACCATATAACAATAAATAATATTTTAATTTATACTATCATAAAAATAATAACATTCAAATATGCATCATTATAAAAGAGGAGATCTTAAACATACTTGTTTCGCTAGTGAACGAAAAAATATTTGGTGAAATAAATCTCTGATATGAGTGTGAGGATGAATCTGCAAGGTTAACACTCTAATGTCTAATTCAATACGAGAAAGAAGGGTAACATGACTTTTGTATTAGAAATAAAATACCTTAAGTCTCGTATGAAATGTCTAATATATGAAAGATAACTATGGAGGTCCCTTACCATTACAACTTGGAATGCGGAGAGTCGTCTAATGACATCAAACAATCAACAATTATCCATAATATGTATCTAATGTGAAGTTCTAGAGTAGAGTTGTATTGTACTTTCTGTGCTTTAATGAAGTGACCATGACTAATGATTGGGTTCCCCCTATGAAATATAGTTATGAAGGTCCCTTACCATTTCAGCATAGAATGAGGAAATTCTACCAATGACATCTAACTGAAAGCTCCAATGGTTTGACTAAATTTTGGTAAAGCACAATACTGATAAAGATGAAGAAATCTGAGAACGTGTTGTCTTGAAGAAATTTGATAAAGACCAATGATGTCGAATAAGATGTTCTATCATGAAGACTCGACATCCTGGACTGTTAGAAAAGAATATTTAAATCAGTTTTAAATCTTCTTCAAGATTCTCCCCAACAAATCAATAGTGGATCAACAAATTAGAAGACATAACATATGAAAGCCATGTAGCAGCTGAAGGCTATTTAAGGAGATTTAGACCTAGGGTTTAACAAATCTTTTGTAACCTAGTTCTTAGGAATAAAATAAGGATTGGGGTTTTGAGAGTCACTGGCTCTTTAGGATTTGTAAGTCTCCCTTTGTATTAGGTTGATAAACTATGGTAGACATAGGTATGATACATGTTCATAAGCCATTAGGTAATGGAATGCATATTATACTTGGATGGAGATTTGAAGCAAATCCAAGTTAACTTGTTGGTCAAGAATGTTTGATAGAATTTTGTATTGACAGAGATGGATGAAGATATCATAGGTTGTGATAAAGGGAGTGCGATAGGGTTCTCATATCAAAGATAAAGTGCTTTAATAAATATATTCATTGGGTAGTGATTAGGAAATAAAGTTGTAAATGGGAGAGTTTAGCTTTATGATAATACTACATATAGTATAGTCTTTGAAGGTGGCAAAACACAAGGAAGGGGGGTTGGAATTGGGTTTTCTGGAATAATTAAAATTAACTTCTAATGACACGTTTACTTTATCCTGGTTCGTTTGAACTCAAACTACATCCAGTCCACCCGCCAAGGTGATTTTGCCTCTACTGAGGTCTTAATCCACTATTCAATAAGCAAACACACAAAGACCTATAGTCAATGTCTTCTTGAGTCTTCTGACTAAACTTAGTCACTCAAGGAAAAATAATTATTACAAGAATAATAAGAACGTAACTTATAATGCTTCTAGATAAGCAGGTATCACTAAGTGATAGTTACAACAATAAGAACAAGATGAAATGATTTGCTTGAATATATGAGAAACGTGTATAGCGTTGCGTTTTTCGTATCTGATTTCTTCAAATGATGTCCTTTATATAGTTCTTGATAAAGTAGCCGTTGGAGACATCTTGAGCCAAAATAGGATATACTTTAATACCTTAATTTCTTTCCATAAGTAGAGATACTTGTCTTTGAATATTAAAGAACATATTCTTTAATTAAAGCTTTTTAATAAGGATACCAGCATCTTCTAAGCGGAAATCAGAGATAATGAATAATATATGCGCAACCAATAAATGTGTAATTTAATGCTGGATTCTTCTTTGAGCGTATCTGCTATAATGGTTCTCCCTGGCTTGTACGGATTACTCAAGCAATATTATCTTCTACACGAGAGTACGTATTCATTAGAACTTCTAATATGAAAGACTTTGTTATCATCAAAACACTTAGAGGATCAGAACCACATTTGTTCTAACAATCTCCCCCTTTTTGATGATGACAAAACATTTTAATTTAACAAGAATAGAGTTTAATGAATTTAAGTGAACTCCCTTTGATTAGAAGATAGACTTCTTTCAGATGTTCTATGATCCTTAGCTCCCCCTGAGTTGATTACTTGACCTGTTTCTTTTTATGATAGCAACTCAAATAACTTTATCAGAATATGTAAAAGGCAGATTATGGTAAACTGCTATGGATCAGAATCATATACGTTTCTCCCCCTTTTTGTCATAATCAAAAAGATAAAAAGATAAAGAGCAAGAGAAAAAATAAATTATAAACCAAAGCCAATAGTGTTAAAGAACTTAGAAGCAAACGCAAACAACCAGTAGAAGTTCAAATAGTAATGCAGAATCAGAAGTTAAAATAGCAAAAAAATTAAAGCAAAAGATGAGAAAATCAGGTGTTCATCTTAGTGACTAAAGTCTCCAGCAAAGATTTAATGTCTGATGAAGATTCCACTTGCTTGGTGAGTAGAGTCTTCATTTCAGCAGTTGTTTCTTCTTGCTTGTCTAGACGTTCCTTCACTAGTTGATTTTCTTTCTTTAATTCTTGCAGAGTTTGTAGGACAAAATTTGTTCCCAGAGGTTCTTCTGTTGGAGGGGCAGCTTGATTGTCAGGACCATCAGCAGTGTCTTCTACAGAAGATACTAAAACCATCTGAAGTGCTGAGAGCTCATCCAGCGGTTCTGATTCTTTCCAAGGCTTGTTGTCCAGCAGGAGTGGTTTAGTTTGTGCAACATTTGAGACTACTGCTTGAAGGTACTCACAGAAGTTCTGATGAGCAACATCATAACAGATGTCCTTGAGTCTTTTGGACTCAGCACTAAACCATTTTCTGAGGTCAGCCCATAGAAAATCAGATGCAGCAGGATCAGTTAGCTCTGCACATGCAGTCTTCAGATCTTCTAATTTTAATTTCAGAACTGTTTCAAAAGCTAGCAGTAAAGTAGAAATGTCTGATTTGGATGGTTTGGGTTTTGGAACGGGAATAGCTCTTTTGTTGGACATAGAGGACAGTTTTTGAAGTGCTTCAAAGTCAATTGTAGTTCTAAGAGGGTTGTCATTTTCAGTCACAGTTTCTGTTGGTGAGTCAGGAATGTTTATGATAGAGGGTGAATTTTGGTTTGTTGAAATGTTATGGGAAATTGAGGCAGCATCTGAATCTTGGTAGTGTTCAAGATCAAGATCAAGAGCAGCTTTCAAGGCAGATTGTGTTTCATTTGTAGGAGAGCAGTCAATATCAGAAGGTGGAGTGTCATCAATTGGTATATCAAAATCAGCAAAAGTTTGGGGTTGATGATTTTTTGTTTCTGTTTCTGTTTCTGGTGGATATAAAGAGGATAGGATGGATGCAACAGCAGAAGTTGTAGGAACTTCAGTTTGAATGGGACTAATATTATGAGGTGGTTCAGAAGCATGAATTTGTTCAGAGTTGATATCAGAGGATGGTTGGCTAGAAGGTAAGGTGTTAGAAGGTTGTTCAGACACTTCTACAGTTACAGCTTCTACAACAGTAATGGAATCAGGATTAGAAGCAGAAGGCTTACCTGTTGTCTTAGATGATTTTTGCATCTTCTGAGAGGGGTCTTCAGCAGTCTTCCTTTTCTTTAATCTGAGAGAGGCAACATCTGGAATTTGTTGTTGGAGTTCTTTTGGGTTGAAATCAGGTACCGTACCTTGACGCTTGCATATATCCATATAGTTGAGAACAACATCTGCTGGTGTATCAGAAGAAAAGAGAGGGAATCCTTCTAGAGGTATCCTTCTGGTGCTGATAACTTCTCTAGATTGAAGAGTGGGTTCTTGCTGAATGGTTGTGATGAATCTCATCTTCTTCAGGTTTTTAGCATTCAAGGGTTTTCCAACGTCTGTTTCCAAAAGATCATTTTGATTTATTTCTGCTAGGAAGTCCACTAGCTTGTTCTGACAAAGAATATCAGAAATTAAACGTCCAAAAGGTATCCAGTCCCTTTTGGTCTTCTCAGTATCCCTTGTTTCCTTAACAGCGAATCTAAGATTCTGAAACAGTGTGTGGGCAAGATTGATTTTTTTCTTTTTGGAGATGAAATAAAGGAGGAATTGTTGATCCAGATTGATGTAGTCTGGAGAATTTGTAGGTTTCCTGTGACAGATTGTCCCAAGAATTATTTTTGCCCAAATACGCAGAGGAGTCTTTAGGTCTTTGATTTTGTTTGATGGTTTTCCAGCGGTGAAAATTTCTTTAGCAATCACAACAGCATCAGATACTCTATCCATATCACTGCATTTGATACCATTGCCATCAGTTTCAAAGAGTTTGGCAATGTGATCTTCAGAGATGATAATCTGTTTACCAAGCACATAGGAGGTGACTTGTGCATCATTTGAGTATGTGTACATCCAAAATTCTTTAACCAGTTTAGGGAAAACTGGTCCCATTAGCCTGTCAAAATATTTTTCCCAGCCTTGAGCTTCAACCTGAGGGAGGAGGTCAAAACCATTATCCTTCAAGCTTGCGAAATCAACGAATAGCTCACACAGTACTTCCAGTTTCTCAGGAGGGGTGGAAAGAGTCTTTGATGGTTCAACGTAGAAATCATCAGAGAAATCTTTGTGTGAAGATGATGAAGCCATTTAGTGACTAAGATGAACTGTTAGGGTTTAGGGTTTTTAGAAAGAAATGAGGAAGCACAAGAGACTGAGAGAATAACTTATAGAGAGAGTAAAATGCGGGTAAAATTTGAAAGTGAGGAATACACTTGATATTTATAGAGAAAAATATGGAAGCAATTAATTAAATGCGAAATTAGTGGGAAACAATTAAGTTTGAAAACATAATGATTAACAACATTAAATGCGCTGACATGGGGTAAAGCGTAAATGATTCTGGAACAGTTACCCAAGAGATTTTCTTGCCTTTTTGATGTCAAACCTAGTCGTATCAGATTCAAGAATCTCAACAGTTATCCTTCTGAGCGAACAGTTGCTAAGGCACGTTCTGTCACTCTTCAGAATTTGGACACGTGTTTTGATTCTGATGAAAGTCCTTAGAGCTTTGTTGACAAGTGTTTGATATGAAGATCTACAAGTTAATCTTTTGAACAGAAGTTCTAAGAGTAGAAGTTAGAGCATAGAATCTTCTGAGATAATCATGTAGAATATAAATAGTAGAACTTCTAGAGATAAGACATATGATTAAAGCATTTTCATTCTGGACATAACTTCATGCTAAGGTTAGTTAGAATGAAATTAAATCTATCTTCAGAAAGGGGTTTAGTAAAAATATCAGCCCATTTGTGATTTGTGTCTATAAATTTTAACATTAAAATTCCCTTCTGAGTGTAGTCCCTAATGAAGTGATGTTTAACTTCTATGTGTTTAGCTCTAGAATGTAAAATAGGATTTTTAGAGAGGCAAATAGCAGAAGTATTGTCACAGAGGATTGGAATGTTACTCTCATAGATATTGAAGTCTTCTAGCTGATTTTTCATCCAGAGCATCTGAGTACTGCATCCAGCTGCTGCAATGTATTCAGCTTCTGCAGTTGATAATGCTATGGTTGGTTGTCTTTTGCTAGACCAAGCGATTAGGTTGTCTCCTAGAAATTGACAACTTCCAGAAGTACTTTTTCTTTCTTTCAGATATCTAAAGATTCTCTTAACTGCTGTTAAGTGAGTTTCTCTAGGATCTCTGTAGAGCTTCTGATCTACTTTCTTACTTACCTCTTCTTTCTCCAAGATACATGTAGGATGCATAGGAGTTTTGGATATTGAACTTTCTGATAATTCAAATTTCTTCAGAAGTTCTTTTACATATTTGCTTTGATGGATATATGTTCCTTCTGATGTTTGATTTATTTGAATTCCCAGAAAGAACTTTAATTCTCCCATCATGCTCATTTCAAATTCTGCCTGCATAGATTTAGCAAATTCCTTTCCCAAGGCACTTTTAGTAGAACCAAAAATTATATCATCTACATAAATTTGACATATCAGAAGATCATTTTTAATGTTTTTACTGAAAAGAGTTGTATCCACTTTCCCTCTGATGAATTTATTTTCTAGAAGAAAATTACTCAATCGTTCATACCAAGCTCTGGGAGCTTGTTTTAAACCATATAATGATTTTTTGAGTTTGTAAGCATGTTCTGGAAATTTTGTATTTTCAAAACCAGGGGGTTGGTGTACATATACTTCTTCATCAATATAACCATTTAAAAATGCACTTTTGACATCCATTTGATATAGAATGATATTATGATTTACAGCAAATGATATTAGAAGTCTTATTGATTCTAACCTGGCGACTGGTGCATAGGTTTCTGTATAGTCAATTCCTTCTTGTTGACTATAACCTTGTGCAACCAGTCTTGCCTTGTTTCTGACAACTTCTCCTTTCTCATTGAGTTTGTTTCTGAATACCCATTTGGTGCCAATGATGTTGAATCCTCTGGGTCTAGGAACTAGATCCCACACATCATTTCTGGTGAATTGATTAAGTTCTTCTTGCATAGCCAGAATCCAATCATTTTCTGATAGGGCTTCTTCTACGGAAGATGGTTCAATCAGAGAGACAAGTCCTAGTAGCGTCTCTTCAGAGTTTTTGAATGAGGATCTTGTTCTGATTGGTTCATCTTTCTTTCCCAAGATTTTATCTTCTGGATGATTAATATTGCTTCTGGAAAGTTTCTTCTGGATGGGTTCTTCAGATGTTGATGGAGCAGTTGTATTGTTTTGAACTTTAGAAGATTGATCTTTAGAAGTTCTGTTTGTAGAGATTTCTACTTCTATATCTGCAGTAAATTCATTCTGCTTTGGTTTTTCAGAACCAAGCTTATCATCAAATCTGACATGAATTGATTCTATCACAATACGTGTTTCTGTATTGTATACTCTGTATCCCTTAGAACGTTCAGAGTATCCTAACATATAACACTTTTGTGCCTTAGAATCAAATTTGTTCAGAGTATCAAGAGTGTTTAGCATAAAACAAGTACATCCAAAAGGATGGAAATAAGAAATGTTGGGCTTTCTGTTCTTCCACAATTCATAAGGAGTCTTTTCAAGAATAGGTCTTATAGAGATTCTATTCTGAATGTAACATGCTGTATTTACTGCTTCTGCCCAAAAGTGTTTAGCCATATTAGTCTCATTGATCATGGTTCTGGCCATCTCTTGTAAAGTTCTATTTTTACGTTCTACAACCCCATTTTGTTGTGGAGTTCTAGGACAAGAGAAATCATGAGAGATGCCATTTTCATTAAAAAAAGATTCCAATTGTTTATTTTCAAATTCTCCACCATGATCACTTCTGACTTTAATGATCTTTGATTCTTTTTCATTTTGAACTTGTTTACAGAAGTTAGAAAATACAGCAATTGACTCATCCTTGTGTCTAAGAAACTTTACCCATGTCCATCTGCTGAAGTCATCTACGATCACCAATCCGTACTTCTTGCCACTGACAGAAGCAGTTTTCACTGGTTCAAATAAGTCAATGTGCAGAAGTTCTAATGGTCTAGAGGAAGATACAACATTTTTAGCTTTGAATCCAGTTTTTGAAAATTTGCCTTTCTGACATGCTTCACATAGAGCTTCTGAGTTGAACTTCAAATTTGGAAGTCCTCTGACTAGATTGAGTTTGTTAAGTTGAGATATTCTTCTCATATTAACATGTCCCAATCTTCTGTGCCAGACCCATTGCTCAGTTTCCACAGACATTAGACATTTTACATTTTGACTTTTTAATTCTGAAAGCTTTATTTTATAAATGTTGTTCTTTCTCTTTCCACTAAAGAGGATTGTTCCATCTTTCTGACTAACAGCTTTACAGAACTTTTGATTAAAGATTATGTCATAGCCATTATCACTTAATTGACTTATGGATAATAAATTATGCATTAATCCTTCTACAAGCAGAACATTAGATATAGAAGGAAGGTTTCCATTACCGATAGTTCCGGAGCCAATAATTCTTCCTTTTTGATTGCCTCCAAAACCTACATGGCCTCCATCTTTTAATTCAAGACTTTGGAACATATGCTTTCTTCCCGTCATGTGACGTGAGCATCCAGAGTCCAGGTACCATGATTGGTGTTTCAGTTTTGCTGTTAAAGACATCTGCAACATACACAATTTTATCCTTGGGTACCCATATTCTTCTGGGTCCTTGTTTGTTAGATTTTACAAACTTCTGATTTATTTTAGGTTTTAACTCAGAACTTGTAGAGCAAGATGACTCACTAGTGTATATAAGATCATGATTATGACCGTAGGTGAAATGAGAACTTAGAGGAGTATTAGGATTTATGACAATATCATCAATATTTTTCAATTTCAGAGTTTCATTATTTTTCACATAGCCTATGCCTCTTCTTTCATTTCTGCTAACACCATAGATCATAGAAGCAATCTTACTTCTATCTAAGCTTTTAGTGAGAAATTGTTGAAAACTATAATCATATTGTTTTATGATATTATCAGAATTGATTAGATCTTCTAATTCAGATTTTTTCTGAGCTTTGAGCTTCTCAAGAGAATTTTTACATTCAAAAAGATTTTCTTTCAGCTCAGAGTTTTCTGTTTTCAGTTTTCTAATATCTTCTAATTCAGATACAAGATTTTGTTTAACGTCTTTGTATTTGAATTGAAGCTTCTGATATTTTTCAAGAATTTCTGACAGACTAGCTTCTAACTCAGATCTAGAGAATTTAGAGAATACCTCTTCTGAGTCTGATTCTAACTCTGATTCTGATGAGTGATCATCTTCTGGTATATTTGCCATTAATGCAATATTAGCTTGTTCATCTTCAGAATCTGACTCTGCTTCAGATGATTCAGAATCATCCCATGTTGCCATGAGACTCTTTTTCTTCTCTTTACTGAATCTGTTTCTAGGTTTGTCTTTCTGAAGTTTTGGACATTCACTTTTATAGTGTCCTGGTTCTTTGCATTCGTAGCACACAACTTCTTTGCTTCTGGGTTTCTTGTGACTGGATGTTGATTCAGAATAATTGTTTGATCTTCTGGTGTTTCTGAACTTCTTCTGACGATGCTTCCAGAGTTGTTGAACTCTTCTTGACAAGAGAGATAATTCATCTTCTTCTGATGAGCATCCAGAGCTTTCTTCTTCTTCTGCCTGTAAAGCTTTAGAAGCATGTTTGTTAGATTTAAGAGCTACAGACTTACCTTTCTTCTGGGGCTCATCTTCTTCTAATTCAATCTCATGACTTCTCAAGGAGCTGATCAGTTCTTCTAAGGAAATTTCATTCAGATTTTTTGATAACTTTAAAGCAGTGACCATGGGTCTCCAGGCTTTCGGTAAACTTCTGATGATTTTCTTCACGTGATCTGCTATTGAGTAGCCTTTGTCCAGAACTTTTAGTCCAGCAACCAGAATTTGGAACCTTGAAAACATTTTTTCAATGGTTTCATCTTCTTCCATCTTGAAAGCTTCATACTTCTGGATGAGAGCTAGAGCTTTGGTCTCCTTGACTTGAGAGTTGCCTTCATGTGTCATCCTTAGAGAATCAAACATGTGTTTGGCTGAATCCCTGTTTGTGATCTTCTCATATTCTGTGTACGAGATAGCACTTAGAAGTATAGTCCTAGCTTTGTGATGATTTCTGAATTCCTTCTTCTGTTGAACTGTCATATTTTTTCTTTCAATCTTCTGACCATCTTCTCCAACAGGATGAATATATCCATCTGTCACCATGTCCCAGAGATCTCCATCAAGAGCTAGAAAGAAACTCTCTAGAACGTCCTTCCAGTAGTCGAAATTGTCGCCATTGAACATTGGTGGTTTAGCATTGATCTTATCATTCTGATAGTCATTGTTAATTCCAGTTTCTGCCATGTGTTTATCTTCTGGATCTTTTACTGACACGGTTAAGTGTAATACTCAGAACCTAGCGCTCTGATGCCAATTGAAGGTGGCAAAACACAAGGAAGGGGGGTTGGAATTGGGTTTTCTGGAATAATTAAAATTAACTTCTAATGACACGTTTACTTTATCCTGGTTCGTTTGAACTCAAACTACATCCAGTCCACCCGCCAAGGTGATTTTGCCTCTACTGAGGTCTTAATCCACTATTCAATAAGCAAACACACAAAGACCTATAGTCAATGTCTTCTTGAGTCTTCTGACTAAACTTAGTCACTCAAGGAAAAATAATTATTACAAGAATAATAAGAACGTAACTTATAATGCTTCTAGATAAGCAGGTATCACTAAGTGATAGTTACAACAATAAGAACAAGATGAAATGATTTGCTTGAATATATGAGAAACGTGTATAGCGTTGCGTTTTTCGTATCTGATTTCTTCAAATGATGTCCTTTATATAGTTCTTGATAAAGTAGCCGTTGGAGACATCTTGAGCCAAAATAGGATATACTTTAATACCTTAATTTCTTTCCATAAGTAGAGATACTTGTCTTTGAATATTAAAGAACATATTCTTTAATTAAAGCTTTTTAATAAGGATACCAGCATCTTCTAAGCGGAAATCAGAGATAATGAATAATATATGCGCAGCCAATAAATGTGTCATTTAATGCTGGATTCTTCTTTGAGCGTATCTGCTATAATGGTTCTCCCTGGCTTGTACGGATTACTCAAGCAATATTATCTTCTACACGAGAGTACGTATTCATTAGAACTTCTAATATGAAAGACTTTGTTATCATCAAAACACTTAGAGGATCAGAACCACATTTGTTCTAACAGTCTTCTTCCTGGATTAGTATCCCCCAGAGTAGGTGAATTGCATCGAACTGGGTTAACATATTCTTTGTTAGTTTTATCTTTCTTCATATTTACTTATTCTATTATTGTTCTTGAGTAACATGTCAAATCAGATGTTGGAACATCTGACATGTTCATACTATGATATTGTTGAATATCAGTCTGTTCGTTTAAGCCTTGTTTAATTGATAGTAGAGATCAATGTCAAAACATATGGTCAGGACATATGTGATATGCGTACCAGAATTTCAATGGGTATAAGAGCAGACATCTTGTTTGTTACTGGATGAGATCTTTGGGAGATACTTTCTGGTGTTCAATAAGAGGAAATATTATGATCATTCAGTCTAATATACTTGGAGGGTATTGATGAATGCGATGAGGGTTTTAGGTCAAAAGGAATAACTTATTGGTTGTTCAAATCTTCTATTAATTTTATGTTGCTGTTGGTGTTCGTTGATTATGTCAAAGGAGATATGTTGACATCGTTCTTGAAGATTTTTGAAGATGTTCATTGGTTTTTTGCTGCTTGTGTTTTTGATTGGAAGAATTCTTGGAGTTTTTGTGTCTCTGATGATGTTGAGGAAAGAAGACCTATTCTTGAGAATAAATGGATATGCATGTTGTCTAGAGAGAATAGATGCTGAAATCTACTCTTGATCGTGCTTGTGCTCTTGAAGATATCAGTATCATAGAAACCTTAATGATTCCAAAGTCATATGCAAGGGAATAAAGAGGGTGGTTGATGGCTGGTAGTGATATCTTGATTCTTGAAGGGAGATTTTGTCATGCATCTTGAAGTCAGATTGGGGGAAAACAAGATGAGTTCTTGGTTATCAATTTTTGGTCTATGAATTGGATAAACAACATGATCATGAAGGAAGATGGCAAAGATACTTGTGATTTATCTCAAGTCCACTCATAAAGGCATTTTTAGTCATGATTGGTAACATGTTGTCTTAGTCAGATCATCAACCTGAAGAAAGTGAAGGTGGTTTATTTTCACCGTCCATAACCTGCAAGGGAAGATTCTTGTTCAATCTGGAGGTTGATCGTGTCTTCTAGGAGACGTCAATGCAATAAAGGGAGATCCTCATTGAAGATGAAGACAAGATATTCAGCTAAAGGCAAGTTGAGTCAAGGATGTCAGTTTTGATGTCTCAACATTGAAGAAGATAAAGTTGATTTACCATTAAAGGATATTGGATAAGGATTTTAGATTAATTGCTATTTATGTTAGTCATAAGTATTTAATTGACTATCCTTCCACCTGGAGCTCATGGAAACTGAAGACTAGAGGGATCGTCATGAGGTAGACCATCTCTAGCTACAACCTAAAGGATGAATACAATCAAGATCATCATGGAAGACTTTATAGTAACATGTGTTCAATCAGATGTTCAAACATCTCTTCAAGCTAGTATCTGCAAAATATTAGTGGCTCAAGGAGTGAGTCTTCATATCAAAGGGAAGAGCAATATATACTCCACCTAGGATGTTGACCTAGTCGTTGGTAATTCTTTTCAGGCATAAAAAGAAAAAGCTTGTGATTCATCTAGAAAGGTTCCTGAATAGAATCTGTTTTGGTTCATGAAGACTCTTGGAAAGTTTAGATCATCTCCCAATTGGAGGATGCTACTTGGGTTCATTTATTTCTGATCTAATGATTAAAGATGTCAAGGCTCACAATCATCATGCTTGAGGAAGTAAGAAAGTCTCTTCTTAAGGATAGCTGGATTTTTGTATGATGTTGCAATGCAGGATATAGGTTGTCTACTCAAACTTAAAATTGTCTTCAAGTATATAAGAGCATGGAACTCTTGTCTTGTTAGGGTTGAAATGTTATCAAGGTGGCATGATAACTTGAAACTTGTCAAGGCTGAAACTGAAGGGGATGGATCATCAACTGGATGTCGTGTCAAATGTTCTGACATCATCTGGAGTTAGCTGCTTGGAATCAATTAATCATCTCAAAAATGAAAGTTGGTGTTACTTCAAGAAGGATATTAACATGCAGATTGCGGGAGCTGCTTGAGTGAGAGATATTACATTTTCTCGTCTTGGTATATCTAAGACATCTTACTATTAGAGTGAATGGAATATGTAACTTAAAGATCAAGCTTCATTGGAAAATCATCTTTGAAACTTTAAAGGACGATGAGTTAACCAATATGTGGCTATTGGTTATTCTTATTTATGAATCCAAGGAGAGGATATGAAACTATTTACTCGGGTGCAGAAGGGTAGTTGGTATAAGATCAAAGGAGTATCTGATTGGAGCTATTTCTTGGAGCTTGTGGAAAAAGTTCTAATAAATTGAAGATGGTGGAAGTGGTTATGGAGAGTTTATTTCTCTCTATGATAGTCTAAATGGATGATCAAACTGATAATGTTATAGTTGATGAAGACCTACATAGGCTGAAGATGATAAAGGATGCATTGATGCATGTGGTACATAGAGGATATTCCAACTGAGGTTAGAATATCATATGGTCATGATATCCCTGATGAAGAAGATCTTGTAAAAGGAATGTCTTAACTTATCATACAGGAGGATGATAAGATGAAGGCTATCATGATTATCAAGAGGGTTCTTTCCAATGGCCGGTTCAGAAGAATGAGAATAAGATTAAAGCTTATGGAGCAAGCAAGTTAAAGATTTGTATTCAGAGGCATGATGAAAAGATCAAGACAAGTAAAAATGACATCATGAAGAAACTAACAATCTAAGAGGTATTTTATCTCTTTGAGGGATGTAGAGCATTCTAGAATTAACTGGATTTTATCTCAAGGAGTGTGTATATTCATCCATAAGAATTCAGGAGGAACTCATATGGTGTATGAATGAGTTCATGAAGAGAGTGATCAATGGCGATTTTGATATAAATCCAAGAGTTTGTTGACTATAGGATGGTGTTTCTAATGTGATCTTACAACAATCATGAAGGTAGAGCAATGTCACAAAGAGATGAGTGGGTTCAACAAGCAAGTTGGACAAAGAGTGTGCTCTTGAAGACATGCAGATGCATCTTATGTTTTCCATTCATAAGTGAAAGAAGAATTAGTTATCTTAGATAGGGGGAGTTGATACTATGTCTAAGATATGTCATTGCAAGACTTGTCATTGGATGCTTGAAGGTCGAGCCAATTGTGATGAGATGTCAAACGAGATGTCCTGACATGTTATTGCTGCTGCAAGTTGTGGGAGATTTGGTAGGAATAAATGAATGAAAGGTCTTTAGTCTGATCTTTGAGATAAATAGACAATGTCCAAAAGGATGTCAAAATATTGTTCAAGATATTGGACGGTGGTTCTTGGACAGATAAAAACACATATGTGTGGAAACATCCTTCTCGTTCTACGTGTTATTGGACTGTACACTTTAAAGAAGTCATGGTCAACAACCATTGGATGATGCTCTTTAATCCTTGGTGTAGCGGGGAAATAATGAGTATAAGTTATTAATTAACTTAACTCAAAAACAACAGAGTCACCACCGTGCTTTTATTTTATTCCAAGAGGAAAAGGAAAAAAGAGCAAATAAATCCTAATGAATCTAAAATCAAAAAGCTAAAGAAACAATCCGAGAAAGGGTAAGGGGGTTGGTTACAAAATGGGAAGGTTTTAAGCACCCAAAAAATTAGTGGTACTCCACAGGAGCCCTTTGAAATATTTGTTGCTATTTGGTTTGAAAATGGTTTATTAAATGAGAGTGAGGGGATACGAAACAAATTAATTTTTAATGTTTTTGTGTTTGACTAGACTTTCGTCTCATGCCTACGTACCCATAATGTGCAATGTAAGATCAAAACCCCATAGTTTGTGGTACAAATAGTGAAAATTAGCTGGTTTTGATTGATTTTATTAAGTGAAGACAAAAGAAGTGCACAAAGGCACAAAACCACTTAAATGAGTTTGATTCTTTTTATTTTTAAATTGAAGTCAAAATGATTAAATTCATTGACATTTATTAAAAGGGAAGAATAAGTAAAATCCACTTGACAAAAAGTTAAGGTTTGGTTTATTAAAGTAGTGAAGGTTTGAAAAAGAGAATCCTTTGAAAAAGAGAAGAAGTTTTGAAAATTGAAGAAGGGGAGGAGATGAAGAGGCTATCCTAAAAAAGAAAATAAAAGAGATAAAGGAGGAAAGATATAATCAAACTTGATGATACTTCCAAGCACGAGCACAAGAGTTCCATCCTTATAAGCATAAGCTAACAAATGGCCAAATAAAGACTAAAGTACCAACTCCATGATGATTAAAGCAAAGGGAATGTGTCCTAAAATCTAAATCCAAAACTCCAATTCCAATGCAAAGGATAATATAACCATAGTCCAAGATCAAAATCATGAGTTTTCTAGAGGTTTAATCCTTTATTAATGTTTTTGTGTCCAAATGGATAAAGGAAAAATCCCAAGGATATATAAACATAAACATAAACATGATAATGAATGATAAAACATAATAAAAATAAAGGAGATAATGGAGTGAGAAGAAAATTAAAGAGGATAAGATGAGAGAATAGTAAGAATAATGGAGATAATAGTAAGAATAATAATATGTACATAATAATGGTATGATGAACTTAATCATCCACAACCAAAAGAGTAACCAAGGCATTTAATGCCAAAAACCGAAAAGGCAACCGATTCTGCTTAATATCTTACACTATAGTGATTAACTGATGCAATTAGACCCAAATTCAATGAAGACTTGAAAGAAGATTGGGATACCTGTAACACCTAAATTACCTTACGGAATTAATTGTAATTATCAGAGTAAAATTTTCATTTAAAACTATTTGAGTGCCACAATACAACGTAAAACAAGTCGGCTCAATAATACGTTTTCCAAATAAGTATTCAACATTGCAGCGGAAATATTTTTAAATCACATAAATCAACTTCAATTACAAGAAAATGTTTTCTAAAAGAAATAAATCAATAAAAGCAACGTTGTCCCGACACCCAAAGCGACGTATCAAAGCTGACACCCTAAAAACGTGAAGTACATTGACTTCACTGACCACCACTCGTTTTATCCTGCTCACCTGCACGTTACCAACATAAGGGTAACATTCAAATATAAGGGGTGAGATACTTACATCACAAAGAGTATTATAATAATAATTAAGAAAGTATCAGAAATAATACACCACTTCTCAACAACAACCATTTTACTACATTACATACACAACCTCTTACACACCGACAATCACATACAACAACAAAAATCATGCAATGAGACCCTACTTGACTCTATGCATACGGTACCATGTATCGATCTCTATTTCAAGATCCAGTTTCCTTCGGAACTCTCGACCCTTCTTTCATGGTCCAGTATGACCCCTATTTCATGATCACACCCTTCGACCCATGTTTTATGGTCCAGTATGATCCCTATTTCATGATCACACCCTCGTATGATCCCTATTTCATGATCGCACCAACATCACAACAACTAACTGATGGGCTAAAGACGTATTCTAATTATGTGTCTAGTGGTATCTTAACTGCAAGTGCACAGCCTATCGAAGTAATATTTAAGATTATCGATCCACAGGGACTTTATGATTACTTCGTGCTAGGAAATTTACTAGTTTAGCTAAGGTGAAGGGTTGTCACGATTTTTGGTTGTTTTTAAAGATTAAAGGCGGGAATTAAATTTAAGTTTAATAAAATAATACTAAAGCGGTCGGTATGTAATTATGATAACTTAAGCGGGTCAATCTAACCTAGGCTTATAAAGATGGTTCGCTTAATCTATTCTGTAGAGGTTACCAGTTTAAATATCTTTAACTCACACTCTCGTGGTCTTATCTCAGATCTTACCCCTAAAGCCCTATGCCTGCTCTCGCTAGCCCATAAGTGTTTAGAAATAATTTTTGGAAACTTAGTAATTCTAATTCATTTTAAAGCGCTCTCGCTGTGTTTAAATTAAATGCCTAACTTTAGCTATCTGGTTAAAATCTCACACTCTCGTGGTCTTGACCTAACCTATTACACTTTCCTTACTCTCATAACAAAAAGGTTGATTTTATAATAAAAAGTCTCAGCCAGAATATTAAGCTCTTAATTATTTTAAGCCTAGAATTGATTTTACCGATTTAGTTGATTTTTAATTACATACCGCCCTAAGGTGTTTAGCTACTCATTATTGTTGAACCAGACAGAGGCAGAAAAACACAAAATAAAATATGCATAACAGAAAAATAAATACTTAACATTAAATAAATGCAATTTAAATAAAAACCTGAATACAGTCAAAATGTTAGACTCCTTCTTCCACAGTCTGAAAGCTCGGAGTACGAACCGAAATTGGAAATAAAAATTACTAGGAGAATTCTGAAGGTTTTGAAACAAATTTAATTATAACAATTTCCTAATGTTGGAAATTGTTATATGGTTGGTTGGGATACAGAAAATTAAAGCAAGTAAAATAAATGCTGGAAAAATAAAGGGTGCAAATAAAAACGGCAGAGCTTCCGCAAGAAAATTAAAATCAAAACTCTGTAAATTGTTCATTGAAGCTAATCTATTTATAGAAAGCTATTTGGGCTTGGCAGTTGGAATTGGTGCATGGGCCTCGTAGAGATTGAGAAAATCCAGGGAATAGTTGGAATACTTGGTCTGCAGGAAAATAGGCATGTTGACTTCACATAGCGTACACGTTCATGACCAAGTCTCATCAAAATACCCTAAATTCCCCTTGTCACGTTCGTGACAAGGGTGTCACGTTCGTCTTCCTTGTCTTATGCGCGTCACGGTCGTGAGGGACTTGTGACGACCGTGACTGCTCCTTTTAGCGTGTCACGGTCGTGACTCCTAGGAGACGATCGTGACTGTTACAAAAAGTGCAGGTTATGCAGAATTCCTCCTTTCTTCATCTTTTAATGGTTGATTTTGCTCATTTCACTTGTGGCTCATGATTTAGCTCTGTAATTGATATACCTGCAAAATGGCAAAGAAAACTCGAGGAATCGGGTGTTAAAACGACAAATATGCGATAAAACGACATTGAAACATAGAAATATAACCGATACTTTTTCTCGTTATCACTAACACACCCCACCTTGATATGTTATTCAACTATACAATATGTCATACAACATCAATGACATACATGCATACTTACAATGATTACATCATACAATATCAACAACAACAACGATCTATCACAACATCGATCAATATATAATGATTCTTTACCATCACGATTATCATGCATTCTTAACATATAATCACATAACTCAACTTAAACCTCGATAACGCAACATAACACATGCTACAACACATCACATACTCATGTATCTATAACAAACATATGAAACACATCATCACAACAACTACTCATAACAACAACAATCATCAGCGCCAACAAACATATCAATTATGTTTATAATCAAGTTACACTAATTATCCCTACAATTATGTGTATAACTCTTCTTTCACTCCCTCCAGCTACGCCACATCAACTCCTAAGAATTACTAAAATAATTAGGTAATTTTCAGTAATTTTTCGGAATTAAAAATCAACTTTTCACGCTCCAGGTCTCGCTCAGCGAGGGTCATTGCTCGCTAAGAGAGAAACTCATTGACTCTTTACTTTTCCACAAACTAACTCGCTCGCTAAGTGAGCTCAACAATTTTGCAAATCGCTCCTTTACACTTTATGTCCATCCTGTTATGAAAATCATCTTACCAACCCACCAATACCAATCATAATTCATAGCAATCACCAATTTAACCATCTAATTTATGCAAATATCAACTAACAACAACTACTACTAACTAATCAACACAATTCTTCTTCAATCCACCAAAACATCAATCCCTAATCCTCAACCTACCCAATCCCCATTATAAAACCCTTAGAGATGGAAGAATCTCACCCTTACCTTTGTTTTTGACGAGAATTTCTCTTCCTCGCGGATTCTTCTTCATGATTAACCCATTTCCTCTTCTTCTCCTCTTCATAAATTTCACGACCGTTCTTCCCTTTTATCCCAAAATACGATCCTTTTCTCTTTTTACAACTTAATCCCTTAGACCAACTTAGGGACTACCACTCTTACGCTCACTAAACCCACCAAATGACCACCTTTCCCTCTACCTTATATTTTATTCCATTTATTTTATTACTTAATAATATAATTATCTACCACAATATAATTCTCAATTCAATATTATATTCGATAATCTATTATTTTATACACACCAACACACAATATTCCGAATAAAATATTTAAATAAAATTTGGGGCGTTACAATACCCAAAGCAACTACGCATCAAAATTCAAAAGTCGTGGATCTAATGTAAACGAATAACCAACATTGGGATTACGCAACCAACACGAGGTCCAGTCCATGAAAGTGCAAGTATCCAATTGGATTTTTATTCCGAAGTAGGGACACATTTAGGTCTATGATAAGTAATTACCGAGTAATTTACAGAGTAATTACCCTACAAATGAGGCCGGTCAAAACCAATTAAGGTTAACGAAGTTAGTGCTAATACATGCAAGATAAACGATATGTAAATCGCCATCCGAATAGAATGTCGCACAAAAATAAAGATGAATACCAAATTGAGTTACATTTATGGTATTCTTTCATATTTAAGTTTAATCACTCATTTTGGTGGATTCAAGGTATGAAAATATAACACTAATTCAAAGCACCTAAATTGAATCAAATAATTCACTTATAGATCTATTTGAACTAATGAACATTAACTCCTCTAATCTACACCCAAAGTCCATTGAGATTAAAGAGAAATCAGTCCCAAAAATGTCTCCCAAGGAAAAAATATGAAGAAAGGAGAAGAAGAAGCAAAAGGAACCAAAAACAAGTTAAAAACAAGTGAAAAAATGACACTGGAAGTGTTAATCAGCTAACCAATTGGTTAACCGGTTAACATGTTGAATTTTCAAATTCTATGCTTATTTAACATTGGTTAACCGATTAACCAATTTGTACTGCAAATGGTTAATCGGTTAACACTGAATTAGAAGTAGAAAAAAGGCCAAAATTCAACATGATCTTATTTTAAAACAATTTTCAAACACCTTATGATCATGAACTGAATTGGCACAAATTTTAAAGTGTAAAAATAGTGGAATTCCTGCAATCAAACAATAATTTATGATCCAAAGGATCAATAACCAATAGCACCAAAGATCTACATCATGAATGATGGTGATGAAGGTGTAACAATTGGAGGAAGATGAATTACCAAGAACAAACTTCAAATTACTCCACAAGCAAGCTTTTTCTACTGAAACTGATGAAGAAAAATGAAAAGGACGAGGGTTTAGCTCAAAGTTATTCAAGAATTCAATGCAAATTCTTTATAACTTTCAAAGAGAAGAAATTGAGCTTTAATGAATTTTGGTAGTTGGGGATATATTTTGAAAGAGGTTCTTTGGCTCTCTAAAGCTTGAGAAATGAATGGAAAAATGCCTATATTTAAAGAGTTTAGGATTGGGAATTTGGTGGGATGGAGCTTGCTTTGGAAAATCAAAATTAGGCTTGGAAATCAAGTTTGGAGGGGAATTCATAAAAGAGTAGTGATTAGTGAAGGTATATGGTGGGAAATGATCAAAGTGATGTAGAGGAATAAAAGTGGAATGAATCTAGAATATTTAAAATGAGATCAAGGGTTAGGATGTGTTGGATTTGAACAAATTATTCAAATTTCGCCCTAGTTAATTGGTTAACACATTGATTAATCGATTAACCAAGTCAAAATTTGAATATTTTGTTCTCTTTTGATTGCTTTGTTGTTTCAGATCGATTCTTTTTGCGCGTCGAAGAAGGCCTGGAAATAAACACACGGACATTAGAATTTCTTGAATAAATCAATTAAAACTTGAGAAATCCTTGATCAGATGAATTTGAATTATTTGCGGATCAACTTCGACTTTGCTCAGATGAAATTCGTTCGAGCTGAGGAATTGCTATTTTTGGTATTTTTGACACGTTCTTCCCCTGAAAATGTTAATAAGAAAACAAAATATTTTTGAATTTTAATTAAAGTTTATTACACATAAACAAATAAAATACAAACAAAAGCAATGTTGATCCCTCATGAGGTATAAACTCGCGACCAAAAAGGATAGAACAACCAGTGCATAATCTTGTTTGTATGCAAAAATGAAAATGAAAATATGAAAAATCTTAGGGGTAAAAATTAGGGTATGACAGATGCCCCTATTTAAGTTTCTTCAATCCAGAGATATGAAGATTGACATCTTCATTTCAACAAGATGGAAGAGACTTAAATATTAGAAAACCTAATTTTTGGCCCTAAGAAGCTATAAAATGGAATGAAAGCATATGAAATGATATGAAAACATATAAGTGATATGAAAGCATATGAAATGTTATAAAAGCATATGAAAGCATATGAAATGATATGAAAATATAGAAGCATGTGGGAACAAAACAACACAGAAAATAGAATAAATGTTGGGGATAAGAAGAATAAAACTCCGATGGGGAAAAGCAGCACACCACATGCTGGAGACCACAACATGGCTCAGCTGAGGAAAGGATATCCAAGAATGACATTTGGACAAAAAGAATCACAACATTCAAGAATGAAATTAATGACTTACTAGGGATATCCTAGAATGGCAAACAAATATAAGAGAATCACAACATCCAAGAATAACACTAAATGAAGTGAGAAAAGTCTCGGAAAGTACATCAGAACCAATGATGACTTCACTATGGGGATCCGAGAATAACAATCAGAAAGAAGGATCACAACATCCAAGAATTAAACTGAATGAAGTGAGAAAAGTCCTGGAAAGTACATAAAAAATAATGATGACTTCACTATGGACATCCGAGAATAACATCATATAAAAGGTGTAAAATCTGAAAAGAAAGATCAAGTATGCAAATAAAAGGTTCTAGAGAGACATCAAATAGACACAAAGGTAGGTTCCAAGTATGTTGGACTTTGATCACAAGGTAAGATGTTGAATACATCAAGACCTCGAAAAATGCATATGAGGACTAAAACACTTATTATGCAGACGTATAAGAAAATGGGGACTAATACACCCTTGAAAATGCATATGAGGACTAACACACTCATTATGCATACATATACGAAAATGGGGACTAACTCACTGATAACGAGAAAACGTATCGATTATATTGCTAGGTTTCATTGGCGTTTTATCGAATAATCATCGTTTTAACACTCGATTTCTCGAGTTTTTCTTACCGTTTTGCAGGTACATCATTATATGGAGCTAAATCATGAATTAAGAGAAAAAGGAACAAAATCGGTCATAAAAAGTTGAAGAAATGAAGCTCTCTGCAAAACTGCATATTTTGCAGCAGTCACGACCGTTACAAGGGTGTCACGATCGTGACACCCCAAAATGAAGCATCACGACCGTGAGAGTAGTGTCACGACCGTGACACTTAAAAGTCACAAGTCACGAACGTAAAAGCATTGTCACGACCGTGACAAGGATTATTCTAGGTTTTTGACCAAGACTTCGTCAAGCCATTACGTGAAGAATTTGTTTCCTAAATATTTGCCACGTTCCTGCATTCCTTCCACAAATTCAGCAAGGCCCATTTCAACTAAAGTCCAAAAATTCAGCCCAATAATCCTTCTATAAATAGCACCAAGTTTATGAAGAAAAGACAGAGCATTTTTACTATTGAATTTCCTGCGGAAGCTCTGCCGAACTGATTTACGACCCTTTCTATTTTTGTTTTAGTTTTAGTTTTCTGTTTCGTTCTTATTGTATCCAAACCCGCCATATAACAATTTCCAACATCAGGAAATTGTTATACATTTATATTTTTTTTAAACCTTCAGCCTTTGTTATTTTTGATTTCGCCAACTCCGAGCTTTCCGGTCTGTAGAAGAAGGAGTCTGCTCTAATATTGTTAACCAGGTTTTTTATTTATATTGCAATTTAATTATTTAAAATGTTTATTTATTTTCCTGCCATGAGTATTTTATTATTTAATTTTCTGTCTCTGTCTGGTTCAACATCGATGAGTAGCTAAACACCTTAAGGCGGTATGTAGTTAGAACAAACTTAACCGGTAAAATATAATCATAGGCTAAAAATAATTAATCACTTAACATTTCTGGCTGAGACTTTTTAATTAAATAGACCTTTTCGTTATGAGAGTAAGAAAAGAGTATTAGGTTAGGTCAAGACCACGAGAGTGTGAGATTTTAACCAGATAGCTAAAGTTAGGCATTTAAATTAAACACAGCGAGAGCGCTTTAAGATAAATTAGAATTACTTAGTTTCCAAAAATTACCTCTAAACACTTATGGGCTAGCGAGAGCAGGCATAGGGCTTTAGGGATAAAATCTGATATAAGACCACGAGAGTGTGAGTTGAGGGTATTTAAACTGGTAATCTCTACCGAATAGATTAAGTGAACACCTTAAATAAGCCTAGGTTAGATTGACCCACCTAAGTTAATATAATTACATACCGACCGCCTTAGAATTACTTAATTAAAACTTAAATTTAATTCCGCCTTTAGTAGTCTTAAAAATCAACAAAAAAATCGTGACAACCATTCGCCTTAGCTAAACTAGAAGTTCATCTAGCACTAAGTAACCATAGAATCCCTGTGGATCGATAATCTTAAATATTACTTCGATAGGCTGTGCACTTGCAGTAAGATACCGCTAGACGCATAAGTAGACACATCCTTAGCCCATCAAGTTTTTGGCGCCGTTGCCGGGGATTCCTTAATTTAGTTACTAGTGCATTTAGGTAGCATTGTCTAGACTAAGGTATCAACTATTTGATTTAATTTAATTTCCGAGTGTATGCCAAGTACTCGCTCTAAAAGCGAAGACTTGCAACCTCTAATCCCTGAATCGGAACGCTTCTTACACGTAAGAAGACGTATATTCGATTACGAAAAAAGTTACAGTATTCTAGATCTTCAATCAGATCCGCCTAAACCAGTCGTAATATCAAAGGACGCAGAGATGGCTGAAGAACAAACTCATCCACTCAAGTATTACGCCAGTCCTTCGCAAGCTGAACCGCATTCAAGCATTGCAGCGCCGGCTATCAACCGAAACGATTTCGAACTAAAACCTTCGTTGATATCAGTCGTGCAACAAAATCAATTCGCCGGAAATCCTACCGAGGATCCGAATCTTCATCTTTCGATCTTTGTGCAATATGCAGATACCGTAAAAGCCAATGGAGTTACCCAAGAAGCTATTAGACTACGTTTATTTCCTTTTTCGCTTCGAGACAGAGCAAGAGCTTGGCTTCAATCTCTGCCTTCGAACTCAGTAACTACGTGGGAGGAACTTAAGAGAGTTTTCTTGAACAGATATTTTCCACCTAGCAAGACAGCTATGCTGAGAGCTCAGATCAACGGATTTAAGCAAAGGGAAAGTGAATCATTATTCGAAGCTTGGGAACGCTATAAGGATCTACTGAGACTTTGTCCACATCATGGATTAATAGAATGGATGGTCATCCATACCTTCTATAATGGACTCTTGTACAATACAAGAATGACAATTGACGCTGCCGCGGGTGGTGCATTGATGGACAAAGAATATAATGATGCCTATGCACTTATCGAAAGTATGGCTCAAAATCATTACCTTTGGGGAAGCGAGAGAGTCGCAACTGAGAAACCAACAAAGGGAGGTATGTACGAAGTAAGTAGTATGGACCAAGTCAATGCGAAGTTTGACCAACTAAGCCAAAAGATCGACAACTTGGCCATAACACCAACAGCCACCGTGGCTGCAGTAACACCTAACTGTGAGTTATGTGGAGTTTCAGGACACGAAGTTTCTGATTGTCAACTATTGACAGGAACTCCCACTGATCAAGTGAATTATGCTCAAGGAAACCCTTACTCAAGCACATATAACCCAGGTTGGAAGAATCATCTGAACTTCTCCTATAAGAATAACAACGTTTTATACGCACCAGGTCAAGCACCAGCTACATCACCAGGATATCAAAAGACTGCTCCTAATATCCCTAGAAAATCGAACCTTGAGTTGATGATGGAGAACTTTATAGCTAACCAATCTCAAACAAACAAGGACTTCTTAAACCAAAACATTCACACTAATGAGCAGATTAAACAATTAGTGAGCAAAGTAGATGCATTAGCTACACATAACAAAATGCTGGAAACTCAGATTTCACAAGTAGCTCAACAACAAGCACCTACTGCTGCACCAGCTGGAGTGTTCCCTGGACAACCTCAACCAAATCCGAAAGGACATGCTAACGCTGTGATATTAAGAAGTGGCAAGGAACTTGACGGACCTACCGATCCAAGACTTGACAATCCAGCCATGTACCAACAACCGGATAAACCGAATGAAGTGGTGAATGATCCAGAAGAAAAGGAAGATGATAATCAAGAAGTAGTGGAGAAAGAACAACCTTACGTGCCTCCACCACCCTATAAACCACCAATTCCGTACCCTCAAAGATTAATAAATTCTAAGACGACGGGTCAATTTAAGAAATTTGTTGAACTTCTGAAACAGTTGAATATTACTATTCCGTTTACAGAAGCAATCACTCAAATACCCTCGTACGCTAAGTTTTTAAAAGAAATCTTATCCAATAAGAAAAAGATAGAGGATAACGGAACAGTTACACTTACTGCCGAGTGTAGCGCAATAATTCAGAATAAAATGCCTCCTAAGCTAAAAGATCCAGGAAGTTTCTCTATACCCTGTGTAATAGGAAAATTCGTCATTGACAAAGCTCTATGCGATTTAGGAGCCAGTATCAGTGTTATGCCCTTAACAATATGCAAAAGGCTAGACATGGGTGACCTAAGACCAACTAAAATGTCTGTTCAACTAGCCGATCGCTCTGTCAAATATCCTGTAGGCATACTAGAAAACGTCCCAGTACGTATAGGACAATTCTATATCCCTACTGATTTTATAATCATGGACATCTCTGAGGACTCCACTACACCTATCATACTAGGAAGACCATTCTTAGCTACCGCCGGAGCTATAATAGACGTAAAAAGAGGAAAGCTAACCTTTGAAGTGGGTGAAGAGAAAGTTGAATTTATTTTAACACAATTCTTACAATCACCAGCTATAGAGGATACATGCTATCTATTGGACGTAATTGACGAATGTGTAAGAGAAATGGAACTAAAAGAGACCACTTATTCTGAAATAATGAAAATTCAAATCCCTCCGATTTTCGAAGATGATAATTGGCGAAAACCGTATCAGGATGATAGTCTAAGCGAAAGTTTAGCACTTACACCAGATCCTATGCCAAGTAAAGATAAACCTACATTAGGATTAAAAACTTTACCTCATAACCTAAGGTACGAATTCTTAGACGTTGAATGTAAAAGACCAGTTATAGTAAATTCCAGTTTAGGAACTATAGAAACAAAGAAACTTCTAGATGTTTTGAAGAAATATCCGACTGCATTAGGATATAACATATCTGATCTCAAAGGAATATGTCCTTCAGTGTGTATGCATCGTATTCTGCTAGAAGAAGATTGCAGAACCTCCAGAGAATCTCAAAGAAGAATTAACCCAACCCTTAGCACTGTAGTAAAAGAAGAAGTTAAGAAACTATTAGATGCCGGAATAATATATCCAATCTCTGATAGTGAATGGGTTAGTCCAATACATGTAGTGCCAAAGAAAGGAGGTATCACTGTTGTGAAAAACGCTCAAGGCGAATCGATATCGCAAATAGTAGTGACGGGATATAGAGTGTGCATAGATTATGGTAAACTAAACAAAGCCACTCGAAAAGATCATTTCCCACTACCTTTTATAGATCAAATGTTAGAACGATTAGCCAAGCATTCTTACTTCTGTTATCTTGACGGTTACTCAGGATTTTTCCAAATCCCTATCCATCCAGACGATCAAGAGAAAACTACATTCACATGCCCTTATGGAACGTTCGCTTATAGACGAATGCCCTTTGGATTATGCAACGCTCCTGCAACCTTTCAAAGATGTATGATGTCAATCTTCGCAGATTTTATAGACAACATCATGGAAGTGTTCATGGACGACTTCTCTGTATGCGGGCAAAGTTTTGAAGGATGTTTATCGAACTTAGAAAAGGTATTAGAAAGATGTGTAAAAGTAAACCTTGTGCTTAACTGGGAGAAATGTCATTTTATGGTCAACGAAGGAATCGTATTAGGTCATGTAATATCCGACAAGGGAATTGAAGTTGATAAAGCTAAGATTGAAGTAATAAAAGATCTTCAACCCCCTAAAACCGCTCGAGAAATAAGAAGCTTTTTAGGACACGCCGGTTTTTACCGACGATTCATCAAAGATTTCTCGAAAATTACTAAACCTCTTACTGGTTTATTAATGAAAGACGCTGAGTTCATATTCAACGACGATTGTCTCAAAGCATTCGAAACTCTAAAAACAGCCCTCATCACCGCACCAATCATGCAACCCCCTGACTGGAGATTACCTTTTGAAATCATGTGCGATGCGAGTGACTATGCTGTAGGCGCAGTTCTAGGCCAGAGAAAGGAAAAGAAACTTCATGTGATTTACTATGCCAGTAGAACCTTAGACTCTGCCCAGATGAACTACGCCACTACCGAAAAAGAATTGTTAGCAGTTGTCTTTGCGCTTGACAAATTCCGTTCTTACCTAGTTGGAGCGAAAATAATCATTTACACAGACCATGCTGCTATCCGATATCTATTAACTAAGAAAGATGCTAAACCAAGACTCTTGAGATGGATTTTACTCTTACAAGAGTTTGACCTAGAAATAAAAGATAAGAAAGGTACTGAGAACGTCGTAGCGGACCATTTATCTAGAATAGAAGGTATTAAACCTGAACAAGTGCCGATTAACGATGATTTTCCGTATGAACAGCTGATAGCACAATTAGGAAGCGACCTAGCTCAGTTAGATATAAATGAACCAGAATCCGTGGAAACAATCCAGACAACTGTAGGACTGCCATGGTACGCTGACATTGTCAACTACCTAGCTGCAGGAGCTCTTCCACCCAACCTAACCTATCAGCAGAAAAAGAAATTCTTTCATAATCTGAAACATTACTATTGGGATGAACCATTATTGTTCAAAAGAGGACCAGATGGAATCTTTCGCCGATGTATTCCCGAAGAAGAAATAGAAGATGTCATTGCTCAATGCCATTCATCTCCTTATGGTGGACATGCAAGCACTTCCAAGACTTGTGCAAAAATCTTGCAAGCCGGCTTATTCTGGCCTAATCTATGGAAGGATGTCCACACCGCTGTTATAAATTGCGATCGGTGTCAACGCACTGGCAATATTTCAAGAAGGGATGAAATGCCTCAAAAAGGAATATTAGAAGTAGAAATCTTTGACGTTTGGGGAATAGATTTCATAGGACCGTTCCCATCATCTTTCGGTAATAATTACATACTCGTAGCTGTTGATTATGTTTCGAAATGGATTGAAGCCATAGCTTCTCCTACAAACGATACGCGAGTAGTAATAAAGCTTTTCAAAAATATAATCTTTCCCAGATTTGGTGTGCCTAGACTCGTCATAAGTGACGGTGGCTCGCACTTCATCTCAAAAATATTTGACAAATTACTATCTAAGTATGGAGTAAGACACCGTGTGGCTACACCATATCACCCACAAACAAGTGGACAAGTCGAAGTCTCAAACAAAGAAATTAAACAAATCTTAGAAAAGAATGTCGCCATATCTCGGAAAGATTGGTCATCTAAACTTAATGAAGCTTTATGGGCTTATAGGACCGCTTACAAGACACACATAGGTACTACACCTTTCAAACTCGTTTATGGAAAATCTTGTCACCTACCAGTAGAACCAGAACACAAAGCTTATTGGGCGATTAGAACTCTCAATATAAACTATAATGCTGCAGGAGAAAAGCGAATCCTAGACATTAACGAATTAGAAGAATTAAGGTTAGATACTTATGAGAATGCTAAGATATATAAAGAAAGAACTAAGCGATGGCATGATAAACGCCTATCTAGGAAAGAATTTAGTGTGGGAGACGTTGTACTCCTCTTTAATTCAAGACTTAGGCTCTTTCCTGGAAAATTAAAATCTAGATGGTCAGGACCCTTTGAAATAATTAAAGTATTCCCGAGTGGAGCAATAGATATTAAGGGTAGGAATAGTGAATCATTCATAGTAAACGGACAACGTTTAAAACATTATCATAAAGTTGAAAATAGAGATTATGCGAATAATCTAAAGCTTTTAGAGTTGTCCACTAATTCCCCTGATTAATCTAAACCTAAGCATTACGTCAGGCTTTAGACGATAAAAACAGCGCTTAGTGGGAGGCAACCCATTTACTTATCAAATTATTTAAATTATTCTCTTTATCATTTTTTTATTTTTTTTATTTATCGTTTTACTATTTGTTTAATTGTTTTGTCATTTTATAGTTTTATTTTATATTACTATTATTGCCATTACATTATGCATTTCATTTTCTTATATTTATTTTAAATCACTTTTTACAGATTTTCTAAAAGTCTTTTCCATTTTCCTTCTTCTCCTGATTTGTTTCCTCCATATTTGCACTGACCATGGCTAACCAACCAATTAACCATATGGAAACCAAATTTAGAGGTAGGAACCAAAGAATGAAATTTGAAGAGTTATCACAGAGGCAAATGGATTTGACCCTGTACCCGGATGATCGGACTATGGAAACCTTAGGTATACATGATAGCATCATGTACTTGTTTAACCGACTCGAATGGGAGAATGCATTGATCCAACATAAGTTTGTGACTTACCGCGAGCTCACTCTTGAGTTCCTTAGCTCCTTAATTTACCTACCTGAGCGCGGTTTTGGATTTAGGAAAGGATTTATTAGTTTCCGCCTGTTTGGAATAGAATATGACTTTAACCATAAAGAACTAGCTGACTTGTTAGGATTCCCTAGTGGACCATTTGCTTTCACTACCACACAGGTAGAATTGATGGATATTGAGCTAGATTTCTTTTGGGGAACTTTAACCGGAAACTACCACCCTGAACCAAATAACATGAATAATGATGAGATCCATAATCCTGCTCTCCGTTACTTCCATAAATTCCTTGCCCACACATTCTTTGGAAAAGAAGAAAACATTACCGGAGTTTCTAAAGATGAAATATTTATTATGTCATGTTTCACTAATGGACAGCCTGTTAATGGTGTACCTTTCATGATGCAAACCTTCACCCGTATCCAAGAAGAACCTGAATTACCTATATTAGTAGGATGTCTTGTAACCATGATTGCTGATGCCATAGGACTTAGGTACCAATTGCACAGGTGCAACCGTTTAGGTAACATCCGTCCTATGGATCTTAACTTCTGCTTCAATAGACATATCATAAGGAATTTAGGACATCCACCTTTTGAGTACCTAATCCGGAACGAAGTAGTAACCCTGTTCACATTGCCTAACCATGCTAAAGTAAGTGTTCATAATAAGGATAACTGGCTTTATGAGTTAAACCCACCTGATTATCCACCCACTCCTGAGACACCTCAGTCGTACAAAATAAAAGATGATACAATGACCGATGTCGAAACTGACCCTAAGACGCCTCCTGGTTACCATGACATTGACCACACTGAAGAAGTTTATGAAACCCCTGAAGTGAATCAAGGAGAGTATGCTAACAACTTACAAAACATCATGAACACTCTAAATGCTTACCAAACTGACATTAACTTATTTAAAGAAGATATTAAGAGCATGCGATTGGACATTATAGGTTTGACTGACATAACCTGCGAACAATTCTATCACTTGAACTGCGCCATCGAAGACTTGAAGAAACGCTTTTGATAATGTTATAAGTGATTTAGTTTATTTTCTCATTGTTTTCGTTTCTAGTTAGATTTATTTTTCGCAACAAATTTCTTATCGTTTTTCCATTTATGTAATTTCATTTTCAAGTACTTTATGCAATGCATCTTTAATTCCAAAATTTCTCCATTTTTAGCAATTTATGTATTTTTCATTCTATGTACTGTTATGCTTGCCTTTATTCATATTATATACAATCTCTCATGCCTTGCAAGTTATTGAAGTACTGTGTTGAAAATGCATAATATGTGGTGTTTATAAATTAATATGAGAGTTAGTGAAGAAAAAACATTAATATAAAATATGTAAAACAAGTGAGAAAGTGTTTTTCTGGAAATTATTTAACGTATCAAGCCTCACGGTCGTCATTGCCCCATAACGATCGTGACACGCTCTTTTTGGGTGTCACGACCGTCGTACCCCTGTCACGACCGTGACGCCCCTTATACCAGAAATCGTGAGAAACATAACTGTTTCTCTTCGTGCTTCTTCTTCTTCTTCTCCATAACTTCCTAAAAAAAAACTACCCATCTTCTACATAACCTCCGTAACCCCCCCCCCCCCATTACGAACTTTAATCTCATTAACCCCCCATTATCACAACCTACCACATTCTCACTCTCCATCATTTATCCCGAATCAATATTTCTCTCATTTTACCATTTTTTCACAAAAACTTCAAAAATCTTCAATCTTCACTCTAAGCTCTTGCATGCAATGGATTCTATCACTTTTAGAGAAGGTGATGCTGGAGAAACTCAGAGAGAACGATTTCTCTGATTCCAAAACCGCGGTGTGCAACCTACACGTTACATCGACACTGTGTGTTTGAGGGAACTCGGAATGCTTGCCAGTGTTACGAACCTGCTTCAAAAAGTCGGGCTCTGGGACCTTTGCAGTCAACCTCAGCCAACCTTCGAACTTCTGACACTGGAGTTCTTAAGCTCCTTCAGTTACATCACCGGCACCGGTTCTCTAAGTCAGCTCACCAGTTTCGCAAAATTCAGATTGCATGGCCAAGAGTTCAACCTTTCGCAAGACAGGATCGCCGAGTTGTTAGGCTTCCATCACGGAACTGAAGCTCACCGTCGCGTGCCCGATAATTTTAGTGAACAAGCTTTCACTCTATGGCACGACTTAACCAACACCCGTGCGTCAGCCTTCCAAAGCCTCAACGCCACGCACATTCACAATCCGGCAATCCGCTATTTCCACAGAGTCATTTGCAACACCATCTTCGCTCGAGAGAGCAACCATAAGCTCAACTCCAAGGAGCTTCTATTCTTGCATTGTGCTCTTAATGACGAGCCGATCAACGCTGCCCCTTTCATGCTTTACCACATCCAGGCCATTGCACACAGAGGCTCCACCCCGTTCTTCATAGGCGGCATCGTCACCACCCTCGCCATTCAGTTGGGGCTTGGTGACGTGATCGCAAATCAGCCTCACCTAGCCGCTGAATTCCTCACCAAGAGTTATTGCAGGTCCGCTCACCTGATTGCGCAGCGAGAGGATGGCAGGTATAGCCCTGTTGTCCATGGCACCATATTTCATCATATCACTCTGCCGTCCCGCGACCGCATCGACCCATCCAGCCGAGCCAACTGGCTCTTTGTTCTACCTGATGCTGCTGACCACGCTCCTATCCATGATCAGGCAGATCTCCCTGCGGATGAGATGCAGGACGCTATGGATGCAGGTGAGCCTGTCCAGGATATACCAGAGACATCTACCCGACAGCCTCCTGCACAGGAATTCACTCTTGAGGATGTCCTCCGTGCGATTCATCAGCAGAACCAGATGAACGCCGCACTGGAGCGAAGGCATAAGGAGCAGTACGATGCTTTGCTCGACACTATTGCAGCAAACCAGGCAGCTACTAATGAGAGGTTTGACGCGATTTTTGGCGAATTAGAAGCCTTGCGTATCGACATCACTAGGACCACCAGCACCGGTTCTGATCCTGAAGCGACTCCTTCCAGACGCCGCTCCCGCACCAGAAGCCGACCCCGCGGTCCTCAGCAGCCATAGTTCTAGTTTAGTTTTTCTTATGTTTGTTTTTCGTTCCTGTCGTTTGTACTGTACTTTTACCTCATTTATATCACAACATTAAGGACAATGTCTGATATAGTGTGGGAGAGGTACCTTTCATTTCCGCATTTTTCTGTTTCGCACTTTTCCATTTCCGTTGTATTTTCATTTCCGTTGTATTTCTTTTAGCAAGTTAATGAAGCGTGCAAAAATCTTTATGATATTTTCTTTAGTTTCAAACCTTCCCGTTTATTTAGCCATAACCGAAATTTTTTTTATTCGCATTACCCGACTTACCTACGAAATCGTAAATAGGAAGCTGAGAACGATTAAACAAGACCAATACAATCTTGACAACTTTGACTTCCTACTTAAGCGATTCCATCTCCGATTACCATTACGAGTACACTTCAAGTTTTAGTTCAAAAGTAACCCCGAGTAGTTTATACTAGCAGTCAGCACCGTCTGAACACAAACCACGTGGGGAGCCGATGAATATAAGCGTTTGATGCCTAATCAATAATGATCCTTCATATCTCGATGCAAAATGAAAAGAAATTGCACCAAAGTACACGGTCGCATATAAGAAACGAGAAATATGAGAAGGAGTCCATTGCGGGTTGGTTCAGAGGTACTGGTTCTGAACTCGGTAGGGCGTGCTACGGCTCGATCCCCCACAACCTCCAAATCGGATACAAAATGTAGGGTTACCACACTCGTGTACCAGACCCCGTGCTCAAAAAGGATCAAAGTCGCTAACCGGCTACTCCACTACGTGCGTGCTAAGGCAAAGGGCTTAATGTGATTGCGCTAGAATGAAACCGGGCGAAATAAGATCGAAAAACTTTAGGTGAAATCGTAAAGTAATTGCCGATTGGCTCATTTAACGGGAAGTCGACGACATAGCTTGTTGCTTGTGTCATTAGTGTATCGGTAGTGTTCTATCAAAGTATCAGATTATCCAACAAAGCGATCCCTCGTATGATTTGTTAGGAGTATGCGTGAATGACATCTTGTTCGCCGATTTTCAACCGACTATTTGCTTGAGGACAAGCAAAGGTTTAAGTTTGGGGAAGTTTGATAACGAGAAAACGTATCGATTATATTGCTAGGTTTCATTGGCGTTTTATCGAATAATCATCGTTTTAACACTCGATTTCTCGAGTTTTTCTTACCGTTTTGCAGGTACATCATTATATGGAGCTAAATCATGAATTAAGAGAAAAAGGAACAAAATCGGTCATAAAAAGTTGAAGAAATGAAGCTCTCTGCAAAACTGCATATTTTGCAGCAGTCACGACCGTTACAAGGGTGTCACGACCGTGACACCCCAAAATGAAGCATCACGACCGTGAGAGTAGTGTCACGACCGTGACACTTAAAAGTCACAAGTCACGAACGTAAAAGCATTGTCACGACCGTGACAAGGATTATTCTAGGTTTTTGACCAAGACTTCGTCAAGCCATTACGTGAAGAATTTGTTTCCTAAATATTTGCCACGTTCCTGCATTCCTTCCACAAATTCAGCAAGGCCCATTTCAACTAAAGTCCAAAAATTCAGCCCAATAATCCTTCTATAAATAGCACCAAGTTTATGAAGAAAAGACAGAGCATTTTTACTATTGAATTTCCTGCGGAAGCTCTGCCGAACTGATTTACGACCCTTTCTATTTTTGTTTTAGTTTTAGTTTTCTGTTTCGTTCTTATTGTATCCAAACCCGCCATATAACAATTTCCAACATCAGGAAATTGTTATACATTTATATTTTTTTTAAACCTTCAGCCTTTGTTATTTTTGATTTCGCCAACTCCGAGCTTTCCGGTCTGTGGAAGAAGGAGTCTGCTCTAATATTGTTAACCAGGTTTTTTATTTATATTGCAATTTAATTATTTAAAATGTTTATTTATTTTCCTGCCATGAGTATTTTATTATTTAATTTTCTGTCTCTGTCTGGTTCAACATCGATGAGTAGCTAAACACCTTAGGGCGGTATGTAGTTAGAACAAACTTAACCGGTAAAATATAACCATAGGCTAAAAATAATTAATCACTTAACATTTCTGGCTGAGACTTTTTAATTAAATAGACCTTTTCATTACGAGAGTAAGAAAAGAGTATTAGGTTAGGTCAAGACCACGAGAGTGTGAGATTTTAACCAGATAGCTAAAGTTAGGCATTTAAATTAAACACAGCGAGAGCGCTTTAAGATAAATTAGAATTACTTAGTTTCCAAAAATTACCTCTAAACACTTATGGGCTAGCGAGAGCAGGCATAGGGCTTTAGGGATAAGATCTGATATAAGACCACGAGAGTGTGAGTTGAGGGTATTTAAACTGGTAATCTCTACCGAATAGATTAAGTGAACACCTTAAATAAGCCTAGGTTAGATTGACCCACCTAAGTTAATATAATTACATACCGACCGCCTTAGAATTACTTAATTAAAACTTAAATTTAATTCCGCCTTTAGTAGTCTTAAAAATCAACAAAAAAATCGTGACAACCATTCGCCTTAGCTAAACTAGAAGTTCATCTAGCACTAAGTAACCATAGAATCCCTGTGGATCGATAATCTTAAATATTACTTCGATAGGCTGTGCACTTGCAGTAAGATACCGCTAGACGCATAAGTAGACACGTCCTTAGCCCATCACTCACCCAGAAAAATGCATAATGAGGACTAACACACTCATATATGCAAACATATAGGAAAATAGGGACTAACACACCCATAAAAATGCATAATGAGGACTAACACACCCATATATGCAAACATATACGAAAATGGGGACTAACACAACCAGGAAAATGTAAAGAATATGAAAAAAATGATGACAACCAGTTTAGAATCTTAGGGGAGTGTAAATCAACAAGTTTATACTCATTTGGAGAGTGGAAATCAACAAGTTTATATTCTTTTGGGGAGTGAAAATCAATAAGTTTATACTCGTTTGGGGAGTGGAAATCAACAAGTTTATACGCGTTTGAGGAGTAAAAAATATGGATGACTGATTCCTCAACATGGAGATCACTTCCATTCTGCTCGGAGATTAGAGATGTTGCTCTTGAACATATATCTGTCTTACTGGTAAATTGTATTAAGTTGATAATATTTTGATAAAAGTCATGAAAAACTGCTTGGGGATTCTTGAAGAAAGTTGCCCCCAGATTGATTGATGAAAGTAAACTGATAATGGCTTCAATTCTGACTACTGTTGGGAAAAAATAATCATGGCTTTAATTCTTGAAATGAATGTTGAGAAGATAAACCTAGTATGAACTTGAAAGATATCTTATGATTAACCAAACATGAGAATAAATTGCATTGAGCAACAAAATCTTGAACAACTGGATCTGGAAGGAACTTGCCCCTGATAGGATCACTGACCAAGTTTTTCAACTGTTTGGAAATTCCTTGATAAGGAAAGTTTGTCTGCGAATAAAAAGTGTGTGTATAAACATGGTAATTTTAATTCAAAGTTCATGCAAATTTTGAAATCAAAAATCATTTTTGGAATGAAAATACCGATGTAAAGAAAATAAAACACCTTTCAAAACACGACGATTGAGACAAGAATGAAAGATAAAGAAAAGACATGAAACAAATGATTGGTAACAAACATGGGAGTCAATTTACATAACCTTGCTATAATATGTTTTTTCAAAAGAAACCTGGATTCAATTAGTTCTTTTGAAGGTTGTAATGTGGTATGGTTCACGGTTTTTGAAACAAAGGATATAGGCTCAAAGTTTACTTGCACCCAACCCAATCTCCGTGATGACCTCCAGTCCCACACTCAATTAATTTAACCTATGAATTCAAGTTCCAAGAGATTCAAATTTGCACAGATGAAGATGGTTCATAAGCCAAAGGATTTTTTGAGATAACAATCACTTCTCCCTTTTGATATTTATGGTGAGGAATTTGATCAACTCATCTTGTTTTTATTGAGGATTTTGGTGACCTCTTGATTGATGTTTCTTTTTATTATCCCTAACTTTTTCCTGAACAAGGTCATTTGAACTTACAGTAAGTGGGATGCCCCTGTTTTGTTTTGCCTAAGTCTCCTTCATAGGTTTTGACTTAGAAGGCTTTGCTTTTTTATTTTCTTTCACTTTTTTCAATATCATTTTTTTAAAGATAGTGACTGTCTGGCTTAAGAATTACGGTGAACCATCATTGGATTTTGAATTGAAATAAATCTTCAACACTTCTTTGATGTGTGTGAAGGAAATCTTGAGATTATAACTTTCAATGAAAAGTGTCTTGAATAATTCTCTTGTATTTGAATGCATATTTGAATTAATTAATAACTACCCATCCCTAGGTTAAAATTGCGAGTTTTTTCGAATAGAAAGAAGCTCCAACTTCAAGGCTCAAAGAGGTTGACAAGGGATTGACTTCCTTATTCCTCCAGTGTTTGGGAGTTGAAACAATGTATGTACATCATCAACCAAGTTTCAATTGAAAGTATACCAACAACAATTATGGGTATTTCATTTACATCATCCTCACTCCAATCATTGTAAAAGCTTGAGAAAAGAAAAATGAATAAGAAATGTAAAGCATAAAGATGTAAATAGTGGATGAAATTGAATCAAAACATTGCAATGCTCATTTCATTAAAATCAGCATGAAAATGCAAACAAGTCAATAAAATTGAAGAAAATTTGCAAACAAAAAGAAATAATGGCCTAGTGATCAATCATCAACAAGGATGAGCTGTCTTGTATGAGAATATGGCCTTGGAGAAAATATGACTGCTGAAGTTGTCTAGAAGATTTACTTCCCATGATACGGCAGAGTATTGTTAACAACATTGGGATTTGTATCCTTAGAGGAAAGGATGTTGTTTCTAATAAGCTCTTGCACTCTAGCCTTTAATGCAAAACAGTGTTCCAAGTCATGGCCAATTCCACCTTGATGAAAGTCACAATGAAGATTTGTCCCGTAGTTAGCTGGAAGAGGATCTGGATCAGGAGGCGGAGGCCTAGTAGTAATCCAACCATTTTGAATCAATTAAGGGTACAACTCAATATAGGTCATCGGGATAAGATCAAAGTTTCCTCTATTATGGTTCTGACTTTGTTCAGTAGTAGGACAATAATCTTGAGTTTGAGTTGGCTGAGCCTTAGCAATAGGAGCAACTGCAACTACATATGGTTGACCATATTATTGTTGCTTGCAACAAGGTTTCCTTTCATTTGAAACAACATAAGGATCACCATCTTTTTTCTTTTGAAATTTCCCATGAGGCTTTCTTGCAGCATTAGAAGCTTCAACATTGGTAATCTTACCTTTCTTGATACCTTATTCTAGTATTTCTCCAATAATGACTAGGTCAGCAAAACCAGATGATACACTTCCTACCATCTTCTCCCAAAAGAATGGTTGAAGAGTGTCCATGAACAAACCAGTTATTCGTTTTCATCCAAAGGTGGCTCCACTTGAGTAGCTAGCTCTCTCCAACGCAGAGTTTACTCTTTGAGTGATTCTTTCTCTTTTTGAGACATGTTTTGAAGTTGACGGCGGTCAGGTGCCATGTCCAAATTGTACTTATATTGCTTAATGAAAGCATCAGATAAATCCTTCCAGCTCTGGATATGGTTCTTCTCAAGTCCTACGAACCATTTCATAGAAGTGCCATTCAAACTGTCTTGGAAACAATAAATAAGAAGTTTGTCGTTCTTGGCATGTGCAGCCATTTTACGACAATACATCAGCAGATGGATTTTAGGACAAGTATGCCCCTTGTATTTCTCAAACTTAGGAACTTTGAACTTATCAGGCATAAACAAGTCATAAACCAAACATATGTCTATTTCAGCAACACCAAAGACATCTTTGCCTTCTAAACCCCTTACCCTCTTCTCAAGAGTCAAACATTGTTCTCTAAATTCATCCATGTATCCAGGTTCACCTTGACTTTCAACTTGTGGACCAACAACATGGTACACGAAAGGAGAGCTCTCATAAGTAGCTTGAGCAGTAGTATGCATAAGAGGTTGAGGTTTGACAAATCCCGGAGCTGAAAAGACTGGAAAAACACATGGAGTAACCATTAGAGTAGTTACAGAGATTGGCACGTAATCCGGAGGTAACCCAAATTCTGGCCAAGTGGAAGTTGGTTGTTGAATTAGAGAAGGGTCAACAAGAGCATTCGAGACTTCAGAGATCACATTCCTTTGAGGTTTTTCACCTCTATAAATCAAAACTTGCATCATTTTAGTGAGCCTGGTCATACTAGACTTCAACTCATCAATTTCCATTCTGAATTCCATGTTGTGTTGTTCTTGGTTTTCCATTCTCAATCTAACAACAGCTCTAGTTTCATAATTGTGTTGAGGAAACTGCTTGACGGATGACAGACAACTGAAGAAGAAAACAACTGGGATGAGTTTCCATACAACTCGAATGAATGCAAATATATGCAAGAATGCAATGACATGGAATGTTCACTTCCATTTTTGAGGAAACAACTCGATTATTAAAAACATGGGCGACATCAAGAACATAATCATTAAAAATCTTTGACAAAATGGATATTTGCTTTGTCCATATCTGCAATAATATCAATTTTTTTCCTTGAAAATGGTTGTAATGATGTTCATGATGAATGCATGTATGCAAAAAAGACAAACAAGATCACGCAAAGCACATATGTTCAAAGGTTTTGATCATGAGCATGGAGTCAAGGGATAAGAACAAAGCCACAAAGATATGTACTAATGGTTGACTTCATTGTACCTGTAGAAAACCAGAAGGGTTCTAACATAGGTTCTCGGAGTTAGCAGCCATCCTTCGGATATTATCGGTACACTGGATTACTCCCCAACCGATAATTTCCTCAAGAGAACCTCGTCCGACTGTAGTATCGTGTGACAACCACCCTAGGTTTACACCTGGATAGCTTCCGCACTACGTTTCCTAAAAATGGCCTGGATATGTTAAGGGTTCTAGGGTCTTCAGTATGATAAGCCTGGATCAGAAAAGTAATGCCTTGATACGGTTACTCTCCATGACATCAGTAATCCGAAGGATCCTAACTGAGTGATGATTCTCGGATTGGCATCGCATAGGATTACTCCACTGCGTATCTCCTCGAATATATCACATTCATATCATAAGTTCACTCAGATCCGGGTACATGATTTATCTCACTCACAAAGGATCACAAAACCAGAACAGAACAAGCAATAACACACAAATCAAACAAAAGCAGTAAATATATCAAAGTAGTATGATCCCACTTAGAGATGACTCCCTAGCAGAGTCACCACTTTTCTGTAGCGGGGAAATCATGAGTATAAGCTATTGATTAACTTAACTCAAAACAAACAGAGTCTCCACCGCGCTTTTATTTTATTCCAAGAGGAAAAGGAAAAAGGGCTAATAAATTCTAATGAATCTAAAAGCAAAAGGCTAAAGAAACAACCAGATAAAGGGTTAGGGGATTAGTTACAAAATGGGAAGGGTTTAAGCACCCAAAATGTATGTGGTTCTCCACGGAAGCCCTTTGAAATATTTATTGCTTTTTAGTTTAAAAATGGTTTATTAAATGATAGTGATGGGATGAGAAAAGAGTTAATTTTTAATGTTTTTGTGTTTGACGAGACTTTTGTCTCATGCCTACGTACCCACAATGTACAATGAAAGATCAAAACCCCGAAGTTCGTGGTACAAATAGTGAAAATTGGTTGGTTTTGATTGATTTTATTAAGCAAAGACAAAATAAGTGCACAAAGGCTTAAAACCACTTGAATGAGTTTGGTTCTTTTTATTTTTGAATTGAAGTCAAAATGATTAAATTCATTGACATTTATTAAAAGGGAAGAAGAAGTAAAAGCCACTTGACAAAAAGTCATGGTTTGGTTTATTAAAGTAGTGAAGGTTTGAAAAAGAGAATCCTTTGAAAAAGAGAGGAAGTTTTGAAAATTGAAAAAGGGGAGAAGATAAAGAGGTTATCCTAAAAAAGAAAATAAAAGAGATAAACGTGGAAATATCTAACCAAACTTGATGATATTTCCAAGCATTAGCATAAGAGTTCCATCCTTATAAGAATAAGCTAGCAAATGGCCAAATAAAGGCTAAATTACCAAATCCATGATGATCAAAGAATAGGGAAAGTATCCTAAAATCTAAGTCCAAAACTCCAATTTCAATGCAAAGGATAGTAACCATAGTCCAATATCAAGATCACAAGTATTTTAGAGGTTTAATCCTTTATTAATATTTTTTGTGTCCAAATGGACAAAGGAAAAAGCACAAGGATATATAAACATAAACATAAACATGATAATGGATGATAAAACATAATAAAAATAAAGGAGATAAGAGATCGAGAAGGAAATTAAAGAGGATAAGGTGCGTGAAGGAAAGTAAAATAGTAATATAGTAAGAGTAATAATAATAATATGTACATAATAATGGTATGGTGAACTTAATTATCCACAACCAAAAGAGTAACCAAGGAATTTAATACTAAAAACCGAAAAGGCAACCGATTGCGCTTAGTATCTTACACTATAGTGATTAACTGATGCAATTAGACCCAAATTTGATGAAGACTTGAAAGAAGATTGGGATACCCAAAGCAACTACGCATCAAAATTCAAAAGTAGTGGATCTAATGCAAATGATTAACCAACATTAGGATTACGCGACCAACACGAAGTCCAGTCCATGAAAGTGCAAGTATCCAATTGGATTTTTATTCCGAAGTAGGGACACATTTAGGTCTATGTTAAGTAATCGCCGAGTAACTTACGGAGTAATTACCCTACAAATGAGACCGGCCAAAACCAATTAAGGTTAACGATGTTAATGCTTATACATGTGAGATAAACGATATGTAAATCGCCATCCAAACACAATGCCACACAAAAATAAAGATGAATACCAAATTGAGTTACATTTATGGTATTCTTTCCTCTTTAAATTTAATCACTCATTTTGATGGATTCAAGGTATGAAAATGTATCACTAATTCAAAGCACCTAAAGTGAATTAAATAATTCACTTATAGATTGATTTGAATAAATGAACATTAACTCCTCTAATATACACCTAAAGTCCATTGAGATTAAAGAGAAATCAGTCCCAAAAATGCCTCCCAAGGTAAAAAAATGAAGAAAGGAGAAGAAGAAGCAAAATGAACAAAAAATAAGTTAAAAACAAGTGAAACATTGCCACTGGAACAATGTTAATCGGTTAACCAATTGGTTAACTGGTTAAAACGTTGAATTTTCAAATTATGCGCTTATTTAACATTGGTTAACTGATTAACCAATTTGTATTGCAAATGGTTAATCGATTAACACTGAACCTAAAGCAGAAAAAGGCCAAAATTCAACATGATCCTCTTTTAAAACAATTTTCAAACACCTTATGATCATAAACTGAATTGACACGGATTTTAAAGTGTAAAAACAGTGGAACCTCTGCAATCAAACAATTATTTATGATCTAAAGGATCAACAACCAATAGCACCAAAGATCTACATCTTGAATGATGGTCATGAAGGTGTAACAATGGAGGAAGATGAATTACCAAGAACAAACTTCAAATTACTCCACAAGAAAGCTTGATCTACTGAAATTGATGAAGAAAATTGAAAAAGATGAAGGTTTAGCTCAAAGTTATTCAAGAATTCAATGCAAATTCTTGATATCTTTCAAAAGAAGAAATTGTGCTTTGGTGAATTTTGGTAGTTGGGGATATATTTTGCAAGAGGTTCTTTGGCTCTCTAAAGCTTGAGAAATGAAGGAGAAAATGCCTTTATTTAAAGAGTTTAGGCTTGGGAATTTGGTGGAATGGAGCATGCTTTGGAAAATTAAAATTAAGCTTGGAAATCAAATTTGGAGGGAAATTCATTAAAGAGTGGTGATTAGTGAAAGTATATGGTGGGAAATGATCAAAGTGATGTAGAGGAATAAAAGTGGAATGAATCTAGAATATTCCAAATGAGATCAAGGGCTAGGATGTGCTGAATTTTAACAAATTATTCAAATTTTGCCCTGGTTAATCGGTTAACACATTGGTTGCTTTGTTGAAATTTGAATATTTTGTTCTCTTTTGATTGCTTTGTTGTTTCAGCTCAATTTTTTTTGTGCTTCAAAGAAGGCATGGAAATAAACACATGAATCTTGGAATTCCTTGAATAAAGAAATTATAGCTCGGGAAATCCTTGATCATATGAATTTGAATTGTTTGCGGATCAACTTCGACTTTGCTCAGATGAAATTTATTTGAGCTGAGGAATCTTTATTTTTGGTATTTTGACCTGTTCTTGCCCTGAAAATGTTAATAAAAGAAAACAAAATATTTTTGAATTTTAATTAAAGGTTAGTAAACATAAACAAATAAAAGATAAACAAAAGCAATGGTGATCCCCCGCGAGGTATAAACCCGCGACCAAAAAGGATAGAAGAACCAGTGCGTGATCTTGTTTTTATGCAAAAATGCAAATGAAATTATGAAAAATCTTAGGGGGGAAAATTAGGGTATAACACTTGGTAGTGGTATAGTCCCCATTTTTGTCACCATTTTCTTCAATGGATTGTTAACTTCTAAACAGTTGATTGCCTATATAAAGGGTTCAAGTTTTCTTATTTCTCTATATTGTGTGTTTGCTTTCTGTCATAAGCACCATCCCTTGCAATTGTCTTTGCATGGATGTGGGATACGATGTTCATATATCTTTTCTGGTTGAGAGTGTCGTTGTGTCTTATGATCTGAGTTTTGGATGCAATTATGTCCTGCGACATGAGTTATCAGGAACTGAGGTCTACTTCTATGAGACCTCAGCAGAATAATGGAGGGTGGTAAATTGGAACTAGAATTAAAGGGCAGTCTCTACATCTTCTATATTATTGGCATCCAGAGTTCAGGAGTGTCCTATCTCAATGTGTTCATCGAGTTCCAATCATATCCACCACTCCCTAGACCAGAATCATCACTCATCTTGCTAGGATGGAACATGTGAAGAAAGAAAAATGTTTGGGCCAAAATTTTTTAAAACAGGGAGATTGAAAGCTCCAATGGTTTGGCTATGTTTTGGTAAAACACAATACTGACAAAGATGAAGAAATCTGGGAACATGTTATCTTGAAAAAATCTGCCAAAGACCGAAGATAAAGAATAAGATGCTCCATTATGAAGACTCAGCATCATGGGTTGTTACAAAAGAAGATTTAAATATTTTTTAAATCTTCTTCAAGATTCTTTCCAACAAATCAATAATGGATCAACAAATCAGAAAATTGAAGATATGAAGCCCATGGAGCAACTGAAGGCTATTTAAGGAGACTTAGACATAGGGTTTAACTAATCTTTTATAACCTAGTTCTTAGGAAGAAAATAGGGATTGTGGTTTTGAGAGTAGTTGGCTCTTTAGAATTTGTAAGTCTACTTTTGTATCAGGTTGATACATTGTGGTAGGCGTAGGTATGATATATGTTCATAAGCCATTAGGTAATGGAATGCACATTGTTCTTTGATGAAGCTTTGAAGTAAATTCGAGTTAAATTGTTGGTCAAGAATACTTGACAAAATTATGTATTAACAAAGATGGATGAAGATATCACAGGTTGTGATAAAGGGAGTGAGATAGGGTTCTTATGTCAAAGATGAAGTTTTTTTTATAAAGATATTCATTGGGTAGTGATTAGGAGATAAAGTTGTAAATGAGGGAGTTTAGCTTTATTATAATACTACAGATAGTGGAGTCTTCTTCATGGATTGGTATCCTCTAGAGTAGGGGAATTGCATCGAACTGGGTTAACATATTATGTGTTACTTTTATCTTTCTACAGATTTAATTATTATGTTATTCTTCTTGAGTAACATGTCAAATCGGATGTTGGAATATCTGATATGTTCATACTCTGATATTGTTGAATATCAATCTTTCTGCTTAAGTCTTGTTTAACTGATAGAAGAGATCAATGTCACGACATGTGGTCAAGACATATGTGATATACGTACCATAATTTCACTAACGATCACCAACTATCCATGTGTGGATCTAATGTGAAGTTCTAGAGTAAATTTGTATTGTATCTTCTATGCTTTAGTGAAGTGATCAAAACTAATTATTGGTTCAACCATGGGCATTTCAAGTCATCTTTCCTGTTATTATAAGGTTTGATCAATATAAATCAAGAGAAATCATAAAATCAGAGAAAGTTACTAAATTAGGGTTTCTTGGATTTTTCTAAGTATAAAATTCTCCTTTTAGTACACAACTTCCAAGGCAAATTCTTTATTGATCCAAGCTTCATCTTAATTTTCCTTCAACATGAAAGTTATAGAGCCTCCTCCAAGCTTTCTTTTGATATCAAGAACTCCTCAATTGGGTTAACATATCTCAAGTTATGGTGTTTCAAAGTTAAGGTTTCAAAGATGTTAAATTTGGAAAATACTTATAATTTTTCTAAGTGTTTTATTCACTTCAAGGAGTCATTTTCAAGGGGAAATATCTCATTGATAAAAGCTTCATCTTATTTTCCCTCCAAAATCAAAGTTATAGATCTTGTTGCAAGCTTTTCATTGATGTAAAGAACACATCATTTGGATCCCTAGAACTCAAGTTATGAAGCTTCAAAGACAAGGTTCTCAAGTTGTCAAATTTAGCAACTTAGTGAAATTTCTCTAAGTACTATGGTCAGATTCATGGAGCCAACTTCAAGGTCAAATTCCATAAGGTTCTAAACTTCAATCCACTTTCTTTTCAACATCAAAGTTATTCATCTTGCCTCCAACGTTCATTTGAGCACAAATTGTTACCATTTGAACCAAAATTCACCAAGTTGCGCTTCATCAAAGTAGTGTACATGAAATTGATTTTGGAGGCATGATTTGAACTTTCTTACAGCTTGGTACTTTTTCGTACGCATGTCATCATACATTACTATCATCCTTACTCAAATAAACCAAACACACACATATTTCTCATACACACATTTTGAATATATTTCCAAAATGAGAAATTGCAAAATCACCTACCTTACCTCATTCTCATGTACCATCTCGCTCATACATTCTCCATGCTCCCTTTCCACTAAAAAAGAGTCATAAATACCACCCAAATGATGTAAAACCCGTGCACACATTCTCATTCTCATTTTTCACAAAACTTTGCAACAACATGTTAACCATGGTTAACACACTAAACCCTAGCCAAACCTCGATATAAAATCCTTTCACCTCTCTTAACCACATGGCATTTCATTTATCTTAAGTTTCAGATCAGAAATATCTTATTCTCTCTTACCCCTCTTAAATGAGTTTTGAGGGAATATTTATGGTCTATATGAAATTCCGTGAATGATAGTGTTTGGTTTGTTGATTTTGGGATTTTTTTTGTGTTTGCTTCGGTGATGATCTATCAGGGAAGACGACCAGAACCATATCTCTGACGTCCATGCGATTGTCTGGGTGGCCTGGTTGAATTCTTGACCGACTTAGGTGTTGTAGATGTGGATCATACATGGATAATTAAACCACGCCATTTCCTTTTTTGTTTTGTTTTTATATTTTGATTAAATGAAACTTGGTTTGGACTTTGAATATTGTGCTATTTACACACCTCTCTGTTGGCCCAACGCGTGTGTTTGCTTAGGATCAGTTCATATCAGATTTCATTTTCTCACCCCCAGGCTATACTTATTTCTCATTTAATTTATTTTATTTCCCTTCTCATTTTGATTTTTGTTTTAATGGTTCTCTCCATATTAAAAATCCACAAAAATATTAGTAACACTTTTTAATGTATTATTTTATTTCCCATATTTTTATTTTTTATTTATTTTTATATTTTATTCTGAATTAATTGTGAAAGGTGTTCATGTTGGATGTTTTTGAATTAGTGCTATGTATTTGATGCATATTGAGACATTTCTTGAGCCATTTTTTCTACTATGATTAGATACATGTATGCACAGGGTTTAAATGATGATGTTAGGGGTGTTCAAATTCAAACAAATCCAAATAAAAACTGAAAACCGATTCAAAAAATTTGAAAACCGAAAACAATCGATGTTTTATGCATTTGGATGTCATTTTGTAAGAACCGGTCAATTTAGATCGGATTTCAGATTGATTTTTCAAAACCGATCCAAACCAAACCAAACTGCATGTGTGTGTGTGTGTATATATATATATATATATATATATATATATATATATATATATATATATATATATATATATATATATATATATATATATATATATATATATATATGTGTGTGTGTGTGTGTGTGTGTGTGTGTGTGTGTGTGTGCGTGCGTGTTTTTACTTATTTTTTTATTAGTATATATGTTGTGTTAATTTAATATTAGATACTAGTTATTTTTAAAAATACTATTATTAGTTTGATTTAATCTATATATTTTTTTCTTTTGCATCTTGTAATGTTATCTTTTGATATAGTATAATATATTATATCAAACTTATTATTTATTAGTATTTTTAGAATATTAATAAAAGTTATAATTTGTAATTTGGATATCCAAAAAACCGATCTAAATTAAATTGCATGAAATTAGATCGGATCAGATCAGATTTGTTTAATCAATCATCCAAAACCGAACCAAAGCGTAAGTAAATTTACCTTTGGATTGGATGATATTTTGCTTCAAAACAAATCCAAACCAAACCATGAATACCCCTAGATGTTGTGATGTTTTGATGTGGTATTCTTGATCATTTTCTATGTGGTTTTGTGGAGCCCTGATACATGCTTGCTCATTGAGATACACTTGCCCTGATGAATTGTTTTGATGATGCACTTGTGCAATTTTCTATGAGATTATTTTCTCACTTGTTCTTGATTGATATACCATGAGGTAGAGCCTTAATTACACATTTTTTGGTCATTTAAACATTTTTAGATGTTGCTTCAATGTGATGACTTTTAAATATGAACTTGCTTAGTGTTTGACCTAGTCTTAGGACTTGTTACTTGCATGTAATTGTTTGATGTTTATGGCTCTTGTAAGACTTGAATACCTTGTTTGAATAAATGCCTAGCCATGTCTAGATTACAAATTTACTTGATCCTTTGTTTCTTTCATTTCTTATGGATGTTTGTTTCCTTTATGGATGAGTATTGAATTATGCTTGCTTAGTTACTTGGGCTTGTTTTGGGTTTGATGCTTATGAATTCTTCTTGCAATCTTAAGTTTGATTTTGATGTGAAATTCTTGGATATGCTTTTGTCTCATCAAGTTACTATGCCTTAATCTCTTTGTCTTAATCATATGATGCTTGTTCCTAAGAGTTATTTGTTGACAATTGTTTGGCTATTGATGTGATACATGTTTGACACTTTTGTGATCTCTTTCCAATCTTTGAAATATGTTGAATATGATATGACGTAGCTACTGACATCTTTGGTTTTTCATCTTGCTTGATCCAATTTGTATTTGTATGTTAAGTGTTAATGTTTGTTTTATGTTTCAAAGGCATGTATGCTTGTGCATTATTTGTTTGTCATTGCCTAACTTCTTAAAACTTGTTCTTTTAATCTTGTTGAGCATGACCTATAATGTTTGAAATGTATGCATAAGTGTTTAATTTACACACCTTGTTTTTTGAAGCATTTCTTGATTGCTGTTTGCCACTTGGGGTTTGATTATTGAATCTTCTTACTTTGTTGGTTGCTTATGTTGAATACCTGTTGGCATGAACTCTTTCATCTTTGAATTTTCTTTATTTTTATTTGAGTTTTGTTTACTTGAGTGTGTTTGTGTTTGTAATTGAAGCCTTTGATGTTTACTTTTGATTTGCTTGTGTGCTTTCACATGCTCCCTTAGGGATCCTAGTTTGAGATTAATTTTTGATTAAGTTCAAAGTAGGATAAACATTAGACTCTCAATCCGTTGCATGGAAACTTTAGGGTATGTCCCTTTTAACCTCAAGCTTAGGTTCATCATTGTATGATAAAATTACGTAGAGTTCTTTTTCTCATCTCAACTATATGACCATCTTTTCATGATAACATCTTTTCATCTCAACTGTATGTCCCTTAGTCTTTTTCTTTTAACCCTTTAAGTTTCTCTTCTCCATCTCTCTCTAAAAACAAAAACAAAAACATTTAATAAATGAAATGTGTATATAGTGTGCCATGAGTTTTAAATACACGGGAAATGATGAATGGGAGAAGTCCTTACCTATTATAGAGTACTTTGTGCGCGAGACACCTGGATCCTTTGCGCAAAATATTTGTTCATATTGTCATAAACTTTAGTGCTATACATATCGCAAACAAAATCAAATAAAAAACTTCTTTTAAAAGACTTGAACAAACTTCAATCGTCTTCCTTCAGGATTGTTTCTCCCTCCTTTGTAAGGGCATGTTATTTTCGTTCTACCGCAAATAGGTAAACACATAATTCTCCATGCATCGAGTGACAATACCTAACTGCTAGAACACGAACGTTAGCATCGTCCACTTAAAAACACCTTTAGCAACCTGTAGTGCCACAAACTACATACGCTATGATTCTTCATTGGTTAATGGAGATACATAGGCACAAGACAACGAAGTCTTGGCGAGCACAATTCCCTTTTTCACCCGTAGTCCTTCATACTATGTTGACTCTAACTTTCTCATTGCACGAGGGAATACGTAGGCGTAGGATTGCGAGATCCTATCGAGTCACCTTTCGTTTCTTTTCTCTTGTATCTTTCATGCTTTCCTGTAGTAAGTAGAGCTTTATATATACACACCCTTTGATTAGAACAACAAGAATGGATCCTGTTGAGTATAATGGACGCGATGGTGTGCTAATAACTCCCCATTGCGTAATCGAATCCCGAACCCTGGATTTGGTTGCGAGACCATGTTCTTTTCCCTTTTTAGGATACTTTAATCGTTTCCTTTCCCCATTGGGTTAAATAACATTTTTGGCGACTCTATTTTGCGCCGATTGTTTTTTGCGTTGCGACAGTAAGCTGCAATCATTACTACCTGAACCCAAAACACCTACTTCAATCCTGCACTAACCAACATGCATCTAACCCTTTCCAGATTGGTTAGATTAAACCTTTCAGCCAGACCATTTTTATTGGGGAGTACCTGCAATACTTTTGTGCCTTGCAATATCAGACGTAACACAATAGCCATCCAAAGTCTCATTGCAAAATTCAAGACCACTGTTGTTCCTTAACCTTTTGACCTTCCTGCAAGTTTGGTTTTTGACCAGAGTTTTTCAACTTTTGAAATTTTCAAAATTTTCATCCTTAGCTTTTTTAATGAATACCCACAATTTTCACGAGTAATCATCCATGGATAGAAAATATCTTATATATGAGTATGAAGGATTTATTGCAAACCCCAAAAGATTAGCATGGATATAATCAAGGGATTCATGTGTTCTTTGTTTACTTTTGTTAAACTTCACCCTACAACATTTACCAAATACACAAGGTTCACAAAATCTAGTTTGCTGACCTTCTCACCACATAGAAGATCTTGCTTCAACAATTAGACCAAACCTCTTTCAATGACATAGCCAAGTTTCTTATGCCATAACCCAGTTTTCAACATAGGTTTTGTGATTACCACATCTGCTGGAGCACTTACAACTTCAACTTCAAGGGTATACAAGCCTTGTTTCTTCACGTCTCTTAAGACTTCCTCCATCACCTTCATTACCCTTAAGATACTTTGCTCTCCCTTGAAAACATATCTTGTCTTGTCGAATTCACCTAGAGAAATAAAATTCCTCTTAAGACCATGTACATACCTAACATCAGTCAACAACTTTATTGACTCATCATGAAGCTTGAATCTCACAGATCCAATTCTTGCAATCTTGTAATCTTGCAGGCTTTATTGTTTACTAGTAGCACTGATCCCCCATCTTGATCACACAATTCCTCAAAACATCTTTGTTTAGAGTCATGTGCCAAGTATGTAACACCCTTTTTACCCCACAACAGATTTAATCATATTATTCAAATAAAAATTAGAGTTCTACATAAAGGGTATCACATTTTCAACATAAACATCAAATAAACAACAAGTATGTGTCTTGTCCCGTAACACGAGTTGCACCTTATTTCTTAAATAAAACAACGTCTCAATGATTCGCAGCAGATCAAAATTCAACTTATTAAATTCTTCTTAAAAGAGAGCATACAACTATAATCCAAACATCATCAACAAATGTTATTATTAAACCAAAACAACAAAATAAATCATGTGTTCCCCAGTGTTACATGACTCAGAGTAGGACACCACCTAAACTATATAAACAACGAGAGAAACACTCCAAGCTACTTCCGAAATCTCCAACTATTCCTGAGAATCTGCAGGATGGCATAATAGACCATCACGAAAGGGCAGACAGGTGAGTAATCAACAAACAATATACATAATATAAAGACTGAATTATAAGAAACATACAATCATACATCATCAATTCTCACCCACATACAACATCAAAAAGTCACATCATCATACAACAAAATGCAATCATGCTATGCCATATAGAATGATATGCAACTTCATAAATACTTGTGGTACCGATTTTCAACATGTGATGGACACTGGTCATCTACCCTCCACAAGGGAGCACAACATAATCAACAACACCTCAATCCACACGATGTGATTGATGCCTCAAATCAACATAAGGAATGCCATGAATGCACGATACAACAACAACAACATAATCATCTCCATCAACATTTGCATCAGTATCCATTCATTATTCATTTACTCAGTCTATTCATATTATTAATACTTCATGACATCGTTATTTACAACATATTCATCATTATATCATTTCATAATAATAATAATTATTATTATTAAATTTAGCCTAATATAACATAGTAATAATTTCCAGCAACGACACAACAACATGACACAACACAACAAAGCATCATAAGTCATCAAACAAAGTAATTTATTTTCTAAATTCTACAGGTCTCGCTAAGCAAGGCAGCTAGCTCTCTAAGCAAGTAACTCATGGGTTTTGAACTTCCAAAATTCTCATTTGCTCGCTAAGCGAGGAAGACGATTTTCTGAGAAAACCTTACGATTTCTGCATAACACAGCCACGCCCAAACATCCCTAAAACATCATATTGCATCATAAAATAGCAGAAAACGACCAAATAACACATTATCATCATGTATTCATAATTATTAACATCTAACAACAACAAATCATCAAAACTTATCCACAATTTACCCAACCCTAAGGTTTCCCTTCAAAAGCCCCTTTTTCTCATAAGACAATCCAATTATTATGAACAATGAAAGAGACTACTCCCAATACCTTGATCAATTGAGCATTCTCTTTCACTTCTTGATCAAAATCCCTATTTGTATCCTTGTTCTCCATAGCAACTTTCACCTTCACCAAAACACGATTATGAAATTTTGATCGTACTCTTCTTTTCTCATAAACCACTCAAAAGACAACCTTACCCCTTAGACCTCCAACCTCTTTTATTTTATTTTATTTTTAATAACAATATTTAAATAATATCCAATTATTATCATATCATTATTTTAAATAAAATAATTCTTTTTTCTTAATATTCTACAAAATACCTCGAAATGCCTCTTATTCATAAATAATTACTCAATTAATTAAATTATGAAAATTGGGATGTTACAATGTACACTTGAATCCATAATCCACTCCTTGCTATAGTCGCTGCTTGAAACCAATGGGACATCAGATGATTCATAATCATCTTGCACAATGGTTGCATTACCATAATCTTTTCCACCATGATTATTCAGTTGATCAGGGTACACCTTTCTTGTATGATCTCCTTCTTACAATGATAACACCTAATTGCAGGAGTATTACCGCCATAAGAGTTATGTAAAATCCTACCCTTCTTTTTCTCAAACTTACCATCTTTCTTCAACAATTTTCCTTTTACGGACAATATTCACCAATTGAAGATGATTTTTGCTTATTTTGTTCGTTCAAATACTTAGAGTACAAGGTTGATTGAACTTTATCAAAGGTCAATGAATCTCTCCCATACAAGAGAGTTTATTTGAAGTGAGCATGAGATCTTGGTAAAGCAGACAACAACATCAACGCTTGATCTTCATAATCAATTTTGACCTCAATATTTTCAAGATCAAGAATCAACTTGTTGAGCATATCCAGCTGCTCAGCCAAGACTTTGTATTCACTCATATTGAATGAATATAAAGCTTGCTTCAGGTAGAGACGACCAACCAACGATTTCATCATGTACATACCTTAGAGTTCCATGCACACACCAGCTGTAATTTTCTCCTTCAAAACCTGCCGGAGAACCTTATCACCAATGTTTAATATAACGACGTAGTGAGATTTCTCGATCATCATCGTCTTCTCCTTCTTCGTTAGGGAAACACTCGTCTTCTTCGATCATTTCAACACTGTTAAAGAACTCTGTTGAACCAGTAGGGATTATATCTTCAAGCGCCACAAACCGAATCATTCACATTGGTGAATTTCTCAATCTCATATTTTGTTGACGACATCTTCTCCTCCACACTCACCGCACCATTTTGTGGTAAATCAACGTCGTCAAGAATAAATCAAAATATAAGAAAGATTGCGTTTCTTGAACAAACACATGAAATTCTATTAAGTTTTACGAAAGAGAGAGAAGAAGAAAAAAGAATCAAGACTGGTTATAACTATTTTACTATTCACTATCTTTATTAGGATTCCAAAATTACAATTGAATATCAACAACCAAATCTCTCTCACAATAACTTGAGAGAAATATTATATTTATAGACTACTAAACTAACTTAAACAATTAGTCTAACATATTGATATAATTCAATATGCTAACTTAAACAACAAACTAACATAATTTCGATAGCTACAAAACCCCTTCAACTTCGACAAAATTTACTTCAACATTAACTTATAACCCATAAACTACGGTACCTCAATTTATAAATTTTTTTGGTATTTATATCACCATCTCTAAACCAATTATTTATGGCCTTTTCTCTCCAAAGTTAACCTTGAATTTGAAGAGCTTTCTCCAACATTATCTAAGCTTTCTCCTCATCCAATTTAAGAATATCATTATAGCCCAAGTCATTGATGAAACCTCAAATTCAAATCAAATATTTGTAGGTATCCGAGTATTCAAAATTTTCAATTCTCAGCTACAACTCCTTTTCTGATATCATTCTGGGTCCACATCTTTTGAAAGTTGAATTTGCTGAAAAATTCAATTGTGCTCATATCAAAGGTAAGGCGAATAAGGTGATGAACCTTAGGTTTTATTGTTGTTGTCAAAGTGCAACAGGTAATGGGATTCTAAGCATGATATGTCAAATATAATAGTAACATGAATGCCTCGTTTTCTACCATTAGTCCAAGTGCAAAAACTAATTTATTTCTAAATGAACAAGCCTATTGGAATATGTTGCCATTAATTACACTAAAGGAGATTAGGAAATAGTAACAAAAAAGAGATAAATTTGTATCGAAAAATGTGTTATTTTAACAAGTAGCATTTCACTTGTATTCTCAAGAATAATTTTCTTTTTATAGGTTGCTTAAGTAATAAATTAAGAACACTCGTAAGACACAAATACTATATATTATCTCCTCAAATCTTTCTTGTAACTTGCAAGCACATTATCACATGAGTTTGTTAAACTATACTAAAAAACAGTTACAAGTAGTAGTACTAAGTTGAGATAGACATAGGATCCTATCCTTATTGTAATGTGGGGCATACATATCTTAAAATGCAAATATACGTCAACACTTTCCTTCTAATCCAAGTTTCCATGCATTAACTCCAATATGAAGATAACACTGTCTCATCAAACAGAAAATGAAGTGAAGTACAGTGAGATGAGATAAAAATAAAAATAAAATTAGGGTTAGTTATAGTTTACCTTGACCAAAAGTGAATAATGGTTGCAATATGATAGTAGAAAAATGTTGAGAAAATCAAGTTGGAAAAGTGGAGCACGTGCAAGAAGAGAATGAAGTTTGAGAGAGAGACCATCTATCTCTAGTTTTGCACGTGCCCTGCTTCTCCAACAAGACCTACTCAACAATGTTGTTGCAATGTTCTTCGAGAGAAGAATGAGAAGGTGATGGATTTATATACTAGTTGTGTGAAGGAAAGAGAGAGAATGTGGAAGAGATTGAGTCTTGAAGTGGACATTCTTTAAAGATTCATTTGAGCTAAAGAAGCAATCATGAATGAACTCACATTGCGTATTGCTTGGAGTAAAATCAGGGGACCCTCTCGTTTCTCAAAAATCATTACTTCTCTCAACATACTATATCAAGACATGATGGTTATTTATTTAAATACAGTAGATACACTACATGATATAAAAAATATTTTAAAATAAATAATGAAGATTCTAAGATGTGTGTAAAGTCTTATACTACCGGTTTAGCTGTGTAGATTTCCCATAAAAAAACATTAGTGTGGGTAAACATAGTAGATGCCTTATTTGGTCATGTTGTTACCTATGCACAAGATAAGATATGCCTCAAAGAAGGAAAAAAAATATGCACAAGGATATAGTACCTCAAATAAGGGTCAATTTTCACTAAATTAACACTCTTTCTTGTGTATTTACTTTTTTTTTTTTAAAAAGTTATCCACTCTTGGTTATCAGGTGGGTTTATTCGGGTTCGACCTAGGTATTTTTTCGTGTATCGACTTAAGTTGTTATGTTTTATGGATTAGTTTTGTTGAGTTTCATGTGTTATAAATATGTATTCTAATTATTTTTATTTTTACAATCTTCAAATGTTTTGAGTCGAGAAGTGAGAGAAAAAATTGAGAATTCTAGTGATAATTTTAGAGATAAATGTAAATTTATAAGAGTGTGTTTTTTGAATTTGAAAAATCCTTAAAGATATTTAAAGGGATTGAGAAACACTATTAAACACATTTAGCGTGTGTGATTCATATGCAAGAGTTAGAGAGATTGAGAAGCACTTTTGTAGAAAATAGAGTTTATTCCTGAGAACTTCAGTGACTATTTTCTTGTAACTCATTTGTAATCTGTTGTAATAGCTTTCAAAGGAAAGTGAATCAAAGAGATTAACTCGCTTTAGAATATATTGTTTGACCGAACTAAGTAAACAAGTTATTGTGTTTCTTGTCTTTTATCTTCTTCTGTCAAGATATAAACATTTGTTTCATTTGCTGCTGAACTGGAGAGAAGGAAGGGGAGAAATGTAGGGGAAAGAAAGAATTGTGCTCGAATGGACCCTATCCCACTGCCTACGTATCTCATCGGGAATGAAAATCATAGTCAACGTAGTTCCCCTAACTAGGGATGAAATTGGTTTTTTTTTTTTTATGGTTGAACTGCTTATGCACATGCTCAGGTGTTGCAGACTCGTCTTGTACGAGTGTGTTTACCGTCTTGCAAAAGACAAGTCGAAGCGAGTTCTTTCGTTAAGAGTGAAGGAGATGAGAAGATAATTCCCGCAGGAAAGACGCTTGTTGTTGGTTTGGAGCTTTTTAGAAGCTTTTTATTTGAGTTTGCATAGAAGAGTGTATTCAAGTCTCATTCAATGGAGTGTGTACTTCTTACATCACTTTGAAATGAATGGATAAGAAGCACACCTAAGTATGGAGGAAATTCCCAAACTTAGTTCCAAAGGTTAAGGCTCAAGCACACTATCCTATTTTACTTGTTAGATGTTTTGTTGTTTTTGAGATGAGAGAAAGAAGACTCAAGTTGAGAAAGAGAAAAAAATATAAGGGAAACTAAGACTCACCCTATATTATTATTCAATGGAGATCCTAAGGTTAATGAGGTTTTAAGAACTCTAAACCTAGAATAAGAGAGAAGAAGAACAAGTTCTAACTCACTTCAAACATTGAAGATGAGATAATAACTCAAAGGGATTGAAGGAAGTGAAATGTCAAAGAAACATAAAGATGCTTTTCACAATCACATAATAGAAAGCTTTTAAAAGAGAAGGGAGAAGAGGTATGAGTATGGATAAACATCCACATACTCAATTACTTACCATAGTCCCTACACAAAAGGTTAGTGTCACAATAATTTACATATTAGAAACAAAAATAAAGGAACAAAGAACATTAAGCATCGCACATCCTATAAAATGAAACTGGTGTTCAAATAAAGCCCAAGTCTAAGGATGAAGGTAACTAAAGGTTACATGACTTCTAAAGTCAGTAGTTTATCCCTAAGATAGCTCCCTAAGTCTAAGAAACTAAACACAAGATAACCAATCTCAAACTATACCTTAAACCCTAAGGAAGTTCTATGTGAGGTTAATGTAGAAGGAATGAATGATTATGCATGATAAACATTTATTAATGCTTTATGGGTAAACAAAGTCAGTAGCACACATCATTTATGAATGTCTTATAATGCTTATGAATGAGCATACAAAACATGGGAAAAAGTATTCAAGTGATAGATGTATTAAGATGAAGAAGAAGTAAGAAAAAGTGAGCATGTATCATGTAAGAAGAAAACATAAGTCAAGATGAAAGTCAAATAAGCAAATATGATATGAGATGATGAAGGTCAGTATCATATGACCAAGATGACATGTTAAAGATTCACATACAAGAATATCAAATGCACATAGCAAACAAGTTCAAACAATTCACCAAACATGCAAAAGAAAGTCACATAGGGAAATGATGTTTCATACTTGAGATGGATGAATTTTTTTGCAACATGACATATAAATATGAGATGAGGATATGAACATGATAGATGCACACAAACAAGCATAAGAAGCATAGTAGGAGAAGGCAAGGAAGAATTAGGTCAAAGTTGAACAAGTAGGCATAAACCCGGGAAAGAGGCCAACATAAATCACAATGGACCTATAAATGATCAAATGAGACCTATAACTCTCTAAACAAACCAAGCACACCCCAACAAGAGACCTCACACAAAGGCATAAATGCCTTCTAGAAATTAGGGTTAAGGGATGACAAGGAATGATCATGAAAAGTACCTTCAAATACAAGCAACCAAACACATACCAAATAATGTTAAAAAATTGTGAAATTGTAACTCAAGTGACCTAAGTCAGAGGCTATTCACTTGTTAAAATCTCACACAAAAACTCACAATCAAACTACCTCAAACATTTGGTTAAAGTTGCATAAGGATCAAAGAGAAAAAATTCCAAAGGGAGGGATCAAAATGCAATTAAAAATGATTTAAAAAATATGTAAAAAAATATTTTTATGAGGTTTAAGAAGTTAATGAATGTATGCAAAAAGAAGAGTTGAAAAATGTTTTTTATGCTATGCAAAATAAAATTTTGAAGATGAGGTATCAAAATAGAAACAAATCCAAAAGAAAATAAAAGAAAATTATGAAAATAATATGAAAAATAATTAAAATCAGAAACAAAAAATTAAAAAAATTAGTTTAATGTGAAAATAAGGTTCAGGATTTTTTACATGATTTTTAGATGATTTTAAATGATTTTAAAAATAAAATGCAAAACTATATGAAAATAAAAGGAAACTGGTTAGGGGGTGTATCCAAAGCAAATCATGCGTTAAAAATGGGTAATGGGCCTAACGTTGGGGTCTAAAAAGAAAAGGGTTTCCAGGTCCAATGGGCGCGTGGCTTATAGTAACTATGATGGACCTCAGTCAAATAGTTGACTCAAAGGGAACCATTGGATGCAATCAGCATGATAAGATCTCAGAAGTAAACACAACACACACATCACAACGCACGCACATGATAGTAAACATACACACACATCTACTAAATCAGTCAAAATCAACAGACTGGACCAAAGTGAGGCACATGAGGAGCAACCCTCTCATTAATGTGTTGGCACAAGGACAAACGTTGGATTATGAAGGATCTGACGACTACAATCTAAACTGAGAAGTGACCTAGGGTTTATGAACTCACATGAATGTCACCGGCCGGAGAAGACTCCGGTCGTCTTCTCCGACCACTCTCTGGTCAGTTCAGGTTACAGGTCAACCAAAATGTATGATCCTAATATCAAATTGAAGCTGAAGCTATGGAGATCACAAATTTGTGCTTAGATTTTACAATACAGAAAAAGGACGTGTCGGATATGGACGCTTAGAACAATCTATCGTAAGTATCTATAAATTGCAATAATATATTTTTTCAACATGAGTCATATTTGATCATATTATTTGACTTATTGTATAGTTGCAAAAGGAGAAAAGTTCTGAAATATCTCTTCCTGCACATGTTTTATGGAAGGAAGCCCATGTGGGCAAGTCTGGAGTTGCTAAAGAAGATGTTCTACAAGTATATGAGAAATGTATAAGTAGAACATTATTTCTTTAATTAAATAAAAACTTTATTAACAAATATTTGACAAATATTCGATATTCATATTATTTTCAGGAGGCATTATCTCAGTCTTTATCTCCAGATGATACTAGGAGCATACTTAGTCGGGCATTAGATGTCCGTGAGTATTCGGGTCGGGTAAGGGGTAAGGTATTTGGGATCACTCTGACCTCCTTGAGTATTAAAAAAGGAAAGGCTCCTAGTAGCAAAAAACTTCAGCTAAAATTGGAAGCACTTGAAGCTAAAGTTCGTGAATTAAGAAAAGAAAAAGAAAGTAATGTTTCAACATGTTTTAAAGATGGTTCGGACAAAGACATTATCAACTATAACTTTCAACCGAATATTCCAGAGATAATTATATTTATTTTTATGAAATTAAATTATTAGCTTAAATTATTTAATTGACATATATACACATTAACAATGTCATATTATTATTGGTTTTAGGGCATTTCCCTTTGTCAGCTATACTTATTGTCACTGACATATCAGATAGTTGGCAAGGGAAAAATGTATAACATTGTAGATCAATCACTTCACACTAACCCCCTCCCTCCTAGATGTTTGAAAGTATCGGTTGAAATTGTTGTAGATCTGAATGCATTATTACCATATCCCGACGATGTTTCAGATGCAACAACGGTGGAACTAGCAATAGTTTCGTTTGTTGCATGGCCGACAAGCCTCATTAGCGTTGGATATGAGGTATGCTTAAAACCATTATGAACCTTTGTTAACCTTAATGTGTAGATTCAAAGTTTTTACGCGCATTTTACTAACATTTTTTACATGGTAATGTTAATTAGACTCCAACAAGATCCAAAGGAAAATATAATGGGATTCCGTGGAAATACCGAGTCTGTTGCTTCAAAAAAATAGGTACATCACATTTTTACGTGCATTTTACTAACATTATGAACCTTTAAGTTAACCATAATGTTTTGATTCAATGTTAAATTCGTGATCTTATACTCCATCTAACTAATTATATGATAGGTAGCTTCATGGCAAGTAGATTAGCAACGTCTCCACACAAAAAAAAAGGTTGGTGTTAAGAAGACCACGACTAGAAATAAACCTACCTCCAAGTAGGTCGTGCCTTCAGACGTTTCTAGAATTAACAGATATTCCAAACAAAGGTATTTGTCTTATACATATGGAGGAAGTTATTTTTGGCTTTGAATATGAACAATCAATTGGTAATGATGAATTTTTGCAAGTTTTTCGTCATGAAGAATTAGGCGTCAATGTTGTCAATACATACGTGAGGTATATTCGATCTACTTTGTTATATTAATTGAACAACTTATTTACTTTATGTTTCAAATGAATAATCTAATGTTAATGATATTTTTATTTAAGGTTTTTGTATGACAAAGTGATGCACCCAAGTGGATTGGACGAAAGATTTGCATTCCTAAGCCCCACGACAGTCAACTTAACTTTAATCTTAAGTAAATTAGATGAGGTCATGGTGTACTTACGCAACATCTTCATGGCAAACAAAGATACGAAAAAGTTATTTTTTTTACCGTTTAATACCTGGTTAGATTTTCATTCTAAATTCATCTATTATATTTTTTTTGTATTTTGACATCGTGTAGAAAGTTTTCATCTAACATTTGTTAAATCTACAATGGACATTGGTTGTTGGTCGCAATTAATCCTATCAGAGAATTTATTTATTATCTTAACTCGTTAGGAAATGATTGGACAACATATCCGGATATGAAGAACATGGTTGACACGTAAGTGAGATTGTTCTAAATATTCATGTGTGTATTTATTTATTTATGTGAATTGTTCTAAATTTTCATTTATATTTTATTAGCATTATAAAAGTTTTTCGAGCCCAACGAGATATCTAAGTATCAAAGAGGAGAGTCAACAACATTATATGGATAAAAGTGGCAGTATATTAATTATCATATTTTTTATTATATTAGTGATGATACTTGATAAAACTTATGATTTATCCATATTTTCTTTTCATGTGTAGTGTCCTCGGCAACGTAATGATATAGATTGTGGATATTTTATGTTGAGGTTTATGAAAGAAACTATTTTTTTGGACCGATTAGATATTTCAATCGATGTATGTATTTCTAACTTATGAGTTATTTTAATATTTAACACAAATTTCTCATATAATAAAATAGTTGAAACTAAATCAAACTATGTTATATTATTATGTAGTACTTTGATGAATTCAAGTGTGCATATTATTCAAGAGATCATTTGGAAGAAATTAAAGAGGATTGATGTCAATTCATTATGGAGCTCGGAGTGTTAAAAGGTATATTGTACTCTTACTTTAATTGATGAAAATTTTGAGTATGTGTATGTAACTATAGACATATTGATTATGACTTGTTTTAATCGACCAATTACAATATTTTTGTGTTGTTTCAGGTTATAGTATAGTTGGATGAAAATGTATAACTCGGAGTGTTATCACATTTTTGTTTATGTAGATTTCATTTGAAGCAAAATGTATAGTTGGATGAAATGATTTGTAAAAACTATGTTGTATATTTAAATTGGTGCGTAAATTGATTTGTTTGTATAAATTGTTTCGTAGATATTGATTTGAAAATCCGATTGTTTTGTATATATAAATTGGTGCCTAAATTGGTACGTTTAAATAGGCAAATTTGATGCAAATTCTGGTTGGAATGAACAGGTACAAATTCTTGTTTAAAAACCAGGTGAAAAACGTGGATACAAAATAGGTGCCTATAATTTGTCAAATCTAGACATCGCTTTTTAAAGGAAATTATTTTTAAAATTTTGTATACCTTAGACAACGCTTTCAACCAAAAGCTTTGTTTAAGGTGGGGTTTAAAAAGCTCTTTCATTAAAAGTGTTGTCTAAGGTGGGGTTTAGAAAGCGCTTTTAATGAAAGTGTTGTCTAAGGTATACCATAAAAATAAAAATAAAAAACGTTGTCTAAGGTATATTAAAAAAAGGCAAAAGGCATTGTCTAAGGTGGGGTTTAAAAAGCGCTTTTGACAATAAAAGCACTGTATAAAGCACCTTTAGACAACGCTTTTGACATTAACCAAAGCGTTGTCTAAACCTTTAGCAGCGCAAGTTTAGAAAGCGCTTTAGAGTGTTGTCTAAGGGCAAAAAAAACATTGTCTAATGTCTTTTATGGCATAGTGCCTCATCCTTTTGGTGATGATGATCATTGAATTAGGGAATTTACCATCATCCTTTTTGTGATAGCAAATTGTGTCTTACCTTCATCCTTTTGGTCTTGAGGATTTACTATCATCCTTTTGGTGATAGTGAATTGATATCATCCTTTTGGTAATATATTGGTCATCCTCTTGGTGTCGTGGATCTTTTTGGGTACTTACTATCATTCTTTTGGTGATAGCAAGTGGTGCGTGTTCGCTATTATCCTTTTGGTGACAAAACTGTCATCCTTTTGGTATCGATAATCCTTAAGGCTTTGGTCTGTGTATCACCTTTTGATGATGGCAACCTCTGAAACTATAATGTATTATTATAATCCTTTTGGTGATAGCAAGTTTTGACCTCACTTTCATCCTTTTGATGAGGGGTCATTGAATATTATGTACTTACTATCATCCTTTTGGTGATAGTAGGCTTTTTGTATTGATCTTACTGTTATCCTTTTGGTAATAACATGTTTGATAAATATCATCCTTTTGGTGGTAGTGATCTTTGTCATTTTGAATTATTCATCATCCTTTTGGTGATGGTTGTTATCCTCTTGCTAATAACAATTTGTAAGTCGTGGGTCTTACTATCATCCTTTTGGTGATATCTACCTTTGTTGGTCTTACTAATATCCTTTTGGTGTCAACAGTCTTTGTAGTTTTGAGTTTACCGTCATCCTTTTGGTGTCGTTAACTTATGTCATTGTGAGTTTTCAATGTCCACTCGAGGGTCGACATTGATCTGGTTTATTTTAAAACTCATCACACTTTCTTGCTTAGACAAAATTCGGGGTATTTTCGTATTTAATTATCTTTCACCATGAATGTATGAAGACTGTTGTCATTCAAACCTTCTGGTTCAAGTTAATTAAATAGGGGCATTTGTCATACCTCAGTTTTGTCCTGACAACTTACTATTATATGGATTTTAATCGTATTTTATTTTGAATAAATGAGATAGCTCATTCGATAATGAAATGAGAATTCAAGGATATTCAAGCGGGGTCTTGGGTTCAAAATAAAGTGCATTTTTTTTTATCGTTTTAATTTATTTATTTAATTAGATATTTTAGTTTAAATTTATTTTAATTAATTAATTTTATTTCTAATTTAGTTATTAATATTTTTCTTTTTTATAAAAAAAAATATGATTTTAATTCTTTTTTTATTCTTGTCTTTCTTGCCTAACTTAGAAAAAACACAAAAACATGATTTTAATTCTTCTTTTTTTATCTTTCTTGTCCCACTTAGAAAAAAAACACAAAAACATTATTTTTAATTCATTTTTTCTTGCCTTATTATAAAAAAAACATGACTTTTAATTCATTTTATTCTTGTCTTATTATAACAAACAAAAAAACATAATTTTAATTATTTTTATCATTCTTGTTTTATTGTTAAAAACTTAGTAATATATATATATATATATATATATATATATATATATATATATATGTGTGTGTGTGTGTGTGTGTGCGCGCGCGCGCAAACGTATTACATAAGACAAAAAGAGGGAAGAACCGATCAAAAGAGGAGGAAAAAACTTTCGTCCCCTCATTGCTCTCTCTCTCTCTCTCTCTCTCTCTCTCTCTCTTTCACGTTAAAACTATAGAAAAAAAAGGTCATACTTCATCTTCACATAAACTCATGAATAACAACAACAAAGTTATTTTTCTTCCAAGCTCATAGCAAACTGAAACCTCCGCGATCACACACACCTCTGACGCCGTCCAATCTTTTTTTATGGTACTTTTCTCTTATCCCTTTCGTTTTATTTTCATACAACCTTTTTTATTGATTTTGTTTGTTTTAGTTTTTAGAAATATTTGTATTAATATGTTAGATGTTTAGAATTTTTTTTTCTCTTTTTATCAAAAAAAATATATTTTCTTAAAAAAAATAAAGATAATGATAAATAAAAAAAATAAAAAATAAAAAACATTTTTATCTTAATGTTTGTGATTGATTTTATTTTACTTTGTTTTTATTGATTTATGTGGGTTGTCTAATTTTATTATTTATTTGTTTTGTTTGTGGTTGTTTAATTATCTTTATTACTTTTATTTTTCGTTAGCTAGATAAAGTAATTGTTTGAATAATAGATAAAAAACAACAAAAACCTAAAATAAACTCTTTTAAAAAAGAGGAACAAAAATAATAAATACTTGATCCAACGTCAAGCGGTCTTAGGTAATAAAACACTCTAATAATACGAGAAGAATTGTACGCCACGAGCATTAAGTGGTAGAAAGGAGGATAATTGATATCACGTTACTCGCTCCGATTGTTTTGACGCAAGACGTTTGGCTTGTTGATCGGAATAGTCACCTCTATCCATAAACTTTAGTACGATTCGACTCCCAAATCCCTTTTTTTTAAAGAAAGGTAATACAATCAACAGACAATCACCCGTAGTGAGCCGAACTACGAAGCTCTAATTTTTCCATTGCATGAGGGAATACGTAGGCACAAAGATCTCAATCCTTACTGAGCACCTTAGGATCAATCAACTATTTTCTGTAGCAAGTAACTCATTAGGCATAAACATCCTTTCTCGTGCGACAACTTAGATGGTTCCCATCGAGTACGATGGATGTAAGGGGTGTTAATCATTCCCCTTGCATAACGACTTCCGAACCCAGGTAATGGTTGCAATGACATTGTCTTATCCCTTTTTTATGGGTTTTATCTATATTTATCTTTCCCCTTTTGGGAATAAATTAAAATCAGGTGGCGACTCTCATGTCAGCCCAGCCGCAGTTTTTTATCGCAAGATCGTATTTTTCGAGGCACGACACAATGCCAGAATCTTCTGCCCATGGTTTAGAAATTTTTATGGATTACACACCTACCAATTTCCAGAAATAATCAATATCAGTAAGACTCAATGTTAGAAATAATAAATGTCAACAATTTAAATTAACTTTAAAAAAATTAAATAAAAAATTAGAGTAATGTTACCTCTTGGTCCCAGATATGTCTGACAGTGTGGTCTTGATATAGAGGAAGTAGGGACATATCAGATGGACCCACTTTGAAAGCCTCTGGCTCAACATCAATAACCTCACCCTTCGGAGATAGCACCAGTGCATCAAGATCATCAACACTTCAACCTCCAAAGGAAATTCTGGAGATATATCTACGGGAAAATTTTAGAGATGTATCTCTGGAATTCCTCAAAGTACATGAAACGTTGAATTTTTCCGGAGATGTATCTCCGATTTTTTTTTGACCTCAGAGGCCGCGACAATGGTGTCCTATGTTATTCAAAGATTGAAAAATAAAGCCTTGATCATCCATTTGAGTCAACAAACAATACATGCACTTACTATAAACTATGTTTTATCTAATTTCTAAACATTTCGACACCTAACAATGGATTCTAACTCGTTTTCAACAAAACTTGAATATTTATAAAAAATTCGAAAATTTTACTTGAAATTTATGATTTGGAAGATGTTGAACGATGAAATGGATTAGACTTTATGATTACTTGAGCCTCAGACATATGAAATATAATTTAGTGAAGTTTATTGGGAAAAACCCAAGTCCCACATTGGCTAAATATATAACTCACAAAGGGTTTAAATAGAGTGACATTCCTCACCTTACCAACCGGTTTTGTAGGGTTGAGTTATGCCAAACTTTAACTCTAACATGGTATCAAGAGTCTATCGATTCGGGCCACCCACCATTTAATTTGCAAACCAAACCTAAGATGTGCTGGACGCAAGGGGGTGTATTGGAAAATCCAAGTCTCATATATATCGATAATATGAGACACCCACCGTTTATATCCACGCACCAAGCCCAATAGTGTTGGGCGTGAGGGGTGTATTGGGAAAAATTCAAGTCCTACATTGGTTAAATATATAACTCACAAAGAGTTTAAATAGAGTGACATTCCTCACCTTACCAACCGATTTTGTAGGGTTGAGTTAGGGCAAACTCTAATTCTAACAAAGTTTGAGAAATTTGGGAATGAGAGAGTGAAATGAAAAGTGTGAGAGGTGAAGAGTCTGACGCGATAATAACTTCTTAAATGTTTTGGTGCGTCCAAAGATATATTTCTGAAATATTTTAACGTTCAGTTGAATTTTGAATCGTCCGAGATATATTTTCGAAATCAAAGAATATATATAGGGTGAAAAAAAGAAATCATCTAATTTAATGGGTCATAAATTTTAAACGGACCTGGTAACTAAAATGACTAAAATCTTTGATTAAAAATTTGTCAAAAAAAAAAACTAATTGTTTGAACCATTAATATTCAACCAGCCCAATAACAAATTAAAACCATTATAAATTGTCGAAAATTTACATGACAGTGATGACACCATCTGGCACCATATATATATATTTTCATTAATTACAAAAATATTTCTTTCATTTTACAAACTTTTCTCTCAATTACTAAATCTTCGATAATTTATGAAAAGGTTCAGTATAATTTTTTACCAAGTGTTTAAAATATCCAGTACGTCTCAAAAGATTTTATCGAGTTTTTTAAAATTATAGTATATCAAATATTTTCCATATTTATAAAAATCCGATAGTATTATTTTTAAATAGTAACACCCTTATATAAATAAAAAGACCAAAACAATTGATCTAGATCTTTTAAAATATTTTATCACACGCATATATCGACCATATATCTATCAGGTTTTTTAAAATATCTTATCACACTGTGGTTGCAGTTGTGGGTTTTACAATTTCGATCATTGCAGTTCATGTAATGTGTATTATAGACATTGCGACATAAATATTGATCGATAGAAATTCTAATACAATATTTAAAAACCCTTACAGTTAAGTTTTTTAATTACATATGAAATAAATTGAGTTTTGTAGTTTTGATATTATGAGTTTTAATTAGAATATTTGAAGAAACAATAATGAGATTGTCACACTAAAGGCATCACACTAATTAGAGTCACCGGGTCTTGTCAAATTTAATTATGGTCACATCTTGGGTAGAATGCCTCTGACCTCTATCAGTTCCAATCTTCCCACAATCACAATACAACACCCACGGCATCACACTAATTAGAGTAAATTATGTACGCATAAATGAAAAACAGTGTAGTAGTAAAAGGATAAGTTCTTGGATATTTTATAACAAAAAAAATAAAAAATTAGTGTAGCAGAAAAAACAGTTCCGGTTGTATTTGCACTGTGCCTTTATTGTGTTTGCTATCCACTTGGGGGTTGGACATCGGTCGGGTTGGTTCAATTTTTGGGCCCAAAACTCCAAACCGGCCTAACCATCAGATGAGAATAATATGTCAATTTCGTTCGATTCAAAGTTTAGTTGTTTCAGGTTTTGTTTTTTTTTTGTTTTTTTTTTATTTCCGATTTCGAGCTTATAACTTGGTTTTTTTTATTTAAAAATAAATGGACCATTTTGAAAATCAATATAATTTTTTATTACATATTGGGCCAATGATGAGTCAATTTTTAATATGTTCAAATATTCTCTTGTCACCCCCCACTTATACTTGGTACATCCCAAATTTTCAGAATGACAAAAATGCTTCTAAAATTTTTAATGTAATTTTCGGGAAAAAAAATCTCGGTAGACTTAATGAAATTTCTGGTATTTAATTAAATTTTCGGTAGTTCATTTGAAATTACCGGTATACCGGTAATTTCAAATTCCCGGAAAATTATCATGAAATCGGATTTTTGAAAAATGCAGTTTATTATCGGGAATTTCAAATCCTTTGAAATTCCCGGTAGGCATAATTTTTTGGGTTTTTTGATTTTTTATTTAAATGGTCGAGATTTTGCCGACATTTTTGTATGGTTATGATTGCACTGACAGTTTGTGTAGTCCAGAATTGTTGCACGTTTGTATAAATAAAGGTTAGGTCTTGTGGTTAAACAAATATGAAAAATGGTTATTCCAGCATTTTTAATTAAGGTAGAAGTTTACTTCAAGAGAGGTTCTCAATCTGTCGAATTCATGCTCCCGGATGACACAACCTCCTCTATCGATCTGACTTCGAAGTTGAAGGAATCGTTTCCTGATGGTGATAATAGAAAGATGTTGAAGATCGAGTTTCAGGAGGATTTGGGGGATGGTAGTGTGAAATATAATCTAATTGAGCTGAAGAACGATGAACACGTCAGCAAAATATGGAGATTATTTCGCTATATGCTAACAAGGGGTATGATGGCATTAGATGTGCAGCTGGCAAGATCATTTGATGAAATAATGGCAATGTTGAAACGCCCTGAAGCATCTGGTTGTATTTAGGTTTTTTAATATTGATTAATCATGTTGTATTGTTGGGTTTTTATTTGTTTAAGTTTTTTAATCTTGATCACTGCAATGTAATGGCATAACTGAAGGTATAATAATAATAATATAATGTTCTGACATAATATACATATAATACAAATATATACATATCATCCATAAAATACAAATAACACTAAAAGGCCCCCCACAGACTAAGTGTGCAATCCTAGCTAATTCAACAGAAATACTATCATCAGGGTCTACCAAACACATTAGCTCATTAGCCAGCACTGCTATCATCTGAAATCGTTGTGTGTCATCATGGTGATGTGCTGGAGCGGGAGGAGGAAGAGGTGCGTTATCAACAGGCTCCTAGCCACCACAAGGTACATCCTTCAAAGGTGCTTCCTCAGCCGGCGGTGGAGTGATACGTGGATGAAATACATTGAGATACCACTCCATGTAGGCATCCTCACAGTATCCTCACACTGTGAGGGATACTGCACAGGTGCATATCTAGCTATGATGGTGCGACCAGAACTTAGGAAGTGCGTCTGAAACCACCTATTAATACCCTTTGAGGGTGTATCAGGAACTGTTGGTGGCATGGTCTAAATGTATCCAAACTGACGCAGACATCTCTATGGCTGGTGCCTGGCAATCAAAGTCTCCCACCGCATATAACCAAAGTATAATGACGACTCCTCGAACTTACGCACGGCTCTATGATCATCGTAGGGTGTCCATTTGACATTATCTATGGTCATCTCATCCAATCTCCTCTTGTATTTAACTATGCCTCCTAGGTGTTTATACATCGCCTTCCACCTCTTCGTTCATGTATGAATTAAGATACGCTTGTAACAAACTAAGATACCCAGCTAGCTGCCTCATCTCAAATCGGGTCGCCGCCCCGAGCGCATGATATAACTGAGTCAGAGTTGCACAACCCCAAGCCCAGTTGTGCGATTCCAGATCGCTGAAGAGGCACATATAACGAGCATCCACATACGTATCAGACTTGTCCGCAAAGAGAGTATATGCTACTACATGCAGCATGTACACCCTAGTGGCAACCTGATACCTACCAGCAGCAACGAGTTTGTCATACCTATTCTGCAACTACCACATGCGAAGGTGAGCACCTTGTGTATCAGAGAACTCTCGTGCCACCACTGCCTCAGACAAACGGAGATCGAGAATAAACATCTTTTGTGCCTCAGAAACACTCATGATAGGAGTCGTCCAGAATCTGCCGCCGATAAGGAGATGAAACAAGGAAGCGACAACATCTAAAGTAACAATCATCTCTCCAAATGGGAGATGAAATGACGACGTCTCCTTATGCCACCTCTCGAGGAAGGCACTAAGCAGCTCCGTATCCAACATGGTCAGGGAGCATTGTCCAAAATGTAGCAAGTCAAAGTCCTCCACAATCGTCTTTACAACAACAGTGAAGGGAATCTCAGGGAAGTCCTTCATCTTTCCTTTGTGAGACTGGACCCTCAGTATAGGTCGCACCTGTGACACCAACCAATAAACAAATTTGTTAATACATAAAGAATTTATGCATTAGTAAACAAATGTTAAAATTAAACGTAAAAAACCATATATCTACCCCTGCAATAGACGCAACGTTACGTGTTCACTGTACTCTGTAAGTACAGGTGTATCTATCGGACCACTAGAGAATCCTGGCTCCGTGTATTCTTGGCGCCCTTTTTAAAAATTTCAAATATTTGAATTTTGTCATTTTTATTAATTGATTCAAAAATTAATAACTTTCTGATTATTTTGAGTTTTAAGTGATTCTTTTTTCATTAATTCTAAAAAATGTTTAAATATTTTATTCCACCAAAAAATCACAAAAAAAAAATATTTTTAATATAGTTTATATTTTTGTAAAGAATTTATTTTTAATTGGTTTTAAACATTTTTAAAATATTCTTTCTCTTGATTTTTCAAACATAAATGAATCTAAAGTCATTCTAGGATAAAATATGAGTTTTCAAACATTGATCTAAGAATTTCTCTTATTTTTCATGAAATTTATCAAATGTTTTAATCATTTTATTCAAAAAATAAATGTTTAAAATATCAAAATTAGGGTTTTATTTTTTATCACCCTCAAATTGATTTTTATCACACTTTTGGGCCTCTCTTAGAGTGTAAGACTCATCCCTTTTTGAAAAATGAACCATTAGGGTTCGTCTGATCCGTTTTCAAAAATCCGACGAGATCGCCTTTTTCACTGCATTGAATTTTCATCTGTGAATATCTTTCTGTGAATTTCTTTACACATAACATTCTTTTAATCAAAATGAATTCTGAAAATATGTTATGGGGAATCCTTTGTGTTTAGGACCCAGTTTTTGGTTTTAAACATTCTCTGGTTTATTTTAAAAAACTTCGTCAGGCTTCCGTATAAGTCTCGATATCCCTCCAACTGTTTTCTTAAATAGTTTCTCAATCTCCTAAACAGAGATTATGGGCCACTTGTTTACAAGTCTCATCTCCTTTTTCTTATTTCATCTTTTCCTAACTAAATATCTAATACACCCGCTACTAGACTGAGCTTCACTCTGGTGAATTGCTTTCTAGGTGGTAGGCAACTTTTCAGCACCCAAGTCCTGCCATGTGTATGAAATCACAAGATAATAAAATACAAAACAAATTTCATAGGCATCCTTATGTATAAACCCTATTATTATCTTTTGAGCCATCTCTTATCCCTCTAACTTCTCTTTATCTTTCTTTACCTAATACTAAAGCAAAGATATTAAAACACTTCTTAATCATAAAAAAAGATACAATATAAAACATTTGTAATCTTTCTCCCTCGGGATTTTGGACTTCTTCTTCCTAGTGTAACTCCCAACATCATTCTTAAAAATCACTTAAGAATACTTAAACCATAGCAATGACATACTAAAAAAATTTCAACACATTCACTGACACATTTTATTTGTCTGCACGCATTTCATCTATATATGTATTTCCATCTACTAGAATCTTTAAGTATTTAGGTTAGCTTCATCCAAACAGATACACAATTCAAACTCAAACTTAGGATTTTTTTCTTTAGAAATTACTAGGCTTTACAGAGATAAGAAGTTTCTCGGGGAAGTGCTTATTTGTAAACCATCCCCAGCCTCCTCTTGGGCTTTGTTCAAGGACCCATGGACTTCTTAAAGGTAACATAGCATCCTCTTAGGCTTAAATACAAGGACCTTCAAAGGCTTCATAAAATTATAGGAACATATCATTTAGAATCAAACATATACAATAGTCTCCCTCTCCTCGATGGATTACCAAGATAGCATCCTCTTAGGCTTTGTACAATTGAACCTACCCATACAAAGGAATGTCTAATGACCTCAAACCCTTTTATCAAATAAATAGACAAAACACTCTTCATAAAAAGTTATTCTCCCATCAAAAGTCAACCTACCATCCCGGGCTTCATGCAGGATACAGATAAATCAAGAGTCATTCTCTCACAAATAAGCTTCACACCTGGACTTCCAAATCATGACACAGATACAACTTTCCCCATAGAGTCAGTTTTATTTGTTTAGCTTCAACCTTAGGCTTCAATCATGGCACAGATAAATCAACCCTTCCATCTTTAGAGATGACAAATTCTCTCTACTGAGTCTCTTTTAGCTTCAACCTTGGGCTTCAATCAAGGCACAAAAGTCAAACACTTTATAGTCAATCAAACATTACAGTCATAGTCTTGGACTTTAACTAAGCTAATAACAACAATTCAGTCATAGTCTTGGACTTGGACTTTAACTATGCTAATTCATTACAGTCATGGACTTTAACTAAGTTAATCCCCAAAACATTACAATCATAGACTTGGACTTTAACTAAGTTAATCCCCTAAAACATTACAGTCATAGTCTTGGACTCTAACTAAGCTAATCTCTTTAGTCATACACTTGGACTATAACTAAGATCACTTTCCACTAGTCATATTTCCACCCAAATTCAGCTTTCCTTAGCTATGCAATTCAGGTCAACCATTCAATCCTCCTTGAGCTATGCAATTCAGGGCACCCATTCAGCCTTTCTTGAGCTATGCAAATCAAGATACCAGATTCACCTTATGCCTTGAGCTATGCAATTCAAGCACTCTTATTAGTTACAACAAACCTTTTTAGCTTCAATCTTGGGCTTTGATCAAGACACAAATATAAACTATTTGAGCATCATCATCCCGTGCTTTAATCAGGATACAAATTAGCCATCCTCCTAGATCTAGCCTTTTAGGAGGAACTATAATGCTCTGATCCCTCAATTCTCTTTTTGGGGGTATATAGGAAAAATGTCGTAATATCTTTGCGAGCACACCAAACATAAAACACAATTAGGTCCCCTGATCTAAATCAAAAACATCAAAAGTATTTGAATACCAAAAACATCAACACCACCCTTATCTTACCAACACTCACCTTATTCCCATACCCAAATTGAAGAGACCTCGCCAATATCAAGAAGAACAAATACACCTTATACCTATGGGAAATAATCTATAAAGGAATCCAAAATCCTGTGAGCATCTGTCAATCAAAAATATGCAAAGCGGTGTTAGTTTAAGATATCTATTCCCTTCCATAACCGACTTCATCAGGAAAAATATAGAAATCAGAAAGTAGTAAAAATGCGATAGTGATTAAAGACCACAAAATCGAGCTACAGGAAAATGACGCCGTCTGTGGGAAAATTCCACCTTTTAGATAGAAAACCTTAGGTTTAGGAACATGTATATATATTGCTTTTATACCGCTTTATGTTTATGTTTCCGCAAAATAACTATTTAATTGATATCCTTTGAGGTGGTATCTCAAAATGGGAATGCGATTAATCCGCATCTGGGTGAGCTTGAGTGCACTCTAATATATATATGGCATAATTGAGATAGCTTGTAAGGAGTCCAATCCCGACCAGGTTAAACCTCAAAAGTCCCTGAATCAGTCTAGGTATTCGGTGTGAAATCGATGTTTATAGCGTACTCCGCAAAAACTTGGAAATTTCTAATCAGATACTCATAACACTGAAGATTTAGTAAACATTTACCCCTTGACCTTGACTTACATAATCTACAACTACAAATTATTTTACTGTAGTATAAACATTGAGAATAGGTAGAGCTCTGGCCTCATGACGACGAACCTTTGAACCCATGTTTTCACCTTGTTTTTGTGTGTTGCATTCATGCATTCATTAAAAGAAAATAATTTAAATAAAAAAAATCATCATAATTTTCTCCTTTAAAAGAACTTAATGAACATCTGTTTCACAATATCAGTCTTTTCAAAATGGACTTTGGGCAACGGAAAACCCACAAGTTTACATTCAAGAATCCGAGATTGGATGATCTGAGAAAGCTAGGAAAACTTATCACAAATATTGAAGCATTCAGGTCAAAGTTTGGAGAACTTTTGTCTCTGCTCAAAGTCAGCATGGTAGAAGGTGTTCTTGCTACACTGGTCCAGTTCTACGACCCAATGTGCCACTACTTCACATTTCCCGACTATCAGCTCTGCCCAACATTGGAAGACTATTCTCAGTTGATAGGAACCCCTATTACTGAGAAAATACCATTCTCCGGATTGGAAGGAAAACTGAGAGAATCAATAATTGTCTGGAATCTTGCTTTGGAAGAGTCGGAAGTCAGGGCTCATTGGACTACCAAAGGTGGAGTCGAGGGTCTTCCCTCCAAATTTCTAATCGGGAGAGCACTATACTTTGCCAGTATCAGAAATATTGTTGCGTTCGAAGTCATATTCGTATTGCTCATCTATGGGATATTCTTATTTCCCAATGTAGAAAACTTTATCGACATCGATATGATAAAGATCTTTCTCATCACAAATCTAGTTCCTACACTGCTCGCAGACGCTTATCACTCGGTTCTCCTAAGGAATTTACGCGGCGGAGGAATGATCACTTGTTGTGTATCACTTCTCTATATATAGTTCACTTCCCACTTACCCAAGTCATCAGCATTTTGGGAAACTAAAAGTGGAATGCACTGGTCTCAGAAGATTATGTCTTTGACCAATTCAGACATCAATTGGTCCAATCAAGTCTACGCTGGAATCATGATCATTTCCAGCTGTGGTAATTTCCCCAATGTACCTCTCGTTAGTACCAAATGAGGGATCAATTATCGCCCAAAGTTAGATCGACGTCGGATGGGATACCCGATGAGAGATATACCCGTCAACGCTCAGATGGAATGTATTTTATTTGAAGAAGAAGGAGAACACATGACTATCAGAGAAGATATTGTGCATGATTGGAAACATGTACTCAAGAAAGGAATAAAATCTCTAGGAAAACCAAATTGTATCTCTTTAGATCCTTATCTCTAATGGTTACAAGCCAGAGCAATCAAATTGAGGATGTATTACCCTTGACAAGTAGTGTTTCGAATGAAAGAAACAATTCTCTACTTCATGAATGCAACGGAGAAGCTTCAGATAGCTTTCAACAAAATGCAGAGGGAAAGAGACTCTAGGAAAAAAATATCAGATTCTTAGCTTAGAGAATGCCAAAATTCAGAGTCTCCTAAAGGAAAGAATGCACTCATTGAGGCACTTGAGTACCACGTCACAGAAAAGGAGGAGCAGTTGTCTGTTCAGGGAAACACCGGAACCCTCTACACCTGGAAAAGAACTGAAGATCTGGAGGAAGCCCCGCTCAAGAGGAAGAAGACAGATCGTCAAGAAACTAAAGCTCAAGCAAAGAGAGAATTAGATTTTTAAGTTTCTTTCCCGCATTTGAATAATGTACTATGGATATAACTTGTCTTAGTTCAATAAAAATTTATGTATGATATTATGCAATAGCTCGTTCCATCAATTCTTTCTTTAAAATAAAGGAGAAAATTAAAAAAAAATTAATCATTTGCATTATCATTCATCATTTGCATCATTTGCATTTTCTTTCATCGAGCCTTATTCTTGCACTTCTATTAGAAGTCAAACTGTCTCATTCGTATAATACTCGGGTCGGTCGTCAAAAAAAGATGGAGGATATCGAGGAAGAGAACAAGAACTCAAAAAGGAGATCTCTGACATGAAGTCAACTATGGACAGACTCAAGGAAATGGTCGAAGCTCTGACTGTAGCTCAAAATCTTCACCAAAGAACAGTGATCTCCGAAGTAGTGTCTGCACCGATTGAAAAGATACACTATAAAGATATGAGGTATGCCATGCCAAAGGATCATCCTTAGAGCATGCCACCTGGTTTAATCCTAGAAGGATATGATCTGCGGCTCTCAGAAAAATAGAGAAACTCCACAGGACCATCTTAGTTTGAAGGCTACAAACTTCGAACTCTTGAAGATGGACTAGCGAGGAATGACATACCAAGAGGTTACAAACTCCCAGTATTTGAAGTTCCAACAACAGTAATGATTGTGCCACTTCAGCTGGTACACATTACCCCAGAAGTTTGCAAATACCCTCCTACTCCAAGTGAAGGGGGGTCAACGAAAGGATGTTCGAATTCCAAGAACAGTTCACAACAATGCAAAGGGAATTGAAGTCTATCAAAGGACAAGAGTTGTTTGGAAGCAACACAACAGATCTCTGCTTAGTCCCAAATATTCAGATACCATACAAACTTAAGGTGCCTGACTTTGAAAAATACAAGGGTGATTCTTGCCCTTAAAGTCACCTGACCATGTACTCCCGAAAGATGTCCACTCAAATGGATAATCAACAGTCACTGATCTACTTTCAAGACAGTTTAACTAGGGCGGCGCTTTGTTGGTACGTGAACCTGAATCGTACAAATATCAACAACTTCTGAGAGCTCGGAAAATCTTTCATTGAGAAATACAAATTCAACTTGGATATGGCTCTTGATCAAGATCAACTTAGAGCAATGTCTCAAAAGGGTAATGGGACTTATAAGGAATACGCGCAAAGATGGCGTGAAATTGCTGCTCAAATTTCTCCTCCTCTTGGAGAGAAAGAAATGACAAAAATATTCCTCAAGACATTGAGTTCATTCTACTATGAATGGATGGTTGCAAGCGCACCCAATGATTTTACTGAAACGGTAAACATGGGAGTACGTTTAAAAGAGGCAGTAAGAGAAGGACGTTTAATGAAGGATGTTGAACCTTCAAGTTCAAGCAAAATATATGGGAGTTCCTTTCCGAAAAAGAAGGAACAAGACATCAGTAACATATATCTAGGTAAACAGTGACAAAGATTTGCACCTCGTCAAGCGGCAACGGTATCTCCTATTATTACCTCAGTTGTAGCACCGACGTATCAACCTCAGATCACTCGAAGCTCTTCTAATCAACAAAAGTGTCATCAAATGCAACAACCTCTTCAACAATCTTGTTCGCAATTCACCAACAACGGGTATCCCAGGACTCCAACAATTGACCATATACCTACGACATATGCTGATTTGTTTCCACTCTTACTAAACTAGGGGCACATTTAGACCAGGACTCCTGTCGAGATTCCTGTTGATCCCCCCACCATGGCATAAAATTGATCAGTATTGTCCTTATCATCAAGGAGGGAAGGGGCATAACATTGAGAATTGCTTAGCTTTCAAAGAACCTACTATATTAGCATATGGAGTGTTATTCATATAAGCTCTTTTGACATCAGTATTGGGACACTGATCTATACTCAGCTTGAATTGAAGGTTTATCGGAGTAACAACAGGCTTTGAATTTGATATACCAAACTTTTTGAGAATCTTTCGTAGGTATGCCTCTTGAGCTAAGCATAATTTTGACTACTTTCTATCTCTCTGGATGTCAATCCCAAGAATCCTAGACGCAGCTCCCAGATCCTTCATATCGAACTCCTTATTAAGTTCATCCTTCACCCTCGTTACATCTTCGATATTGTTGCTTGCTATTAGAATATCATCCACATAAAAGCAACAAAATAACAAATAAATTACCAGGTCGAAATCTGAAGTAAACACAATGGTCGAAATGACTTCTGATGAAACTTATGTGTGCCATGAACTTGTCGAATCTCCTATTCCACTGTCGAGGAGATTGTTTCAGCCCATATAAAGATCTCTTCAGTTTGAACACATACTCTTCTTTCCCCTCTTTGACAGGTTGCCTCATCAAGATTATTTCATCAAGATCACCATACAAGAACACAGTCTTCACATCCATCTATACCAGTTCAAGGTCGAACTGTGCCACCATGGAAAGCAACATTCAAATGGACATGTGCTTCACAATAGGAGAGAACATACCATTGAAGTCGACACCTTCTTTTTGAGTGAACTCCCTTGCAAACAACCTTGCCTTGTATCTTTTCAATGCCACTCCTTCGATTCCTTCCTTAACTTTGAAAATCCATTTACAAATGACTAACCTGGCTCCAGCAAGTTTCTTAATCAGTTCCCATGTATTGTTATCATGAAGAGATTTCATCTCATCATCCATGGCCTTCATCCATTCAGTCTTATTTTGAATCCTCATAACATCCTTATAATTTCTAGGTTTTTTGTCTAGAACCTCACTTGCAGAGATTAAGGCATAAGCTATAAGATCTGCATACCCAAGTATTTGAGGTGGCTTGATGACTCTTCTCGACTTGTATCTTTCCAGCAGGTAGTCATTATCAGTCTCCTCATCTTCAACAACAACTTCTTCTTCGACTCCATTTGGGTCATGCAATTCAGCATCATTATGCTCCACCTCAACAGGAATTTCTCCCTGTTCCAGCTCTTCAACAACATCGTCAGTTTTCTTGAAAGCCATCTCAGCTTCATTGAAAACAAAATCTCGACTGGTGATACACCTCCTGTTTCATGGCTCTAGGCACCATAGCCTGTAAGCTTTGACTCTTTCAGGATATCCCATGAACATGTATTTCGGAGCTCTAGGTTCGACCTTGTCTTGCCTAATGTGAGCATAGGTTACACAGCCAAATACTCCCAGTTTGTCGAGATTTGGTGAATGTCCTGACCAAACTTCTTCAGGTGTCTTCATATCTAACGCAGACGAAGGACATCTGTTTATCAGATATGTTGTTGTCGAAACAGCCTCAGCCCAAAACACCTTCTTCAATCCAGCACTAACTAACATGCATCTAACCATTTCAAGGATAATTTGATTGAATCTCTCAACTAGACCATTTTGTTGAGGAGTACCTGCTACAATCTTATGCCTTGTAATCCAAGACTCGACACAGTAACTGTCGAAAGCTTAATTTCATAATTCAAGGCCATTATCAGTTCTTAACCTTTTGACCTTTCTGCTAGTTTGAGTTTCGACCAGAACCTTCCAACTCTTGAAATTCTCAAATTTTTCATCCTTCGTCTTCTGAATGAATACCCATAACTTTCTGGAATAGTCATCAACTATGGATAGAAAATATCTTGCACCTGAATGTGTAGGATTAATTGCAGACCCCAAAGATCAGCATGGATGTAATCAAGGGATCCATGTGTTCTTTGTTTACCTTTGTTAAACTTCACCCTACGGGATTTACCGAATAGACAAGATTCACTAAACTCCAACTTCTCGACATTGTCACCACCTAGCAGGTTCTGTTTCCCCAGTTCGACCATGCCTCTCTCGCTGACATGGCCCAATCTCAAGTGCCATAATTTTGTCTTCGACAATAGTTTCGTAGATGCTACATTTGTCGAACCACTTACAACTTCAACCTCAAGGGTATACAAGCCTTGTTTCTTAATGCCTCTCAAGACTTCCTTCGACCCCTTCATGACTCTTAGGATATTTTTTTCTCCTTGAAAGACATATCCCTTTTTGTCGAATTCACCAAGAGAAATAAAATTTCTCTTCAAGTCAGGTACATACCTAACTTCAGTCAATAGTCTTATTGACTCATCATAGAGCTTGAATCTCACAGATCCAATACCTGCAATTTTGCAAGCTTTGTTGTTTCCCAGAAGCACTGATCCACTATCTTGATCACATAATTCCTCGAAAAATTCTTTATTTGGAGTCATGTGCCAAGTGCAACCTGAATCCATAATCCACTCTTTTCTTGAGTCGATGCTCGAAATCATAAGAACATCAGATGATTCCAAATCATCTTGAACAATGGCAGCATTGCCATTATCATTACCTTCATGATCTTTTAGGCGTTAAGGGCACACCTTTCGAATGTGACCCTCCTTCTTACAATGATAACATATAACATCAGATGCTTCACCACTATAATATTTCTGCTGACTTTTTCCCTTCTTCTTGTCGAACTTACCATCCTTTCGCAAGAGTTTCGCCTTAACGGCCAAATCTTCACCAACCATCGAAGGTTTATGCTCCTTTCGTTCGTTCAAGTCCTTAGAGTACAAGATTGATTGAACATCTTCAAAGGTCAGGGAATCACTTCCATACAAGAGGGTTTTTTTGAAGTGAGCATGTGTTATGGGCAAAGCGCATAACAACAACAACGCTTGATCTTCATCATCGATCTTCACGTCAATATTTCAAGATCAAGAATCATCTTGTTGAACATATCCAACTGCTCAGCCAACACTTTGTCTTCTCTCAACTTGAATGAATACAAGGCTTGCTTCAGGTAGAGTCGATTCACCAATGATTTGGTCATGTATAAACCTTCAAGTTTCAACCATAACCCAGACGCCATCGTCTCCTTTGATACCTGTCGAAGAACCTTATCACTAAGGCTCAACAATATTGTCATGTGTGCTTTCTCAATCATGGCCATCTTTTCAGCTTCCGTCAACGCAACATTCATGGTCGTCTCTACCTTCAACGCTTCCAAACAACCCTGCTAAACAAGTAGGGTTTTCATCTTCAAGCGCCACAGACCGAAATCATTCACACCGGTGAATTTTTCAATCTCATACTTTGTTGAAGGCATCTTCTCCATGCTCACCCCACCAATTTGTTGTGAATTGGATACCTTAGAAACAAAGTATAATAGGTTTCTTTATGATCAAGAAACCCACAAGGGTTAGGGTTACCAAAGATAACAACAAGGATTGGTTATAAACTGTTATTCTTTCCTTTCTCTTCAAACAAGATTACAAGTATACAAGAATAACAAATAACCTCTCTCACTATTGAATTAGGGTTTTATCTTCCAATTTTCCCTTATACAAAATATGAGAGACTAGTATGCTATTTATAATAAAACTAACATACTAACCTAATGGGTTTTTTAACAATTACCCATTACAAGTTAACATAGGGTACAAGCTAACTTAAATAATTGGATCCATAACACAAGGCTCAATTAAACAATAACACGTGAGCAGACTTCGACGTTATGTTATTTGTACAAGGGTTTGTTCTAATATTTCACATATTGAATTGAATTGAATGAATGTGGAATAATATGTAATGGATGAGAAATAACTCCATGTGAATTGGAAATATAATCCTAATGGGATATTAAATGGTGATGTGATACCATGAGTGGACCAAGGATTCTTGCTAGAAGATAGTATTAGCTTTGATGCCTTAATATGTATGTGAACTCCTATGTTGGAGATGTTGTATACCATATATGTGTTTCATATACGATATTATGTTATGTTATATGTGTATATTTATTGAATGTTTGATTGTGTGATAACATACTTAAAAGACTATAAGTAATAGTGAGGAAACCCTTATTATTAATTATTGGAGTGAATTGGTAAAGTAATTAGGACACGATGAATGATATTATAGGGCACTTCATGTGTATCTTTACCTTTGACAATTGATGCCTAGTATAAAAGTGAGACATTAGATGGATCATGTGTTGGCTTTGTGTTACTTTAAGAATAAGGTGAATATGTTCACATTGTGATTGTCGAATACAATCATGTTTGTGTATGTGCTCATGTAATTTGAAATAATCCCTTGAGATGTTTAGTTCCAAGAGTTGAGGCTTATATAAATAGCTCCTCCAGAATGTACGCAATATTACTTTGACAAGTTTGATTCTCGTGTGTACGAATGAAACCTATAGGTAAAGAGACTTGTGATGGGGTAAGGCCCATGAGAAGTGATGATTCATGTGGATAATGTTTCCCTTGGATCCGAATCTATTTCATATGTCAAAGTAGATACAAGGATCTAGGACTCGTGTCGATAACTCAGACGTTGGGTTGGCCGGGGAAAAATGCCTTTACGTGGTTTCCGATTAGTGATAGTTTGAGCTGTTGAACTCAAACAACATGTTTCCATATGGTATAAGAATTGTTTAACTCGAGTCTTATCCCTTTCCATATTGACTTGATTTAGGAAGGGTTAGAACCATGTAGAGCCGAGTGAACCCATAAGATAGGAGAACTCACTATGATTATTATCTCACCCCATTATTGTTGTTATTTTCAGGTATTGTTTGCAGGTATAATTTACAAGTAGAGATATGCTTGGATATTTTAAGAGAAGGTTATATTGTGTCTTTCCGCTGTGTATTGTGTATCTTGTACAGTCATGGATATCATACTAAATTATAATCCTATAACTTCCACAAAATTTCCCGCCAAAACTTTATTTCTTTTCATTCATTTATTAATTATTTTATATTTAATAATAATAATAATTATTATTATTATTATTATATTAATATTAATATTAATTCAATAACTAATAAAAAAACATTATCTTATCCAATAATAACTCAACCATTATTTAATAACATTAAAGATAATTAACTAATAAATATAAAATCACACCACTCACATATTTACTAATTTTTCGCTCCAACTCTCATCTGCTATTTTTTTATTTAATTATAAATTATTTTAACTAATAAATAAAATTAAAATAATTAAAAAATAATTTAATTATTCTACTAGCCACGGAAGAAAGAAGTAGAAAAACACCTTCAAATCTCTCTCCACTTTCTTTCAATAATTATAAATTAATTAATTATTTTGTGTTTGTATTCTTTGAAAATCAAAATTAATTTCATTATTAATTATTAATTAATAAATTAATTCATATTCATATTTTCATTAATTAATTTATATTTGAAGGTTAAGTCCTTCTTGAAGGTGGTCACTAGAGGAAAGGAATAAAACAAATTAATTTAATTTTTTTACAATAGTATTTAACTATTTATTTTAATCATACTTTTTTTTAACTGCAATATGAGAAAATAGTGAAGGAAAGAATTTATCCCACAAAAGTTTCTCAAAGATGTCTACCTACTTCACTGAAAATATTTTGAAAGATATTAAGTTTAAACCAACAATACACAAATTTAATTTGAACTTCATCGAATTAAGACTAATTTATTAATTTAAGTTTAATTTTTTTAAAAGTTATGTTATATTTTAAATAATATTTTTTGTCAATTTTATCATAAATATTAATTTAATATTACATATCCATGCATCGCACGGGTAAACGGCTAGTTGTACTCAAATCTTAGATTTTATTGTTTTGACAATCTCCATATCTTGTACCATAGGTTGTTATATTGTTTTAGAAATGGTCAAATATGTAAATAATGTCAATAGACACTTGTGATGGTGTTAGTACCAAATAATAACACTTGTATGATATTAGATCTAGATATATATTATACATGATATTACAGGAACCAATATAAATTTTGTATGTTCATTTATCAATTACATGTTTCTGAATATTATTTTGTTGCATCTATATTATCAGAATCTGAACAGATTGTTTAGAATATGAACTTTGTTCAGAAGCAAAGCAAATTGGATAATACAATTAAACTCCCTTGTGTATTTTTCTCACCTTCATCTTTGAAGTACACAATGGATCTCGCTAATGAACTTAACAAGAGTAGACTCATCGTCAATATTCTCCACATCATCAATGATCTTGTGAAATTCTATCAGTTGTTCTACGATGTATGTATTTGTTCTCTACCATTTAGAATGAGTAGAGTTTTTGTTTTAGACATAAAATACGAGCCAGTGACTTGGTCATAGAGAATGGTTCAACTTTTTTCCATATAGCACAAGATGATGACACTCATGGCTTTATCATCCATCTTGATATTCCCAGCTTCTATTAGTTATGCATGCATTGAACCTCGCCCTTCAATGCTTCAATACACTTATCCTGAGTTAAGATTTTTTGCATCTTCACTTACCACATCCCAAAATTGTTGTTGCTGAAAACCTCTTGACTTTCTATTTTTAACTCATGGTGGTCACCTATAAACAAAATCATTTTGACCCACAACGGTAGAATAACTCAAAACACTTGGTGGAATTATCCAAAGATCAAACACAATATGAAAGTTGATGTGCGGGGACAAACAGTGGCGAAGCCAACAAATTTTTGAAGCCTGAGCAAAAATTTAAAGACTACAATCATCAAAAACAACAATGATTCAACATCATGAAGTGAAAAAAGGCGAGAAATTGGTTAAAGAATTCTATTGAACATCTTGCGGGCAAGACTAAAAGCTATATTTTTTATGTATTTTTAACAGATAAACATGCATTCACTTAGCTGCATAATGTTGTATGCTAGTATTTAAAATCAATATTGAAACTGCAAAATCAGAACTGCCACAAAATTATGTCGAAAAGTTAACTCGAAACTACGAAAAACAAAACCGTAAAGAGTAGCTTACCATAAAAACACTACAAAAAATGCATGAAATATGGTAGTTTTAAAATAACGATTAGTAAAACCGTCATTACTTATAATAAAATATAGTGGTTTTATAAACTGACGTAATGTTAATAGAAAAATGGCGGTTTTTACCGTTTTTATTTTGATATGTCTCTTACTTTACAATGATTTTTGTTTTTATTGTTTTTTTAATTGAATGTTTCCTTTTATAATTGTGGAAATTGATCTATAGAAATGTAGAGTCCTATGGGGATAAAGAACAATCTCAACCAATAAATAACCTAAAACAACACAATAACCTAACAAGAGTGAAGACAAATAAATAATAAGATAGAATAATATAAAATACAAAAACACAATAACATGTTTAATAGGGAGAACAAATCTTCGATTTGTTATAACAAGATATTACAAAAGAGTTAAAAGAAAATAGTCCACCAAGTTTCAAAGAACAATCCCAAATTTATATTTTAAGTGTTTCTCAATCTTTCCAACTCTCTATATATGAATCACACAAATTTAGAGTAGTTAGAAGTGTTTTTAATTCCCTTAAATACATTCAAAGATTTTTCAAAGTCCATGAACTTAATCCTAGGAATTTTACTCTTGTCTTTCTAAATTTTCCATAGATTTTTCACATATTTCTTGTGTCTTTTAAACTACATTCTGAAGGTTAAAAAGACAAGAATGATAAAAATATTTAATTGTAAAGATTGAAAATATTCGTAGAGTATTGATATTTAAATTGTTAATTCGAATATATATATATATATATATATATATATATATATATATATATATATATATATATATATATATATATATATATATATATATATATATATATATATATATATATATATATATATATATATATATATATATATATATATATCATAGTAGCTATCGAAATCCTAGTCATTGTCATTGATATGCTGTGGTGGCTGCTGGCATTGATGAGTTATAATTTACTCCATAGTCTTATTTTGAACTTGTTATGAAATAGAGTTAATCCAAAAAGAGAAAACAATAAAATGGAGCGATAAGTAGATAAGAGTGAGACTATAGAGACAGCTCAGTTTGTAGTGATAAAGAACAACAAACAAATATCGCACGGGTTCCTTATTTCATGGCTTCTATTATTTGTGGTGAAACTTTATTCTAACTCAACCAAAAAGCATAGGTCAATAGAACTTTAATGGCCACAATTTTCTGTTCCAAATTTCTAGACACAAACATTTTAATCTTACTTTATTTTAATTAACTTATACATAAGATATTTTGAAAGCTAGAGATTAAAAAATCTTGTAATATAATAATTACAATTTTTAAATAATAGCTTATGGATGTATCATACTTTTTCGATCATCAACTTGTTCATGAATAAAGCTATATATTTATTTTTATTGAGAAGTTCTATATATTGAGATTATCCAAACTTGACCGTGTTTTTTGAAAAATCCAGACTTGACCATAGAAATTATAAGTTGAAATTTTGTGGTTACAGGTAAAAGAAACTTTGTGAGTAGGCTCTTTCTCTATTGGTAGATGTCTGTGTCTAATGTCAATATCTGAAACCATTGATTAATTAATTAAAGGAGAAGTAACAACTAAGAAATAATTAAAAAGAATAGAGAAAATTGACTGAATCAGTTGCCTCTGTTTGACGTAACCTACATTGGTGAAATTATGTACACTTGCTGAAGAAAGACGATAGACCTTGTAATGAAAAGGACTCGGCAAAATTATTGAGATTTTTATGTTATTCAAGCTTCAAACATATATATATATATATATATATATATATATATATATATATATATATATATATATATATATAATGTAAGTATGATGGATATATAGGCTTGAAAAATATCGCCTTGGCGTTAATAACGTATATATCATTTTTCTTGTTATGAATATTGTTTTTTAAGATTGTGATGACAAGTGACAAGTATATATGAGTTTATTGTTTGTAGCAGAGTTTGTAGGATTATTTTTTTTTTCGGAATCAGCAGAGTTTGTAGGATTTTTTTTTTTTCGGAATCAACTTATTTCAAGAATGAATTTTTTTAATTTATTATAAATTATAGTCTTTGAATTGAACTTAATCTAATAGTGAATTAAGCAAAAGATTAATCTTATTTTTAGATTATATTTAATTTAAAAATTATGATTTAAAGTAAATTAAAAAAATATTAATTTATAGTAAATTGTTCTTCACTTTTAATTCGATAACATTATTTTTTCAAGAGCTAAAGATTATTTTGTTTGACTTACAATTTTTTAAATGTTAATTTAAGTAACTTATAGTTTTAAGTTTTAACTTTATACCTTTTCACTTTTCCTCTCAATTTTACCCTTATTATCTGTGTTTAAAATTTAAATATTTATTAAACATATATGTTTATGTCCTTTTATGAGTATATTTTGATGTCATTTTATAAGTGCAAGTCAATAAAACCACTTTATCAAAATTACAAATTCAATTAACTAATTTTATTACACCCATCAACTAATTTAAAATATAAGCTTAAAACTCACTCGCTAAAAACTATTTTATCAATTATTCACTATATTTTGTCAAGCAGAACTAAAATGAGTGGTATCATCTAGATATATTGACTTATATAACCAAAGAAAATAACTAGTTAGTCTAGCTAACTATTTTGGGTTATTCTAAAGGTCCATAAAGTATAAATGCCCAACACAAGAAAGGATAAAATAAGACAAGGATGGATGAATTATGTGTCTTCTACCACCTAGGTCATCTAACTCCTAAAAATCGTCCCCGTCATTCAGATGCATCTAAGTGTCATCCTAGATTTTAGTTGTTAACTCCTATTTGAAAGAGTTAGCACACCATTACCCATTGACACTTGATTCTCACTCTCTTACTGACTTGAGTGTTGATATACTAACCTTGCAAGTCATTATCTCTCCATTGCATCAGAACCTTGGACTACTGCAACACCGCATCAGTTCAGCCCTTTTGATCATTGTTTTGTTCCCGAATGGAGCATTGCCACCGTTGGTGGGAAACAAACTTTGATTCATATTATTACAATGTTCCATTGATTTCAAATCCAATTAAATCAGATATATATCTCTTTCAATTGAAGCTTAAATCTCCATTTCTTAGTTAATCTCGTCATAGTTTATAAAGCAAAGACACCCTCAGAATCCACTTGTCCCGCTGTTGAACTGCAAGTTGCTGCAACCGCCGAGGTAACAAGAAATCTTCCTCCACCCACAAATCTCGTGCAACATGTGAAAGTCCTATGAGCCCATGAGTTTCCTATGTTTGTCGAATTTGATCCATAATTTCACATAGAGGAATCTTCCATGAGACCAACAAAGCCTCCTACATTCACCATACGTGAGGCGCTTTCTGACTTCCATCTATTACACGCTAGTCTCAACCCACAACAAGCTCACAAATTGTTGAACAACATGCTTAAGATGATTCAACAACAAAATTTCCAGTTCCTCACAAGCATAATTACTTGGATTGAAGAGAGTTTTCACAACACTACTAAAAAAACTTTGTCTAGGAGGAAGTATCGAAGAAGGTTTTCAAGCCAAAGAAAGACCTATAAGAGGTCAAAAAAATTCTCGGACCATCGAAGGCGTCACACTCCTTATTTGGGTTGTGAATGAAGGATGGGAAGTCACATTCCCTTAGACATTTGTCATTTGACGTGAAGAAAAGAGTGAGCAGAAGAAGCCCCCGCTTAACCGAGGAAGAATAACCTATTGGTCGTTCACATATTGGATGGAAGAATTCCTAAGTCTCTGGAGAAGTTCCAACAACTTCAAATTTATAATGGAAACAGAGACCCTGGCGAGCATGTCAAATTTATGGACAAGCAATTAGACTACTATCATGTAGACAGAGACGTAAAGTACAAACTCGTCGCTCTCATTTTAACCAAGTTTGCTCAATCATGATTTAATTCCCTTTTGTACGGGAGCATAGATTCTTGGTGTGAACTATGCAAGACTTTCATTTCCCACCTCACTTCCAAAAAGAGACAACCAACAACCATGGTCACCCTCGGTAGATTTATTCAAGGCAAAAAGGAAACCATGTGTGTGTACATCGACCGTTTCACCAAGGTAGCGATGGTCGTCAGAGGATCTATGAAAGCCTCAAGTTTTGGATCTTTGATAAATGACTTAGGTCGGATACTACTTTCCAGAAGAAAACACTACGATGTAAGGAGGCTCATAATCTGAAAGACATATTGAGTAAGGAGCAACCCTACATTAACCATGTGAGGATAAAATGTATCTTGTGAAGGTGGAAAAATACACAAGAAGGTGGGGTTGAATTGTGTTCCCCCAAGATCTTTTTAACTTCTGAGCAGAGTCCAAATCTAATCATTGATTCTGAAACTGATTTTTTAGATACAACGAAATAGATAATAAGAAGTAAAGTAAGCATGACAGAGAACACAACAAATTTATCTTGGTTCATCTTCCAACTGAGAGTACTTCAGTCCCATTGCCTTGCAAGAGATGTTTCACTACAATCAATTTGATTAGAACTTCTTATACACTTAAGTATAAGATTTTAACTACTCAGACTCTACAGTCTAAGACTCTTTATCACAACCAGCTTCTGATTAACTCTTCCTTACTTAGAGCTCGTGTCTAAGACTTCCTCCTTGCTTAGAGCTCGTGTCTATGACTTAAACCTGCTCAGACCACTTTTCCAAGACTTAACATTTGCTTAGATTACATGTCTAAGACTTTACTTTTGGATATAGCACATGTCTATGACTTTACCTGCTCGACCAGCTCCTGATCGAGACTTTCTTTGTTTAGAGAAAATGTCTAAGACTTTACTTTTGCATAGAGCATATGTTTATGACTTCACCTGCTTAATCAGCTACTGATTGAGATTTCCATTTCTTAGAGAACATGTCTAAGACTTTACCTTTGCATAGAGCACATGTCTATGACTTCACCTGCTCAACCAACTCTTAATCGAGATTTCCTTTTCTTAGAGCATGTGTCTAAGAATTTACCTTTGCATAGAGCTAATTTCTATGACTTCACCTGCTCAGACCATCTGTCCAAGACTTAAACCTTGCTTTGAGCTCATGTCTAAGACTTAAATTTCTCCGACCATTTGTCCAAGACTTTGAATTGCTCAACCAACTCCTGATTGAGGCTTCTTTTTTATTAACTTCTTCAATGAGAGATCTAGTGCTTAAACACATAGTATGAGACTTTTTATCTTAACTACTGAATAACATTTTCAACATAAAAAAGAACAAGGTGTAAATGATTCTAAATCAGAGGTACATGGAAATAAATCTTAACAAGAGTTTTGAACTACTTATGATTTCAAAAATATTCATTTTAGGGAAATCATAAGTCAATTTACAATTTACAAAATCTAACAGAAGAATATGTTTATCTGACTGTTGTTCATTGTGAACCTTGTTATTTTTCTTCATTAAGATAGAGGCGCTGGACATCTCTATCATTTTTTACATTCCTTCTCCTTCTTATCCCCTTGTTGATTTCCAAGTAAAGTTTCTAGCTAATTATATAAAAGATCACTAGAAACTAGCCATTGAGAAGATATCTTCAGTTGATGTCTTAATATCTTCCAAGTATAATTTTATTAACCAGTTCATTTTCAGAAGTTTCTTGTACTTTATAGTCGTTGAGAGTGGTTGTCCTTAAATTATGTTAACTCTCCTTGAGCCTTGTGAGATGTAGGCTCTAGCTGGCTTTAGAAGATTTGAAATTGCAGTACTTCCTTTAGTGCAGTTAGTATACAACTTTGTTATAGGTTATGTATGTTATCAGAAGCTAGAGACAATTACAAAGTATGGAAGCAATATGTTTTCTTCTGATGCTGGAAAATTCAGCACCAGATTATTAATTGGACCATACTTAGTAAGTGTCTATCAGATTCTCTTTCTTCAGAAGCATATAACTCAGTCATACTAAATCATGCCATTTCATCAGATTCTGTATGTACCTATTTTCCTACACACTTAAACACACATTAGATAATACCACTGTTCTTTTAAATACAATTATTATCATCAAAACCAAAGTGGATTATGCAAAGAACATATCTTGTTCTAATAATCTCCCTTTTTTTATGATGACAAACACAAGTATTTAAAAGACAATGTTTGGGCTATTTTAATTTTTATTAGAATTCATCAGAGCGTTAGGTTTGTAAGCTCTCTCTGAAGGATCAACATATGAGTTATGTAGACTCCCCCTAAGTTCAGTTTCTAAGAAATTAAAATATATTTGGTTTTCTTGGCAACATCAGGGTATGAGGTTTGTAAGCTCCCCCCTGAGTCTAATAGTCCAAAGTTAAGTTCATAGAACCTATCCTGATTTTTTTTAACTTTCTTAACAACAACAAAAGATAATTTTTTAAGCTTCTTCTGACTTTAATAGAATAAGGCTGAGGTTTGTAAGTTCCCCCTTAGTTTTATATACAAGAAAAGTTAAAAACTATTTACCCGGGCAAAGATAACCAAATCATACTCAAAAGTAATAATAAATTAATTGCATTAGTAACAATAAATACTGCACCGGGAACCATTAAATACTTTTATATTTCTACCCCTTTTATCACATAAAAAAGGTACAAAAATTCAGAAGCAGGTACAAAAGAGAAAGATGTGTAGAGTCCTTAGATAGTCAAGATATTCTATATAGAGATGAGAGAAGTCAGAGTCAAGTAGGTTCCCAATATGGTCAAATATCATTAATAAATAAACATAAACATAAACATAAATGATGCAATAACATAACAAGAGCATGCAATAAATAGCATACATAAACATAGAATAATATAAACAAAGAAATCCACAATCATACATCAATCCATAAAACAAAGACAAGTTGTAAGACAAGTTTTTCATAACCACAACATAAAATAAACAAGTAGGTTCTAAATCGTAGGCCTAAGGTTTTTTCAATAGTTCCATGATTATCGTAATATTAGAACCAAATTCCTCCTGCTTCTCAACCACAAATTTAAATTTGGAATCCATATGATTTTTCATATCTTCTTGACTAACAGAAACAACGATAACTTTGGCTTCGAGAATTTCCAATTGCTTATGACTAGACATACCAGCTTCCTTTATGGAGAAATTTCTCAGCCCTTAAATGATTAAATTTACAGTTCTCCTGAACCTTTCCCATTTTCCATTATAAACAGAAGAATCGATGGACGTAAATCCTTCTTCCACAAGAGTCTTTGCCTCATTGAATAACCCATTCGTAAACCCTTTTAATCGAGAAAGAACATGATTGGGTAAAGGCTAGTGGTTGTTCATATGTTGGGATTGGTTGGAGGTAGTTTTTTGGATTTCAAGGACATATTCATTTGTGGTATCTTTTTCTAAATCATGAATAGAGGGAGATTTGTGTTGGTCAACTTCTTGATGGATTAATGATGATGTGTGACTTTGGTTATTGTTTTCTAAGGGTTGTTCATAATTAACATGTTCAGGTTCATTAGTGATGAGATCCTTAACAAGATGATCTGAAACAATTATGGTTAGAGTTTCTAGATGGTGATGCGATATTTAGAGGCTTAGCATCCAAACCACTTCCAATTTTATTAGGAACTGAAGAAGTATGTCCATTTTGAATGTAAGCATCAATATGTTGGATAGTTTTGTTTAGACATATGTTGGTCTGGTTTGGTGTTGTCAGTGGAGTAATCTTTAGTGAGGAATAATCGGTGTTTAGAGGTATGATTGAAAGAACATTGTTTTGAAGTTCAGTGGGTGGTGGTATCACTACTACAAAAAATGTATTTAACAACGTCAAATTTACAACGGATTCGTATCCCACTATTGTAATAGGTTAAACTTTTCGCACCTGGTTTATAACTCCAGATTTAACGAAGGTTGTATTAAAACACAACTGTAATACATGATGTGTAACAAGCTTTGATTCCCAACAACTACGTGTTTTCCATAGTTTTACATTTTAAACATATATTTTATTTCTTTTGTTAAAGACATGAGTGTATATAAAATAAAACTTCATTATAATTCCAGAAAAGGGGAGTACATTGATAATATTAATTATTACATATATTTAAAATACATATATTTAAGGGGTATTTCTACGATTCTTATAGATAACCGTTGTGAAATAGTTACCTATATAAGGGAGTTAACTTTCCCTTATTGACAGTAGCGTCGTTTCCTTCTTAGCGAAACCCTAGCACCCATTTTTTCTCTACATTTTTGGCAGCAAACTTCATAATATTTTAGAATCTGCAAAATGAAATATAAGAAGTATGAAGCTTTTGATTTAAGTTTCTTTCTCCTTGTATTTCTTCTTGCAGAGTCAAAAACTCGATCAACATAGTGATGATGCTGGTGGTAGCAAACATAATGTACATATTGTTTATGGAAAATAAGGTATTCTTCTACTTCAATCTTTTTGTTAGATAGTTCTCATTATCTCGTTTGCTTCATGTTTTTATGTTGATTGTTCTCATTTTTTGTAGATTCGACTTCAATGCTTCACAAGCAAGGTGAACTTTATTGGAATGGTATAGTCCCACTCCCTAGGGTTTTGTTTCAACTTTTGCTTGTTTTGTTTTGTTTTGAATACTAACTAATTTTCTTCATTGCTTCCCACTTCTTAGGGTTTGTTTCACCTGGTGATGATGATGGTGGTAGCAAACTTATAGTATGAGTTGTTAAGGGTTTTGTTGATGAAGGTGGCAGGGGCGAAGATGGTATATTCTCTTGAAACAATTTAACATGGTTTGTGATATTGCATGCAGTTAGGGTTTTCTTGATAAATTTATAATATCTGGTTCTGGAGTATGACGTTGTTTGAGTTTATTATATCTTATATAGATTGTTTGTTTCACTAATCTTCACTTAAAATACATTCATTTAAATTGATATAGATACTTATAATTTGTAAATTAAGTTGTATTTGAAAACCAAGTTAAAAAAACCATTGTTGTTTTTTAAGTGCATGCATTTCATCGTTTATATCATGTTGTTTACATATGTTATGGAATAATGATTTGGTTCCTTAGATGCATCGCTGAATTTGAATATAGTTAAATTTCATTAACAACAATTAGTTGGATAGTCTACCTACTCGTCATCATTGATAATCGTAAAAATTATGATTATAAAAATACAATTGTTATGGAAATTTAACTATAATCGAAGACAACGATGCATCTAAGGAGCAAGGTAAATATACCATCGTATATCTAAAACAGTATGAGATGCACGATGAGACGAATGTAATCAGAAAACAACAATGGTTTGATTAAATTGGTTTTCAAGAATAGTTTAATTTTCAAATTATATACTTCTTCATCAATTTGAATCTTTGTATTTCTTTAGTGAGGTGTATGGAAAACAAGCAATCTATATATAATATAATAAACTCAAGGTACTTTCAACGACGATTATCTATTGTAACCGAGGTTAAAGGTAATTTCTTTTTTTTCTTCTAAATCGCTGATGATGGGTTTCGAACCCAGTAATTAAGTGTATATATCACAACAATTTATAAGCCTAACCGTTGTGATATATGGCGTCTGACCTGGATTTCTACAACGGTTTCCAGACCGTTGTAGAAACATCTAACTTACAATAACACTCTACTTAACAACGGTATTAACGGTGTGATGGTACCCATTTTCCAACTATTTTGAAAGGGGTTTTCCGTAGTAGTATATGAGAGACTTTCTCTGAGAAGAATTATGAATGAGATCATCAATAGGTTCAATTTTTGTACATGATCCTTCAATTGCAAAAATAGATTCTTATACTGCTTCTGAGTTGATCCCATCCTTTTCTGGACTATCATTCAACCGGCCTCTGGTCACATCATTCATTTTCGTAGGCTCTTCCACTTATTCTACTTCAAGTGTAGCTTCCTTAGTTGAGTCCATAATACCAGCATCCTTTTCACAAATCTTAATGAATTTTTGAGTCAATTCCTTGACTTCAGTGGAGTTCATAATAAAGTCATACTCATCTCTTAGACGTTTTCTTAAGGTTGTTTCCTCTTCCTTCTCATAGGAATTTTCATCCTCAACAAAATTCTTCTTGTACATATCTTCTAGGACATACTTGTCGTAAGTAATAATCATAGCAGTGAAGAAACAATTAGCCTTTCTAAATGCATCAAATTTTTTTGCTTTTCTTTATTATTCTTCTTCTATTTGACTTAGCCTTAATAGACTCCTCTTCTTGGATGCAGTACCTTCTTGGATTCTAACAATTATGGTATGTCAAATTTAAATCCTGTTGTGACTCCGATAAACCCTCAATTCAAGTTGAGTATAGACCAGTGTCCCAATACTGATGACAAAAGAGCTTATATGAATATCATTCCATATGCTAATATAGTAGGTTCTTTGATGTATGATATGGTTTGTACTAGACCCAACATAACATATGCAGTAAGTTTTGTAAGCAGGTACATGGAGAATCCTGGAAAGGCTAACTGGTAAGAATTGAAATGGATTATAAGGTACATAAATGGGTCTCTAAACAAAGTCCTAATTTATGGTGGAGCCTAGGGAGAAGATAGTAAAGCAGCAATCGAAGGATATGTCGACTCTGATTATGCAGGTTGTATGGATTCCAGAAAATCTATTTTTGGATATGTGTTCACTATGTTTGGTACAACAATCAGTTAGAAAGAAACAATTCAGAAGGTTGTTTCCTTTTCAACCACTGAAGCAAAATATATCATTCTAACTGAAGTTATGAAAGAAGCATTGTGGCTAAAACGTTTTGCAAAGGCGCTAAAATTTCAAGGTCGAGTTATCACTATTAAATATGATAGTCAAAGTGCAATACACATGTCAAAGAATTCAACCTATCATGAGCTAACCAAGAAAATCAATGTAAGGTTACATTTCGTCATAGAGGTAATTATGCATAGATAAGTCCATGTGTTGAAGGTTTCGATAGATCATAATGTTGTTGATATAATCACCAAGGTGGAGATTTATGAGATATTGGACTAAACTCTAGTATGGTCGAAGGGTAGCATCTAGTTCGACATGGATTAAGCATGAGTTCATAGCTTGTTCGCATGCTGTTGTCAAAATAATGTGTATTGTAGTCAAAGTTGTTCTAACATGCATTAGTCGATATTGCTAGGTCTATTAGCATATCAATTTGGGCATGTTTGTTAAGCCTAATTGATTTAAGTTAGCTTGTACCCTAAGTTAGCTTGTAATGGGTAGTTGTTAAAAAGCCCATTAGTTTTGTACATATACAAAATATTTCAAGTCGGGTTGGGTAGCCGGACATTACAGAGCGTGAAGTAGATGGCTAAACAAGACGGATCGAAAAACACTTACTATAATCGAAGTCAGCCCCATAGCACGTCTTACCAGACACAATCACTACTATACAACCCTCCTCTTGTGAGGTCGGGCATCATACCCTCATAACCCGACATTCGGGTATTTACTCACCAGGAAACCAAGAGTTTGTAACGGTTCTGACACATTAATGCCATATGTTATCAAGACTTTAAAGCTCACAATGAAGATGAGAGTTACGCATTCATAGCTCTATAACAACAGAAGGCCAATGGACTCCCCTTAAAGACCTCTCTTAAAAGCAGACTATGAAGACTATTATATAATGGGGCTCTGGCCAGAGGGATAGGCATGACACAATTATCTTGAGACTTACTACCTTAACATTGCTCTCAAATCTCCCAAAATGTTACACAACACAGATATCGTAGCTCTCTCCGACCAAAAAGGGGAGGGATAACACCTTTGGTGTTCTAACGAAATTTGGCTAGAACAAGTTTAGTATGTTAGTTTTTATTATAAATAGCATACTAGTCTCTCATCATAAGTGTAGTGTACCAAATCCTAATTAGGGTGAGAGGGTTATTTGTTATTCTTGAGTACTTGTAATCTAATTTAAAGAGAAAGTAAAGAATAGTAGTTATAATCAATCATTGTTGTTCTTCTTGTTTTTTTATCGTTAATCCCAACCCTTGTGTGTTTCTTGATCTTAAAGAAACAGTTTATACTTTGTTTCAAAGGCATCAATTCACAACAACCATCTTAAATCATGCATTTTCTAAAACAATAAGGTTTAATATGATAAACCTTATGACAATATTTACATTTATAAACACACAAATTTGTTTTCTTCCTCTCATGACATATACTTATAAAAGATTTTGTATTATTATTTGGTTGATAACCTAAATCGGATTTGTTATGCAAATATCTTTGATTTGATAAGATCATGTCAAGATTCTCTTTTCCTATAGTAAATTTACTCAAAGTTTCATGCAAGTTTTCGATTTCATTTCTCAACAAATTGCATGTTTCATAACCATTTGATTTTAGATTTTTTTTCTAAGCGCATTTGTTTATCACTAATATTATCGTTTTCCCTTTCAAGAGCTTTAACATGATTTTGATAGGCTAGTATATTTCTTTCTGGCTCATCATTTTTATTATTAATTTTAACATTGAAATAAAATATTTGATTGTAAGATATAATAGTTACCTCATCGTCATCTTCAAAAGTTATCTTAAAGCAAATATTTAACTCTTAATTTGATTCTTTAGGATATGCTACATGTGAATCTTCAAGTGAAATTTCATATGATATTTCATATGATGGTTCTAATCCATCATAGAATTCTTTGAAGGATGATAAATATTCTTCATATGTTACCATATTTTTTTATATGATATTCTTCAAATAATGGTACAAATTCTTCATATGATACTTTTGATGATTATTCTTTAGAGGATTATATGGATTCTGATGAAGACTATTCATACAAAATTTTGATGATTATTATCAAGAAGATTCTCTTGATGATTCTTCGTATGTATGAATTTTATTCTTTGAGCAATTAGATTAATGTTGTAAGCTTTTTGATGATCTCTTTCTTATTTGATTTATCATGTAGATCATCAATATATATTTTGTAACTTTAAAGCCAAGTGTAGAATCATAATTCTAATACTGAATCATGAATTTTAGATATATGTTAGAAACAATGTTTTTTAAATTATTTCCACGAGTCTTAATATTTGAGAACCATCTTTGAAGATTTTTTCAATTGTCACTAGATGTATCATGGACAAGTGTGTTCATCCTTTCTCTCTTGATCTTGATAGATCCTTCATATATCATTAGAAGAGTGCCCCACATTTTGAGAGTGAAACACTTATAAACATAGTTGTAATCTCATATGCTTAACACACTCACAATGAAGTACTTAGCTTTAAACCCATGTTGCCCTTTTATCTTTTCTTTTATGGTCCACATATTACTCGATTTGTTCACTACTTCATTATTAATAGAGTGAGTATCCACAAAAGACCATCTAAAACATAATTCCATAAATCTAAATCAATAGAATAAAAAAATGTATTCTCACTTTTCATATATTAAACATTCATCATCAAACAATGAAGGTTTGTTCATGAAATGCCTCTTGTTAAAAGAAGAAGTATTTAAAATTATCATATTACTTCTTGAGATGATTAGTCCTATAACAAGTGTTAGACTCTGATGTCACTTTTTGACCAAGTGAGTCCAAAAACAAGAGGGTGGTGAATTGTGATGTTTAAAAATCTCTAAAAGTTGGTTTATAAATAAATTTATATTAAAAAATTTATTTTTATAAGAAGGAAGAAAGTAAAGATAGAGCAATGGAACAATGAACAAGATAAATAAGCAGCGGAAAATACATAAACTACAAAGAGAATGGATAAAGAGATCACACCAAAAAATTATACTAGTTTTACCTAACCACTTAAATTACTAAAGTCTCCAAGAGTTTCCTCTTGAGATTTCCACTAAAATCAAACTGGAGTTTTTCACAAAATCAGCCCAAACACATTTCATCAACAACTTGAGTTTTTACACAAGACTAGTCCATCATACTTTCACTAACAAATACAACTTTTATACAGACTTAACTTAAAACCTAAGCTAGAGTTTTTCACAATTTCAGCTCAAAACATTCACTAGAGCTTTTATACGAGATAAGATCAAAACCGAAACTCAAGCTTTTAATAGGTTAAGCTTGCAACCTTCAAATAATATTACAAATAAATCATAAGAGACTATGATCTTGAATAAATATTTTAACACAACATCGGTACAACAACTCTCAAAAAGAGCTCTAGACAATGAGGCAACTTTGTGAAGAAGAAAAAAACAAATTTATAAAAGAAATGAGAGAAGAAAACAAAATAAGTGTTTCTATTTAGAAATCCAATGTGAAATGAAATGAGGACAAGTATCTTTTATATAGGAAAATATTTGGCCCAAAAATGAAATAATCCATGAGCAATTTTAATGAGTTAATCAATTAAACTTGTGTGTTAATCTATTAACCGAGCTAAATTAGAAAAGTAAAAAAATAACTATGTCACTTAATCGATTATTAACCTCCTTAATCGATTAGGAGACATTACACTATGATTCCAACTGATTAGAAGGAACCCTTAATTGATTAGATAATGTATAATACCTTCCTAATTAATAAAAAAAGTTTCCAATCAACTAAGTGCGTGCTTGGATTGGTTTTCAGGAGATTTAACAAAAGAGATTAGATTTGGAAAATAATTTATGTATTTGATTGTCTTAGTTTCTCAACACTTACTCATTTTATTTTTATGATAAAATTATCAAGACTAGAACAAACCTAAGCGCAAGACCAGACAAACTTTCACAGTTTCAAGTCTTCAAGTGTCTTGCTTGATTCAACAATGTCTAACACTTTCAACTATAACTTGATATCTTTGACAGATGATGCCTTTGGTATCTTGTTAAGATGTTGTCATAAGGAACTAATGAATAGTTGCAATCAACTCCCCTTTTGACAGTTATCATCGAGAACTTCTGGACTCATTAACATCAAATGTCGCTTGACTTATGAAGTTGTTATCATCAAAGCCAAACGACAACTTATACATGCACAACACATCTATAAACAATTGAAAGGATCATTGTTCAAAATGTTAATCCATATGTTAAAACTTTTACTTCTAAATTGTGATTTCTAGTTTTTGATCAAGTGATAATCATCCACTATTCTAAGAAAACCCTCATAACCTTTTTTTAATAATTTTATTTACTATTCCTTTCCTTTATTTCTATATTTCTCTTTGTTGACCAACATAATAAACCATGTCTTATTATGTATGTGAATACGATATAATAAAGTTATATATAAATCTATTATTTGTGTTGTGTACAAAACATCATTTTCATGTTCTTTAGTCTTTGGTTTCATCATTTTCTTGATCTCATGAAATTAAATTGTTTCACTATGACTCTCTTATGCGAAAAAATTCCTTTAAAAAATGTTTCTATTTAAGCAAAGAATACTTTATGACTAGAACTCGAAATGTTTTTTCTCAAGCAACAATTAAACATACACACTGTGTGAGATACAATTATAGAGAGATGTTTCCCCTTCTCTCTAGAAAAATTCCCCCAACCCTACAGGGTTTGGTGGCTTCCTATCACCTCCATAATGATTTTATTCTTCCACCTTTATGGTGGCCACCCCCTCTTAAACTTAATAATGGTGGATGCACATCTCTCCCTTGTAGTTGCTCCTACACCTTCGATGCTGACAATCTTTCGTCCACCCCCGAAGTTGCCATGATTCTCCTATAATATGAAATTACTACTCCTAACAAAGTTGCTTAATTTCGTTTATGTGTTTTATGTTCTGTGTTTATGTCTTTTGGGGGTTAATGTTGCACTCTTAGTGTTTGACAAAATGCCTCAACAGAGTTGTGTCCTATAACTATTGGAATTAAATCAATAATAATTAATCATATATACATGTTCTACATATTATGTCATATACTTTAGTTCAGAATAAAATAGATAATAAGGGCATGTATATAATTGCAAGATCTACGACATGTTAGTATATGAGAGAAGAGATTGCAAAAATACCTAGATGGGATTGCAAGAATACCTGAATCTATTGAGAAAGTTTTGTTGGCGGTAATCTTGAAAGGTAGAAGACAAACAACAAACATCTGGTAACTTATATGATTCTTCCTCAACCAGTACTCTCAATGCCTTGAATACTCTTCAGATGGGAAGAAGAGATAAATTCCTTGTGTACATTATATTGAGGATCATAGTATATATATATATATATATATATATATATATATATATATATATATATATATATATATATATATATATATATATATATATATATATATATATATATATATATATATATATATATATATATATTATTTAAGACACTTAATTGATAAAATATCAAATATAATTAAATAAATATATTTAACCATATAACTAATGTAATACTAAATTAATAAAATATTACGATAATAACATGTTTATGTGTGTCTATTGGCATTTCATGGTTATTGAGGAAGCTTATGATTTCAACATTCATACCAACACTTTCTAGTCATCTATTAAATTGTGATCATTCGAGAAGGTTGAATAATATTAAGACCAAAGATAATTAGTTGAAATGTGGAAACACTAGCAAATGAAATCATCCATAAAACAATTCGGAAAAAAGTTATGGATTCTCATTCAACTAACCAAAGATAGTTAGTTGAAATTTGCAATGTATAATGTCTCTTATAACTTGTGTTTTCTGTTATAATTTCTTCTAAATTATTTATAAATAGTATGTTCCATTTTAATTTCAGTTGTTTTATTATATCTGTAATACTACCTATGAATGAAACTGAGTTTTACTATAAAAATCAATTATATACTTTATTATTAGAAGATGATTTGAATAAATCACACCCAATTGAGTCAATTATTCAGACTAGTTCAATTTTTTAATAATGTGGATGTGTCATAGCCACCCTACTTTGTCTCAAACATAATATTTTACCAGATTATTTATAAACGTCCACTTTCATACCTCTTTGTATCCTACATCTTAACACTTACACTTTGTATGTGGTAATAATAGAATACATAGCTTTATGTAATATCGCATGCACTCTCCGATTAAGTGATTACTGAACTTCTTATTAAGTGATTTCCTATTTAAAAAATATACTTTTTTTAATGTATTTTTAAAATGATTATGTTATATTTGGATGCTTGATAAGTGATGGGTTGATTATAAGGTCAATTTATGTAATTACAAGAAAAATGAAGGACTTATTATATTCTATTTGGATATGTTCTGGGCACTAATCCATATGGGAAAGAAAATGACCCCTCACGTGATTCGAAAGGGATATCACGTGTCAACTTCTACTTTTTTCTTTATAGAGATGGATTTATTTTTAACACGCTATATTTTTACTCCATTCATTTTTATTTATAAGTAAATATTAATTTTTAAAATTTATTGAATAATTTATATATTTAATCTATATATAGTTCAAATATATTATTTATTCAATAAATCTAAAAAAATCAAAATTTATTTATAAATAAGAATAGAGAGAGTATAAGTTAATTTTTTAGACTCAAAGTATTACTAACAAACAGAGGTCAACTTTAGTTTGACTTTACTGTAAAGGGAGTTTGTCAAATATTTTACATTCAATGACTTGAAATCATATTAATAAGAACGACTTCTTGTTGGGATGTAGGAGTATTTATTTTTTTACTCCCTCCATGTTGTCCAATTAATGATAAAGTTATGGAGATTTTATTATTATATTAACATTATAGAACTAGTTCAAAGTTATCAAGTTGTAACATCTTCATCAACTACATTATAAAAAAAAAAATCTTGTGTGCACATTTTTATTTATATAATTTTTTGAAATATTTTAATAATTTAATATTATATTAGTATTAATATATTTTATCAATTAAGTATCTTAAATAATTAAGTGATCAAATAATATTGAAAGATTATTTAGATTTCAGTTAGAAATTATTTAATTAATTAAATAAATAATCGGATATGGACTTAAATATGAGTGGATGTTATGATGATTCATTTGAAAATAATGAGAATCCTAATTAGCAATCACATTATATAGACAATGCTCTCCAATATACTAGGGTTGTTTTCGGTCCGGTCCAGATATTTGCAATCCCGAAAATCGAATCGAAATAGTGATCGGGTAAATCCAGATCGGATCGAAACAGTGATGGATAATTTTTTTGATCGAAATTGGACCGTTATTTCGGATATCCGACAAAAGTATACAATATAGTATCCATTTTTCGATATCTGATAAAAAATTATCCATTAGCATACCAAGAGGCAAATCAGTCGGTCCAATGGTCCGACTCCACCTGACCGATTCTCGGGTGGATTTTCGATTCTTCAGGTCCATTAACAGCCCTAAATATACAATACACAAACAAATTCTCTTTTCTTATTTGAAAAGAATTTGAGGTATAAGGAGTACCAGTTGAGGAAGAATCATAAAAATCATCAAATTATGTGTTTGAGGATTACCGTCAAAGGAATTTTTCTCATTGGATTCAGGTATTCCAATATTATTTTATATATCCTTTAATTTTATACATGTTTGATTTCTGCATCCAAAATTGTATATTATAACTTCTTAAACATACATGTTTTAATTAATCATTATTAATCTAAAATCAACAAATGGTATAAGAACCAAAATTAAAATTTTGTGCAATTGAAATTTGTATAATGCATAAGTATATGGAAGGAAAAATGTATATTACCAAGGAAATTTGTATAATGCATAATTATTATTTAAAAAACTTATTTCAAATATTAAACTATTGATTTTTATTAATCTTCGGTTTTGATTGATTATTTAATCTAAATATTTTTGAAAATATTTTTTATATAAACAATCAAAATCGTTAGATTAATAAAAAATTAATGATTAAGATTTAGAATAAATCTTTTAAATTTAATATTAGAATTAAAATATTATATATATATATATATATATATATATATATATATATATATATATATATATATATATATATATATATAGAGAGAGAGAGAGAGAGAGAGAGAGAGAGAGAGTATGCAATTGTTTTCTTTATTATACTTTTCTTTGTTTGCATTCCCAGTACTTTCTTTTGTTTTCATTAACATTACCGTAACACTATTAAAATAAGAAAAGTTTTCCCTATATTCCTACAATTTTTTAAAAATGTCAATTTTTTCTTTTATTTATTTTTAATTATTTTTTATTTTACTTTTTATTGTTCGTGTCAATTTTTATTTATCGGTGAAAGTGTACCGAAACACTTAGGACAAGATTTCTTATCTTAATAATATTATTTGTGATGTATTATCAAGACATCGGAATACTTTTTGAAAGTGTTCAGGTTAAAAAAAATTCTACATGAGTTTCAGCAACAGTTACAAACTGTGGCCTAAAGTACTGAATATTAATCCAAAACACTTTTGAAAAGTGTTCCGGTTAAAAAAAATTTTAAATGAGTTTCAGCAATGGTTAAAAACTGTGGCCTAAAGTACTGAATATCATTCCGGAATAGTTTTTGAATTCAAAAGAGTTCCGATTAAAAAAAATCTAAATGAGTTTCTGCAACGGTTAAAAACCGTGGCCTAAAGTAACGAATATCATTACTTTAAAAAAGTGTTCCGAAATGATATTCGTTACTTTGGATCACGGTTTTAACCGTTGTAGAAACTCATTTAGAAATTTTTTTAACCAAAACACTTTCAAAAAGTATTATGATTTCTTGATAATACATCCAAATTGTATTATTAAGACCAGAAGTCTTGGTCTAAGTGTTACGGTACACTTTTGGCAAGTTTTCCAATAAATAAAAATTGACACGAACAATAAAAAGTAAAATTTTAAAATTTTAAAATAAATAAGAGCAAAATTGACATTTTTAAGAATTTGTAAAGGTATTGATACTGTAGGGGTATAGGGTAAACTTTTCCTAAAATAATAATGGCTTTTAAAGTTGTTTGGGTTTCATTACTTTAGCATAACTGAATTGATATTTTCATGATTACTAAATTTTTGTAAGCGCAACCATACATATCGTATGAAAAAGTGTTGATTTAATTTGAATATTTTTAACACCCTTTGAGTATAACTAATTTATTATATCGGTATGTAAGTGACATCAACATAATTATTAAGTAATAGATAAATATATAATTTTGACATTATATTTGTAGGTAATTTTTATGTGATTTTTAAAGACTTTTCATTTATTAAATTAAAAATTATCTAATAACTTTGATTGGATGAGTTAAAAAAACAAGTTGCAAAAGTAACCTCTTTTATTTAAATTTGATTCAATTAGAATTACAAAAGATGTAGTGTGTAATTTTTCATGCGAATTGTTAAATTCAGCTAAAAGAAAGACATGGTTTGGCCAAAAATTTGCATACATATGATGATAAATATGTAGTAATTAAAGTTTATTCATGTGGCTATTGATCGATGTCAAAGACATCCATTATCTGACACGGCTTATTACTAATGTTTGATCGTTACGTGAGAGTACAACTTACAAATAATTCTTACAATCAAAGATTGAAAATTGATGGTGTTTTTTGGTATTTTGTCTAGGTCTTATTTAATTTGCATATAAAGAATATTGTGCATGTCGATATGGTTATTTGACATGCCTACTAATGTTATTGTATGTTTGTTGTTCTTTTCAATGGATCCAGTTGATGTTGTTACCGCTCCAAAATTTGTTTCTCATATTAACTTTATGCCTATGTTGATTGGGATGAAGTCTTGGAAATAATTTATGGAGATTGTGCTTGGATGAATGTATTTTGACTTATCTTTGAGGCAGAAGCGTCCCACCACCACTGTTGAGAACCCAAATGAAACTAAAATATAAAAATGGGACCGATATAATCGAATGGGCCTCATTATGATCAAAAGATCTATACCTGAAATGATTAGGGGCTCAATTGTTGAGAGTGAAAGTGCCAAGAAGTTCGATTAAACCGTTGAGCAATTCTTTGCTAAAAATGGTGGATTGCATTTTCATTCTAAATGACATAGCATGAATTACATTGAGTTTGTATGGTTATGTGATGTATTTGATGTTATGTAGGAATGAGTCTTGTGATGATTGAATCTGTATTGTAGTCTATTTTTATGATTCTCATTTTTATATTACTTTATTGAATGTGAATTTACTCACCTTGTCTGCCTTTCGTGATGGTCTCTTATGCCATCCTGCAGATACTCAAGGTTAGCTCAGTGCACGATCTAGCTTGGAGTTGGTGTGCTGTCATTTTGTTTAGTTAAGTGTGGAGTCCTTCTCCGTGTTGTGTAACATTGGGATGGGATCGCTTGAGAACTTTAAGTTCATTGTGTTTATTTGATTTGATGTTAGTTTTGGAAGATTTATGAATTAATGATGTTTTGGATTAAAATATTTTCTTTTAATTAAAGACGAAGAGTTGATGTTTTTTTTTGTTGCGTAAATTTTGAATTATAAATTTGATGTTCATAATTTTGCAACCCGTGTTACGGTTCAGGACTTAAAATGATGTTTAAGATGTTTGATTTTGAAGATGTGATACCCTTTTATGAGTTTACTCTGATTAAATTGTATTATATTCGTGATGGGGTAGAAAGGGTGTTACATATGCCTCATCTTTCTATGCTATGAATGCAATGAAATGTATGAAAATGATATGCTAGATGCTATGAAAATGAGAGGGCAAATTTTGGGGTGTTATACAATGGACTCCATATTAGTCTTTTACGATCTTGGACAAAAGGAATGCCAAGACAACTAATTTTGATCTCGACAAATAAAATCTTATACATTTAAGTGCAACACAAAATAAGAACTTCGGCAACTACATATAAGATACAACACTAACTCAAGCCATCACTTAATCATGTAAAGTAAGACTTGAGAAAAACTATACATTAACTTTTCGGTTAACCCAAACCAAATAGTATGTATTCAAAGTTATAAACCCCAGGGTCATCTTTGAGGGCGTGCAAGACGGTCTACAACACATGACCTCACACTTAAGCTATGGAAAAAGGACCTCCATAAAAATATTTCACAATGGGGGAGATTTTGAGTTCCTATTAATATAAAAATAGTGCAAATAAGTGATTATCAAAATAAGTTGAAACGGTTAATCTACTATTTCAGTTTCCCAACTTATCATCGATTCAAATAATCCCAATTCCTAAGCAGACTCTATCCCTTTTCGATTATAATAACAATCAAACAATCACAATTGATAGTATACGATAGATGTTCCTAATCTTTGAATTGAGCAAATGAACAAGAAAAAACAATCGTGAATTAAGCGAACATGATAAACCTGATCGTACCTGGAGATCAGGATCCGATACGGCTGGCTTCGAGAGTTGATGAAAGACGGTCGGTGAGGAAAGAAAGGGGGTGTACCTGCAAGGCACTCCGATGCTAAAGTAAGTAACCGAGCAAATAGTGAGCAAGTACGAGATAAAGGTTAGAGAAATTGAATACCTGACCCTCCCAAATGAGAGGGTTTATATAAGGGGCTAAATGGAAGATTATTGGTCCATATTGTGAGGCGCGGATCGAGGAATCCGTAAAAATAAGTAACGGTCAAAACTAGCCGTTGGGGAACTTTTGTCGTGGTCGGTATGCTTGTGGTCGACAGAGATCACTAATCCCAATTCTGGTCGACGTCGAGCATAGCTATTGGGTTGGTTTGCTTGGCCCAATTGTGGGAATTGGGCTAGTCCAGAACAGGAGCCCCCCAAGTTACTGCTCGTGCGGAAGAGCAGTGAGTTAGAAATGGTTTCGTGCTCGAGGACGGGCAGTGTTAAGGCTAGAAATTTACGCTGCCGACCTTCGAGGAACGGGCAGCCGGTACGTTGCTCGACGGGAGAATGTGTAGGGGTCACGCGTGCTTGCACGTGTTTTCCCTCTTATAAATAGGGTTCTCGGGCCCCATTCTGAACTTTTCGCTTCATCTTCTTCTCCGAAGCTTTGCTCGTTCAACTGCCACCGCTCCCAGCTGTCGACCACCGCATCTCCTTGCCGACCACCGTTTCCAGAACGCATATCTTCTTCAAAAATGTCTTCTCAAGCGCAAGGTACGGTTCTTTTTCGCTGTTTTAGGTGTTTATAGCTTAGGTATCATAGAAATGCATGTGGTTTAGGATAGTTTTAACGGTAGTCTTAGATTTAGAACCGGTAAACTTTAGGACTTCTGCCACCATAGTCGGTCGGCTGCAAACCCTAACTCATGGTCGACATAAGTGCTGGTCGACCTTGACTTGGGATTTGACTAATATCTAGGTTAGATCCCGTATGACGTTGGGCGTAAGCCATTGCTCCGAGCGATGGTCAGCCAGGGCTACAGCTCGGGATCCAGTCCCTGAGCTGATGCGCGCCCTTTCACTTGTCGAGCGGTGGAAGGGTGGATTTGATATTCTTAATCGAATTCACTGACGCCTTTCCTCTTCTTTTCATGTGAAAACTCGCTCGTGGATCCATTAGACGTGTCTTCGGAAGAGACGTCCTCGGAAGATTCAGGGTCTTCTGCGTCAGTCCCCTCTGGTTCCGGGAGTTCCTCGGGAGGTTCGGGTACGAGTACTACAGAAGAAGGAGCATCAACAGATTCGCCCCAGTGTCCTAAACAGACGAGGATCTCGCCCGAAGAATGGGTGGTGGGGGATCTGTTGGACAAGGTGTCCTCATTTCAAGACCTCGAACGGAGCCGCTGCCTGTCGTCGGCGATCCTGCCGATTGGGTCGTAACTTGCCCGGGAGACGACGACCGCATCTTCTCAGATTTTAGAGGTCGGGTGTTCTCTATGTATGAATATGCAGTATCGGTCCTGGGGATAACTTTGCCCTTAAGTGACTTTGTGAGTGTCGTGCTCGGGCACCTGTGCGTTGCTCCTTCCCAGTTGCATCCCAATTCATACGCATTCTTAAAAGCGTTTGAGATGACGTGTGCCCATCTGGGTGTTGCTGCCATGCTTCTTCTGTTTTTCCGCCTGTTCTCCCTGCAGCGCCAAGTCGGGCGAGAGAATGACCGGAAGGGGTTTGTGTCTTTCAAATAGAGGACGAAAATTTTCAAGGCCCATTCAGAATCTATTCGAGCCTTTAAAACTGACTACTTTCTGATCAAACCCGCGAGCGCGGTGGCCGTGAGGGCGATGAGCTTTGTAGGGATAGACACCGATGAGAATGACGAACCCAAGCTCGACGATCAAGGGCAGGTGATCCCGAGGAGGCTTTGGCTGTTCCATTTTTCTTGGAGTTACGCTCATTATGAGAAACCTGTTGGTGAGTTCGTCCAGGTGGGGGACTCTTTGAATGATGATGACGCGGCCAATTTCGAGGCCTTCAGAAGATTGATAGCGTCTTTCACTCCGACCCCCTGCTGGACGGAGAGGGAAAAGTTATGCTTGAGCAGGATGGGGGGAAGCTGTGGAGCGTCCTTTGATCGATGTTACTGAATTACTGGCCTGCAATACCGGGCAGGAAGTGTCCGACTTCTTTGGTATCTGTTTATTTCTATTAGTCATATCTTTGATTTAATTTTGTCGTCCACGACTAATCTAATCTTTTTTTCTTTTTTCAGGCTCTCTCTCGAACCCTCTTGATAAAATCCAAGAACGTCTGCGTCAGCAGCAAAAGAAAAGGTCAAGGGTTGTGCAGACCAAGTTGACCGAGACAAGTGGTTCAGGGTCGGGCCCCTTGGTCCAAGGCTCTCTGAGCGCCTCGAATGGCTCTCTGATGAAGAAACATAAGTCCGCGGCCACTGTGGACCTGACGGCCAACGCTCCTCCAAAGCTGAAGCATGGGCTGCCGCCGTGCTTCGTGAAGCGCAATTTCTTCGAGGGGACGAGCATGGAGGTAGACCGTGCGGATTCCTTGTTCCTGGAGGGCATGGATCGCCTTGCTCGGCGGTTATCCCTGGCCCAGGACGCAAGCGCGGTCATGCGGGTCCTGACAATGGCCTGGTTGACGGCCGAAGGGAGTCCTGGACAGGAGAGGGAGATAGGTAGGATGAAGGAGCAGTTGGCTGCCGCTGAGGTGAAACTGAAGACGGCCACTGAGGAGGCTAAAGCCACGGCCAAGGAGTTGACTGAACGGGCCAACGTCATTGCCAAGCTAGAGGTTGATAAGAAAAGGGTGCTGGAGCAGAATAAGAAGTTGAAGGACGCTTTCTGCCCGAAGGAGGACGAAGATGACGAGACCAAAAGCCTGGTAACGAGGGCTCAGTTTCTTGCTCGGATCGACCAAGACATGGAAGATCTGAACTCATCAATTGAGCTCAGTTTCCAGAATGCGGTGGATCAAATAAGGGTTCTCCATCCCGACCTGGCTTTGGACGTTGGTCGAATCAGCTACTTGTACAAGGTCGAGGACGGCCAGATCGTGGTTCCTTCAGACCTGGTGGTGGATGATTCTCTGCCGGGGTCGATCATTCAGCTTGATCAGCCTGAAGCGCAACCGAAGCAGGAGGAGGCTCGCCAGGAAGAAGGCCGCCCGGAGGGCGAGGGCAATTAATTTCTGGCCTGTGTGCCTTGTAACATTATCTCTTAGTTTTTCTTTTGGGGCGTAGTCCCCTTTGTAATTAAATATGAACAAGTCGGCCCTTCGAGGTCGCAATTTTGTGTTCACATTCTGATGTTTAATTAATGGTCATTTTTTTTGTTATCTCCGTTGTTCAATTGCTCGTCCGTCGGAGGACAGATTTTTATATTTTAAATGTTAAGTGTTGTTGTGCGTTTTTGCATTCGATTGGATGTGATTTAATGTGCACGGGGTTTGTTTGTGTTCCATTGGTTTGGGGGACCAAGTAGATTCTGGAGATTTTACTCCTGGTCGGTGCCCAGGCCAAGGTATTGGTCCGGGCTCCTTGGCTTGAACGTCCCATCGCGAGCTGGGGTTTTGCCTGGTCGTGGTACTTAGGCGACGTCGGTCTCGTTTGAGTATCCGTCCGTGCGGCAAGTTTCTCTTTCCCTCGGAAGGAGATCCTGCTTGATTATGTCATTTTTGGGATGCCGTGCTTGTACCTAGGCACGCAGTCTTCAGTCGGTCCTTTCGCTCCTCGCTTGAGAGTTGATCAAGGCGACTTTGTGATTTAGCTGTAATATTGCTTGAGTTTCTCGGCGTTCCAAGGTCGAGCAAGCTCTTCCCTGTGTAAATTTTCTAAGTAATAGGCTCCGTTTTCGGTTTTTGCCCGGACGCGATACGGGCCCTCCCAGTTGAGTGTAAATTTTCCCTCGCGGGGATCCTTGTGATTTCTTCTGAGAACAAGGCTGCCTACCTCGAACGTTCGTCGTATGACTTTAGAATCATACCGAGCGGCTATTTTCTGTTTGAGAATGGTTTCTCGAAGAGCAGCCTCTGATCGGACTTCTTCGATCAGGTCGAGCTCGTCCCTCAAAGCCTCGGAGTTGGTGTCTTGGTCCATAGGGGATTCTGTGCGTCTGGATAGGACGTGCATTTCTATAGGGATCACCGCCTCGGTTCCATACGCTAGTCAGAATGGGGATTTCCCGGTTGTCGAGTGGGGTGTGGTCCTATATGCCCATAGTACGCTGTGTAGCTCCTCGGCCCAGTTCTTTTTATGCTCGTCCAGTCTTCGTTTCAAACCTCTCAGGATTACTCTATTCGCGGCCTCTGCTTGCCCGTTAGTTTGGGGGTGCTCGACCGAAGCGAAATGTTGTTTCGTTCCTATTGATGCGACGAATTCTTTGAAGTGTTTATACGTGAACTGAGTGCCGTTGTCGGTCACGATGGCGAGCGGTACTCCGAACCGGGAAAGGATGTTTCTCTTGAAGAAACGTATTATGTTGAGCGCAGTGATTTTGGCTAAGGCCTCAGCTTCTATCCACTTGGTGAAATAGTCGACGCCCACAATTAAGTATTTATTTTGACCGGACCCGACGACGAATGGTCCTAAGATATCCATCCCCCACCATGCGAATGGCCAAGGCGATGATAATGATTTTAACTCGGATGGGGGTGCCATGTGTACATCCCCGTGTCGTTGGCATTTGTCGCACATTTTCATGTGCTCCTTTGCGTCGTGTTGGAGTGTGGGCCAATAGTATCCTGCCCGAAGAATTTTTTGAGCCAACGACCGTCCGCCAGGATGTTGCGCGTTGATTCCTTCATGGACTTCTCTTAGTACGTGCGGGACGTTTTCTTTTTCTACGCACCTGAGGAGGGGCGTAGAGAATCCTCGACGATACATACGTCCTCCTACTAGAGAATATAAGCATGCCCTTCGTCGTATGGTACTGGCCGCTCTTGGGTCGGTCGGTAATTCTCCCTTAGTTAGGTAGTTAAATACTGGGGTCATCCAGCAGCTTGTGTCGCCCACGAGATTAATGTCTACGTGGGTCGATGATTGCCCAATGCTAGGTCGGGGAAGCGTTTTCTGTATGACGGATTTGTTGTTTCCTTTCCTTTTAGTGCTCGCTAATTTGGAAAGGATGTCGGCACAAATGTTGTTCTCTCGCGGGACGTGTTTGACTTCCACACTTTTGAATCGTTTCAGCTCGCCTTTAACGAGGGCCAGATATTCGGCCATGTTATCGTTTTTGGCTTGAAAGTCTCCTCGGACTTGGCTCGCGACCAACTGAGAATCTGTGCAGATTGTGATTTCTTCAGCTTCCAAATCGGTCGCGAGCCGTATGCCCGCTAGAAAAGCTTCGTATTCTGCCTGGTTGTTGGAAGTGGGGAAAGATAAGGTTAGGGATACTTCGATGACGTTTCCCTCTTCGTTCTTCAAGATAACCCCAGCTCCGCTACCGGCTGGGCCGGATGCCTCGTCCACGAAAATAATCCACCTGGAGGAGGATTCTGGCTCTTGTTTAGTGAAAGTAAGTTCAGCCACGAAGTCGGCCAGCACTTGAGCTTTGAGATCTTGTCTTCCCTCGAATTTGACGTCAAATTCGGATAGTTCCAACGACCACTTCAGCATTCGTCCGGCCATATCTGGTCGACCGAGCAATTGTCTTATGGGTTGATCGGTTCTTACGATGATAGTGTGAGCCAAGAAATAATGGCGTAGCCTTATGGCTGCGAGAAAGAGGGCCAAAACCACATTTTCTATCTGGAGATATCGAATTTTCGGGCCATGGAGTGCTTTACTTGTAAATTAAACAGGCTTTTGCCCCTCGGGTAGGTCGCGCACGAGTGCCGCGCTTACTGCCTCGTTTGCAGCAGCGAGGTAGAGATAAAGTACCTCCCCCTCTTCAGGTCTAGACAAGACTAGGGGTTCACTTAGTGCCTTCTTTAGGTGGGACAACGCTAGCTCGCACTCCTCTGTCCATTCGAAAGTTGCCTCTTTGTGGAGGAGCTTGTAAAAGGGGAGAGTGTGTTGAGCGGATTTCGCTACGAACCGAGCGAGGGAGGTGAGGACCCCGTTTAGTGACTGTATGGATTTTTTAGAAGTAGGAGTCGGGAGTTCCGCGAATGCCCGACATTTGTCGTGGTTGGCCTCGATGCCTCGTTCAGTCAGGTAGAATTCGAGGAATTTTCCTGCTCGGACCCCAAACGTGCATTTCTCAGGGTTGAAACACATTTTGCATTTTCGTGCCTGATCGAACACTTTTCGTAAGTGGGACGCGTGGTCCGTTTCTTGTTGATACTTGACGATCATGTCATCCATGTATACCTCGAGCATATCTCTGATTTCTGCTCGGAAAACCTTATTCATCATGCGTTAATATGTCGCGCCCGCGTTTTTCAGACCGAATGGCATGACGTTGTAAAAGTAATTGCCCGATGCGGTCATGAAGGCCGTGTATTTTTTGTCAGACACGACCATGGGTATTTGATTATACCCTGAGTAGGCGTCCATGAAGGATAATAGTTTGAAGCCGGACAAATTGTCGACCAATTTATCAATGTTAGGTAAAGGGTATGCATCTTTCAGGCATGCCCGATTGAGATCGGTATAGTAAACGCACATTCTCCACTTTCCATTAGATTTTTTCACAAGTACAACATTTGAGAGCCAGGTTGTGTACCTGGCCTCGGTTACAAATTTAGCCTCTAAGAGGTCTTTAACAGCAGATTCGGCTGCTTCAGTTCTTTCGGTCGACTGCTTTCTTCTGCGTTGAGCGACCGCCTTGTGTGTTGGGTCAATGGAGAGGTGGTGGCAGGCCGTCTCGGGGTCGAGTCCCGACATCTCTGCAGCGCTCCAGGCAAATAGATCTGCGTTCCCCCTAAGGCAAGCTTCCAACTGTCGCTTCACCAAGTCGGGCATATGTGCCCCGATTTTAACGCACCGAGTTGGGTCCTCTCCCAGGGGAATCAGCTCGAACTCTCCATCTGGGATTGGTCGGGATAGCAAATCTGTTGGCCTTTGGACGCCCTCGCTATTGTCCGAGAATCTGCAGTCCATGTCGATTGAGTCCACTTGAGGGAAAGCCCTGGGAACATCTGGTGAGTTTGATGTCGAAGGATTCAGTTGGTATGATATTGAGCTAAGACCCTTCGATGCTGCTTCGAAACACCTGCGAGCAGCGTCGACGTCTCCGTGTAGTGTGGCGACCTTACCTGAAGTAGTATAGTACTTCATCTTCAGGTGGACGGTGGATGGCACGACGATTAGCTCGGCTAGTGTTGGTCGTCCTAGGATGCATTGGTACAGCGACGGGCAGTCCACGACTAGGAACTGGACTCTGACCGTCCTGGCTGTCTCCCCTGCTCCGAAGGTGACAAATAGATCGACATAGCCCCATGGTCGGGAGACTGCTCCGTTGAATCCCTGCAGGTCTGATCCGACGTACGGAGTCAAGTGTGTCTCGTTCAGCTGGAGTGTTGAAAACAGCTGGGAGTACATAATGTCGCAGGAGCTGCCCTGGTCCACCAGGATTCTCCTCACATCGAAATTTGCCATGCGTGCCCGGATGAGCAAAGGAATGCTGGCGTTGGGCGCCCCTCCCAGGAGCTATTCTCGGTAAAAGTCAAGGGGCACCGAGCCTTCCCTTGGTGGGTCCAGGGTGGCGTTTTGCGTGGGTCCCTTCGCAATCAGTTGGTCGAATTTCCGCTTCACGGATCCGACCGTGATTTTATTGAACCCTCCTCCCGAGATGACCATTGCGGAAGGAAAGGTTTCCCATGGACTATGGGAGGAGAGGTACCCCGGACCCTCGGTGTGATCCGGTAGGAAGAAATCTTCCGGGCGATAAATGCTTAGGGCAACCTGCATGTTCGCATTTGCAGGGATGGGTATGGCTTCCTCGACTTTTTGAGTCTCCTGCGCTTCTTGCCGAGGAATGGCCCTGGATTTGGTGAACTGCTTAAGGTGGCCGTCCTTGATGAGAATTTCGATTGCATCCTTGAGATGGATGCAATCTTCTATGTTGTGGCCATGACTCTTGTGGAATCTGCAATATTTTGTTTTATCCGTGCCCGATTTGCTGGGTTGTTGCTTTGGAAAATGTACCCCTGCCTGCCTGAACTCCGAGTTGGCACACTCGGACAAAATTTTCTCCCTGGAGGCTAGGAGAGGTGTGTATTCGTGGAACCGACCGATGGGTCCTCGGTGCTCCCGCGGTTCACGGGAGCGATCGTCCTTTCTTTTGTCTCCTCCCCGACGAGATGTCGAGGGCTCATCGACTCGGTGAGGTTTAGCATCTTCACGACGTCGAACGTCTCTTACCGAGCTGGCTGCTTGTTTTTCCTCATACTGGATGTAGGCTTGGGCCTTCAGTAAGAATGTGTCGAGGGTGGCAGGGGTCTTAATGCCGACCGCTCGGTGAAAATCTGTCGACGGGCGCAATCCTCGTTCCAACAAATATTTCTTTATGTCGTCGGTCGTGGATACTTGGACCGCCTCTTTATTGAACCTTTCGATGTAAGTTCGTAAAGGTTTGTCCTTCCCCTGGATGATCGCTTCGAGCGAAGCTTCTGTCTTCGGATGCCGTCTTGATGCGGTGAAGTGCCTGGAGAACGTGCGTCCAAGTTGTTTCCAAGAGGTGATGGACTCAGCCTCGAGGCTTTTGTACCATGTCATCGCTCCTTTCCTCAGCGTCGTAGGAAAAAGGCGACATTTGATTGCTCCCCGTACTCCTCGGTAATCGAGCAGCGCATCGATATTCTCGATATGCTCGTCTAGATCTGTGGTTCCGTCATATGAGCCTAGCGGTGGGGGCTTCTCTAAACCACTTGGAAGTTTAGCTGCCATGATTTCAGACGAGAGGGGACCCCGAGCATCCTCGTCGTCACTAGAGTTGAATGAAGGACACCTGTGAGCGCGTTTCTTCGTTCGCCGGGGAGAGGCGGATCTTGATTTGATCCTTCTTGATTTTCTTGGAGGGGAAGATCGTGGCGAGGATTGGCGAAGACGTTTGTCGCCCGATGATTCGTCAGCGTGCCCTTTCCTCTTCTTCCTGGCGGGAGAGGGAGTGCGCCTTCTTTGGGGTCTCGCGGGAGACGGTGGTCGACGAGAATTATCTTCGAGACGGACGATTTTCTCGCCATGGGCGAGGAGCATCAGGTTTGTTTGATTCAGGATTTCGGCCAGTGCAGCGAAATCCAATCCTGAAGGAGTCGAGGGAAAAAGAGTTTCCGGGCAACTCTCTAGAGGTTGATCGCGATCAGGCGAAGGCGAAGCTGTTTTCCCGTCCGGGTGATCTTGCACAATTTCCTCGTGTGGAGGAGGATGAATGTTGCTCTCACGTTGCGTGAGGATCATGCCATCATTTGGTCGGTTTTCTTGGTTGTCCCGAGCAGCCATGGATCTTGTTAAAACTTTGGTTCTTTGAAGATTTTGAAAGAATAACGGGGAAATCAGTTTCCCACAGACGACGCCACCTGATCGTACATGGAGATCAGGATCCGATACGGCTGGCTTCGAGAGTTGATGAAAGACGGTCGGTGAGGAAAGAAAGGGGGTGTACCTGCAAGGCACTCTGATGCTAAAGTAAGTAACCGAGCAAAGAGTGAGCAAGTACGAGATAAAGGTCATAGAAATTGAATACCTGACCCTCCCAAATGAGAGGGTTTATATAAGGGGCTAAATGGAAGATTATTGGTCCATATTGTGAGGCGCGGATCGAGGAATCCGTAAAAATAGGTAACAGTCAAAACTAGCTGTTGGGGAACTTTTGTCGTGGTCGGTTTGCTTGTGGTCGACAGAGATCACTAATCCCAATTCTGGTCGACGTCGAGCATAGCTATTGGGTTGGTTTGCTTGACCCAATTGTGGGAATTGGGCTAGTCCAGAACAATAAACATACGCGAATTAATAAAACACGATTAAAGTATAGAAACATGCAATCACTGAAATAAATCAATCTAACCTTAGATAAATCGAATTAAACAAACAATATATGAAGATCAAAATTGAAAGGAAATTGATTAATTGAAAAATATAAGAACCTTAAAGCACAACATAAAAATCAGTACTACCAAAAGCTTGAATAAATGCACACACAAATCAAAATGACTTTTATTCGGTTGTAACTTGGCCAATGTAAGGGTGAGATAAATCCTAAGGGGATACTAGGCTAAATCAAAGGGTTAAAAAAATTGAAAGGACTACGAGAGTTGAACTACATGAGACATCAATTACTTTCAAACAACAACCTCACAACTTATTTCTCTTTTTTCCTTGTATTCTTCCTTTTTTTCTCGTAAGGACTATGTATTGAAATCCTTCTCTATTTTTTTCACCTTTCAATTTTCATCATTTTTTCTTCTTTTTTCTGCCAACTTGGAACATCAAAACAACATCGCAAAAATAAAGTTAAACTTCACACAACTCCATACAAGACTCTTTCAACCCTTGATTAGGGTGATAAATTTGTTTTTCACTTTTCGGCTTGTAATGAGTTAATCACAAAACAAAAGGATAATCAGGCTCTAAAGGGTTTTCAAAAAAGGGATGATATTGTTTAGGGTTGGATTTTTGGCTAAGTGGCTAAAAATAAAACAAAAACAAGTTACCTTGATCATATTAGTGTGCACAAGTAAACAAAAAACATCAACAAGAGTCAGTTCAAGTTCTAGAGACTAAAAAACACGAGTGAATCACACAAGAAAGAAAGAGATGATTTTTTTTGTATGTTTTCCATATAAGGCTCAAAAACTCACAAGGGTTAATGATCTACTACTAATGATTTACAATTCAGAGTTTAATCTCACTTATCATACTAAGAATGCACAAAAAAAAATTCATATCACAGGCTATAGTCAAGAGAGCTTAGAACAAAACTCATACTTGTAACTCAAAAACCAAAGAAAAAACATGTTATTTTTTCATTTATTTATTTATTTAAGAAACAAAACCAAACTGAAAAAATTGAAAAGAAAATAAAACAAAGAAACGGTTCCCTCCCCCACACTTAAAACATACATTGTCCTTAATAAAAAAACATAATTATAAAATAAGTGTGGGAGAGAGGAAATAACACACCTGAGTATTCAAGGTGGATAGGAGATCACATAAGTAGTCTTTCCCAAAGAAAGCTCTTCTACAGACTCTTCTTCCAAAGTGGGGATCTCATAGAGTAGCTTTGGGTAGCATCCATTAATCTTGAAATTTTTATTAGTGTCTTCGCCTTTTATTCTAGGATCAAAGAAGAATCTTCGATATGTAAAAGTGACAAATGGGTACGTGAAAGTGATACTTTTTGCACAACATCAAGAATCAAAGGATTAAGGGGTTGCCTCACTACTTTTGTTCCATCTTCAACTTCAATTGAGACCCTATGCAACATCATGAATGAGCTAAAATCACAAGTGTCTACCAAGGTCCATCCAATTCCCTTCTTGTGTTCCTGCAATAATTTTTCTTCCTGTCAAACTGAAGCTTTGATGAATAACATAAATCCCCGGGAAGTGGTTCAAAAGGTGGTTGTTCAATGAAATGTTTGGTTGGGGCAACATGGATGTCAACAACTTCATCCACAACTCCATATGTAGGAAATTTATTAACCTGCAAGGCAACCTCAATCTCAGTACAAACATAACAAAAGGTTAGTGTTGGTACAATCCTCACATGAGTAATTATCATCATAATTAGACAATGATAGAAAATCATATAACAACTCAGAATAAGTATCATCAATAGTTTCAGAAAGAAACTTTATTTGAAAAACAAAATGTTTTTTCAAGGGTTGTTGGTTTGATCCTTGAGCTTGTTGTATGACATTCATTAAAGTCGCAAGTTGTTCATTCTTTGTCTGTAAAGTCTGAATACTAGAATTCGTTCGTTGCTGAAATTGGAGATTATTTAAAGGCATTTGCTTGACAAGGTCCTCTAATGAAAGTCCGGAAGGTAAAGAGCACCCAACTTGAAATTCCTTCAAATGTTTATGCGGATCCTTACCTACAAAATCATTAAAACTTGACAACGAGTGTGTTAAACCAGATTTCAGTTCGAAAGGTACATTAACAACAGGATATTCAATACATAAAACATTATAATCAACATAAGGAGCATCAAGCTTCCTTAGTGTTCTTTGGTCAGCCATGTTATAAAAGAGATATTTTTTTAACAAAGAATGAGAAAACACAAAACCAATTCAGCAAATGCAGCCACAAATAGGGAAATACCAATAATGTCCCTAACAGGCAGAAATAAAACACAAAGAAGCAATATGATTAAAATAAATTCAAAAAAGTACAAAAACACAAAAATTAATCTAATTTGTGAAAAAAAGAGTTATGATTTTTTTGTTGGGAATTTTTCAAAACTATGAAAACAGTAAATAAATCGTAAAAAATAGAAAAATAAGGAATTTGTGATTTTGACAGTCAAAATCTTTTAGAATTCTATCTAAATGAGTATTGTTCATCGATTTTTTTCTAATATTCTGGAAAATTTCTGGAGCAAATTGAAACAGGAAGCTTCCAAATTTACCTGACATGCTGAAATACTCACCACTTACTGCAACCCTAAAAAAATCAACAAGCAAAAAAAAAAAAAAAAAAAAAAACTCTAACAAAACTGAACTAGAATTCTAAAATTGACTTAAATCAACAATAATCCCCGAAAACGGGGTCAATTTATCGTTATCGTAAATAATATTTTCAAAAGTTACTTATTTTGATTCGTGCGTGAGAACGAATCATCCTCTTAAAAAATTCTACGACTTAACTAAAATTAACTTTAATTCTTACACAAAATTTCTCAAAAGATTGAAACGACTCTCGTAAACCTTACAATAATACATTCAAAAATACACATTATTAAAAATTATAAATCTCACATTTAACTGAATACATTGACACAAATTTATATTTTTGAAACTTTTAAGTTTTTAAAATTATACGGTACTTAATGATAAAGTTGGCACAAAGTACTTTGTACTAATGAAGTTCCTAATGATTCAAAAAAAAAAACAAAGTAATGTAATTAATGTAGCTGATTACAAATAGACCCCTATAATAAGAAGCCAAAAAATAGATTAGACTCTAAGCGGGTAATACTTGGAATTTCGAAGTCGTTTAAGCCCCATGTGAAGTCCATCCTTATCAACACGAAAACAGATCAAAGTGGCCACGTCACCCGCCCAACTTTAATTCCAACCAACGGTACAGATTCATTTAGACCCCACCAAGTTGTTCGTCTCTTAACGCAAAACCCTCGTTAAATAAGACTTGGAAGCCTCGCAGTTCTATCTCTTACACCGGAATCTGGTCATTGGGATACGCCGCATCTGCTAAAATACGCCTTATCCATATATGGGCCTCCTCGACCAGTTGTGGGACGATACCGTCGCCGGCCCTCGGCCGGAGACCGGTCTCGGAAAACTTCGTAAGCATAACTCCTACGCCGCCCGATCTAGCTCCGGCAAGGGTACGATCGTGTACTCCGCCCCCTTAATTACTCCGTTAAGTTCCACGAATCAATCACCAGAAACCATAACTACAAAATGAAGAATTATTACTATCATATTATAAGCCATAACTGTAACAATTTATCTTGTAATATTTATTAACTTTGAAATCATGTTTTAGATTCAGATCTGAGTTACTCTACTCGCACAGTCACACTTATAAAGCTTGAACTTCAAAACTATCTAAATCAATTCATATATGATAGTGAAAGATGTTTGTGTTTCAATTGTAGTAAGATATTTGAAAATATTCTAATGGTAATAGAAATTTATTGATCAGAATTGGAGGCTGGAATCGTGAGATCGTACGGTGAGGAACCGTCAGAGCCAGCGACGAGAGTAACACGTAGTATCATGATCGTGAAACCGCCAGGTTATCTAAGTGGATCACCTCCGGCTTCTCCCGCCGGTTCGACTACTCCGGTGTCTCCGTTTTCCGGTAAGGTCGTTATTCAGTTACTTGTCTTATTCTATTTCTGCGACAGTTAAACTTAAGTGCCTCTTAATTTACCGCAACTATTACAGTAAAGTTGCTCCTAAATTTCGGGCAGGGTAAATTTGTCTTTTTTCGAAATGGCCTAACTTTAAATATTTTAATTGATAACTTAATTATTACTTATGTATTAGGTTGGGGCCGTTATGATATTATCGAATGAAAATGACGTGCCATATTTAAGGATTAACTCAAGTTCAACCCTAGTGGCAAATAAAGAACTATTGCATGGTTAATTATTAATTAATAATAATACTTAATCTCATTAAATCAGATCAATTCGTAGTTGTGCATTGATATCTGATTTAAGAGTTAGAATTATGAAATCTCATGAAAATTGGAGTGATGTGTATGTTTATTTTTCAGGAACTAGAGAATCATTTCGGTTTCGAAGAAGGTCGACATCGGATGCATTCGAGAAGAAAAACCAAGACAGATCAAGCTCTTCTTCTCCTTTTGATGTGTGAGAAATGAGTCACTGCATTTTCTGATCTTGAGAAGCAGAGCATGTTACCTTTTGGCCATAGTTATGTAATAATTTTTGTTTTGTTTATTTGTGTGTATGGGTTGGGTTGAGTTGAGTTGAAGTTTTGTGCTGAAATTCACATTAGTTTTTACGCTCTGTTTGTTTATTATAATATAGCTATTTTAAATTTGAAAGGAAGTCCAAAGGGTAGGGTAATATGTATCTATGTGTAGTGTATATAGAGTCTTTAATTACTGTGTTTGGTTGTTTTTTCATGTATGTAAGTTTTATCTTGCTGAATAATAATAACCTATATTCAATTTCTTGGTAATTTTTTATTGTGTTCATGCTTTGGTATGGATTTTCAGTCCGAGGAGTAGTAGTCATCAGTGTATGTGTTGTGTTTTGTGTGGTCCAAATTGAGAACCATATTTGTCTTCATGGAGGAAAAGACATTTTCTCATGGGACAGCAGGGCCACCCATAACAATGAACGTTGTTTGGTACATGTTGTGGATTGGGTTGGGTTATGGTGGTGGTGGTCCTTGACTGATGAGGAATCTATCCAACAATTAGTCCAGGTGGAGAGAGAGTGTGGGACAAACATCACACCAGCGGTGCCCTCCATAACTTCGTCGACCTAGAAACAAATCTACTTGTCCAGATCTAGCGGACCCTTTTCCTTCATGCACCTACACAACTTGTAATCCAACAGAACAGATTGATGTGTTTTGTTTTAGGATAACTGTAGGGTTCTTAAATCTAATGGCTAACTTATACATTATTGGATGAAACTATTTATCACAACTGGCCATCTTTTTCGGAAGTGAGAGTGTACATCCAAACACTCTAACCATAAGAAATGCCTTAAATGTGAAGTTTTGAGTCTGAATAGTTCAGTATGGGTCAAAATCTTTATTCATATGTTTTCAAAATCTCTTAAGATTGATATTTTTAACTTTGTTAAGATAAAATTAAAATAAAAAAAAAAAAAATCCCAACAAAAGCTATTTGAGTCAAAATGTTTGTATTTACAACATTTTGAAAATATAGAACGTTCGAAAATTCTATGCATGTTCTTTATTTTATTTTATTTAGAATTTTATGTTTCAGCTTCTTTTCTTTCCTACTACTATAATTAAAGAGTACTCCGTACAAATTAAAGTTTATCTTTACTCTACCAAGCTAAAAATGCATAAATATTTTCTTACTTTTCAATGCATTAAATCACCGGACTATTTAATACAATCTGACTCAGCCTTTTTCCAAAATCAGACCATCATTTCATCTTCTCCTGCACAAAATCCACTCAATTTCAATCTAAATATTTTTACGTCTTTTCTTGAACAAATCAAACGCATTACTCTTGAAGCATGGCACAAACCAAAAAAAAAAAAAAATCATCCAAAGAGCAAAACTCGTGATAAGAAAATCTTCCTCACACATACATGCATATAGTGTTGGGGAATGCTTAACTCACAAGTTGATGAACATAAGAGAGTGTGAACAAATATCGAGAGATACATAGAATTAATTACCTATGTTTCATATTTGAATCAAAGATATCTATAGATTGAACAGACTTGAACTCTTATATGGTTGAGTGAATTTTAGGTGTGGTGGAATGGAGATAAACCTATAAGGTTAACACTTCAATGTCTAAGTCAGTAAATGAAAGAAGTATTTTGAGTGTGTGAATGAATGAATATGTGAAATGATATGTGTTTGAGTTTTATATTGGATGAATTATTAAGCCGTCTCCATGAGACCTGACGCCTTATATGGATAGTCTTTCAATTAGATCTAAGGGTAGGAGGTGTGTTTGGGCTGGAATCTCATGCGCTAAACTTATGTGAAGTCTCACCATAATCAATTATGTGTGTCTTTCCGTGCGACGCTCGTTATTGTTTCTTTCGACGTGGGTCATGCAAGCGACCCAAAACAAATTAGATGGATTTTAACATAAAGTAAGACTAACTAATTTTTAATTTGTGACAATTTTTTTGAATTTAATGGTGCTTGTCATTTGTTGTGAATACAAACCTTTTATTTTAAAAATGAAAATGATGTGTTTGTGCAGAAACGTCGCAGCGCACCTCAAAGAAAAGGAGGGTACGAAGGAAGATGATCATGTTGAATGGGAAAAGGAGGTGAGTTATGGGTACAAAGTGATTAACAACGTCATGCTAAGTATTCACTCCAAAAGTTAAAAGTATGTATATGCAGTATATGTGTATAGTTAGTGAATAATGATAGTGATCAAATTGTTGCAACATTTTCCGAAGCATGTGAGCAAGAGGTATCTTGCATTGCATCAGAAGGATATAATTCTGGAGGACGAAGACTATGGATACTTGTATGCTGCGAAGATTAAATGCGCCAAGCGTAAAGGAAGGATAATGAAGATGGAAAAATTTATGTATCGTGGGTGGCATGAGTTTGCCAAGTATCGTCAACTGAGGAGGGGTGACATGCTCAGGTTCAACATAGCTCTACCTGGAGACCGAGTTACCGTGTCTGTGACGAAAAATAACCAGAATTAGTTGGTCCAGTAGCATCGTTGTAATAGTTAACGTTGTAGTGAATTTGTGTAATAGTTAAGTGATGTGTCTTTAGTATCTATAGTACGCTAATACTGTTAAGTGATGTGTGTTTAGTATCTATAGTATGTTAATGCAAACAAAATGGTAATACTGTTAAGTGATGTGTGTTAAGTGATGTGTCTTTAGTATCTATAGTATGAGAAGCACCGCATTAATGTTATAATGTTGCTATAATATCTAAAGTATGGTAATACTGTTAGGCAGGAATAAGTTAAATGTTGTTGTACTGGATTATGGTTATGTTAATGCAAACATAATGGATACTGAGAAAATGAGGTTGAATAATGTTAAATTTTCGTACACCTTAGACAGCGCTTTCAGCAAAAAGCATTGTCTAAAGTATATGGGAAAAAAAGCACTGTCTAAAGCCCCTTTAGACAGCGCTTTTGAAATTATTAAAAGCGTTGTCTAAACCTTTAGCAGCGCAGGTTTAGACATCGCTTTTAAACGTTGTCTAAGGGCAAAAAAAGCGTTGTCTAAGGTCTTGTTTGGCATAGTGATTTAGGTGTCATTCACATACTAGAAATGAGAAACCTCAAAGTTTAAAGGGCCAACTTTAAAACTAGAAAAGAGATTGAGATCTGAAGTCTATTGAATCAAACCACTTAGGCCTTCAGCCACGAGGAGGAAAAGGAGAGGAACTAATGGATATTTATGCTTCAACCTTCTTTGAATCTTTATTTGTCATGGAAACATTAACCAACATCGCCAAATTTCCAACAAAGACACACGCTTTGATCCAAGATTTCCATTTATCATTAAAATTGAATCCGGTTAGCATATAATCCAGAAAGCTCCATCTCATTTAATCATATTCTTTCTCAAAATCTACTTTGATAATGAGACACCACTACGCCAAAATTGACATTACACAGCGCAACAAAGACATCGTTTTTTTCAAAAAGCGTTGTTATAGATCTTTGGAAAAATTCACTAAAAAAAACGCTCTCTAAAGGGTCACCTTAGACAAAGCTTTTAGAAAGTGTTGCTAAAGGCCTTAAGTTGACTCAATCTATGAAAGCGCTTTCTAAGGTGACCCTTTAGAAAGCGTTTTTTGAGCCAATTTTTTAAAAAACATATAGCAGTGCTTTTAAATAAAAGCGTTGTCTTTGTTGTTTGACACATTATATTGAAAAATATCAAGAATCACAAAAAATGGCAAAGGGGGGGGGGGGGGGGGGGTCGAACCCATGCCCTTTAGGTAGGGAAAAGATTTTAAATTATATTAATATATCAAATTATATTTAATATATTTTAATTATATTTTAATTTATTTTAAATTATATTTAAATATATATGTTTTAAATACAAACATTTTAATTTATTTAAATTATATTTAATATATAAAAATTATATTAATATATAATTTAAAATATACTTTAAATTATATTAATATATCAAATTATATTTAATATATTTAAATTATATTAAATTATATTTTAATTTATTTTAAATTATATTTAAAATTATTCAAATAATATATTTAAATATATATGTTTTAAATACAAACATTTTAATTTATTTAAATTATATTTAATATATATAAATTATATTAATATATAATTTAAAATATATTAATTTAAAATATACTTTAAATTATATTAATATATCAAATTATATTTAATATATTTTAATTATATTTTAATTTATATTTAAAATTATTCAAATAATTAATATATTTAAATATATATGTTTTAAATACAAACATTTTAATTTATTTAAATTATATATTTAAATATATTTAAATTATTCAAATATATATGTTTTAAATACAAATGTTTTAATTAATTTAAAATGTTTTGAAACAAAATTAAAAAAAAATCTTTAAAATATTTAAAATTAATCAAAGAATAATTTTTTTTATTTTTGTGAAAATAATATTTTGAATGTATGAATGAATTATGTGCAAAAAGTTATTTAAAAATAATTTATTTTGAGTGTTTAAATAATTAATTGAAAAATAATATTAAAAATATTTTTAAAAAAAATGTGAAAAAACATCAAAAATCACAAAATGGCAAAATTGGGGGTCAAACTCACGCCCTTCAGGAGGGAAAGGCATTGTATATGCGAATTAACCATTGGGGTGATGATACATCCAACATTTTAGATACAAAGATAAATATATAATTTATGCCTGAAAAAGTCAGCCTTAGAAAGCGCTTTCTAAGGAAAACGCTCTCTAAGGTGATTCATAGGTTAACCTTAGAAAGCGATTTCTAGGAAAGCACTCTCTAAGGTAATTTATTAAATTAAATTATTATATATTATCAGAAAATCTAAGAAAGCGCTTTCTAAGGAAAGCGCTCTCTATTGTTAAAACTCTCAGAGACCTAAGAAAACGCTTTCTATGAAAAACGCTATCTAATCATTTTCTAATCATTTTCAAAAACCCTTTTCACTTCTTTGTTTTCGTTCTTGTTATTCTCTCAATTATTTGCTTTCGTTCAAGCTTTCCCCATTGTCGTCGTGACTGAGAAACATTGTTCAAGCTTTCGTTCTGAGTTCTTTTCGTGACTGAGATACATTGTTCAAGCTTTCTTTCTTGCATTGTCGTCGTTCAAGCTTTCGTTCTTGCATTACCGTCGTTCGTTGTCGTCGTTCTGAAACACTCATTGTCGTTGTTTTGAGGTACGTCGTTCTGGTGTTGGTGTTGGTGTTGGTGTTGTTCTTGCATATTAGGGTTGTAAATTTTTGTTCTGGTGTTCGAGTTTTGAGGTACGTCGTTCTTTGTGATGTTGTTGTTGTACTGTTGTATATTGTTGTTGTGAAGAATAAGGTTTTGTTATGAACTGAAATTTTGTTAGTTTAAGTGCTAAAGTATTGTTAGTGTTTGTAATGGCTCTATTAGTTTAAAAAACTCATAACGGGAATGTTGAAAACTGATTTTGTTGATGTTGTTATTGGTGATGGATTATTAACATGATAATAATATATATGTTACCTTTAGAAATTCCATTTTCTACACCTTGAGTCAACAAATCCTTCACATAGACTGTTTAAAGAACAACCAATATATTTCAATCAACACATGAACAAACTATACCAAAATAAAACATGGTTAGAGCTATATATGATAATGAAGTAGTAATAATTACATGTTTACAATCCTTGTTGTTGGTGATGTTGTTGTTGGTAAGTTAAGTTATTATGAATGCAAATATTGGGACTTCTAGTACAAAAAATATGTGAAGTGCTTGATTCAATTTGAGTTGTTTTGTGATGTTGTTAGTATAATGGTTTGTCAATATAATGGTTTGTTAACTGCTACCACTTATCAAGTTATGACTCATAATTGGTCAATTAATGATATTTCATTTTATGATACGTGTACAGGGGGATCTTGGTAATTCTAACCTATCTAGATATTGTGTGGGTCTAGAAGGTGTTTACATTTCTACAGGTAATTAGTTGTTCTTTCTCACCATTGTAATTAATTGTTAAGTCGTCTCCATGAGACCCAACGCCTTATATGGATAGTCTTTCAATCAGATCTAAGGGTGGGAAGTGTGTGTTGGAGGCTGGAATCCCATGCCCTCAACTTGTGTGAGGTCTCTCCAATTATGTGTGCCTTTCTGTTCAACGCTCGTTATTGTTTCGTTTGACGTGGGTCATGCGAGCGACCCAAAACAAATTAGATGGATTTCAACATAAAGTAAGACTATATAGAAAAGAAAGGCAACTAACTAATTTTTAATTTGTGACAATTTTTTTTGAATTATTAGTTAATTACTTGCAAGACAATCAAACTACCACTAAATCTAAATTAATACTTCTCTCAATTCAAATCAGTTAGCCTTCTCATTCCAATTAATCTTTTAAGACCTTCAAATCTTTCTTTCTTCAATTACTTGGTTAGAATATCTACAAGTCGTGACTCAATCTTTTTTTCAATATTCAATCTTCAATATCTCTTTGTCATCTTTTTCTCTTTGAAAATTATATTTTCTTTATGTACTGATATAATTTTATTGGGTCTTAAGTAGGGATATTCCATGAAAATGAGGGAGGTTAGGCACAATAGCGAGGGGCGAGCAACCCTGAAAAGCCATATGTCGTTCGAACGGGCCATATGGCCGCCCTAAATGAGTTATGAGATTGCCTAAATTTGAGTAACAGGCTGACCTCAATACCATGAGGTCACCTAGATTTGAAAAAGAGTATTACCATGAAGGCCAAGCTCCACACCATGAGGAAAAAATAGAAGTACCATAGTGGGCATATATAATACCAGCTCAAAGACCAGAGGAGCCCGTCAGGAGCCTCCATCTCCACTTGGCAAGAAGGGTTATATTTACCATCATGGGGTGTTTAACGCCAAGCCCTCATACTTCTTGAGCTTACAAACTTCATACCACTTAACCTAAGGAATTTTAGATATCCCTTTCACCTCACACCTCAAAAGAACCTTATTTGAATCCTTACCAGTTTCTTCCACACTTTCATATTCATCTTAATAAAAGAGAGGAAGAAAATTGGCATAGCATTAAATACAAAGTTAAGGAGAAAAACTCTACCCCCTAACTTGGTATACATATGAGACCACGAGTTAAGTCTCTTCATACCTTATTCAATAGAGGTTCCCAAATGGATTCCAACATGGGATTGGCACCAACTAGTAATCCTAGGTACCTGAATAGGAGATACTCAATCTTATGATGTAAGAAGCCATCATCCAAATGGAAAGATGATGGATTAATATTAATCACAATCAAATTAATTTTATGAAAGTTAATCCCTTATACCTAAGGCAAATCTCAAATCCCCTCAGAATAGATTTAATAGTCCAACGAGTCTCCTCTAATTACTTGACCAATATTCAGGTGTCATTCACATACTAGAAATGAGAGACCTCAAAGTTTAAGGGGCCAAATTTAAAACTAGAAAAGAGATTGAGATCTGAAGTCTACTGAATCAAACCACTTAGGCCTTCATCCACGATGAGGAAAAGGAGAGGAACTAATGGATCTTTATGCTTCAACGTTATTTGAATCTTTATTTGGCATGGAAACATTAACCAACATTGCCAAATTTCCAACAAAGACGCACGCTTTGATCCAAGATTTCCATTTATTATTAAAATTGAATCCGAGTAGCATATAATCCAGAAAGATTCATCTCATTTAATCATATTCTTTCTCAAAATCTACTTTGATAATGAGACAATCCTTATTGGATCTCTTAGCCAGTTCAATCACATCATTAACAGCTACAACACCATCAACCAACATTATCCCTTTAAAGAAGGATGACTTGTTAGCACCAATCAACTTGTCAATTACCATTCCCAACCTTTGGGTCAGAACTTTAGCAATCAACTTATAAAGGGATCCTTCCAGAGAGATAGGTCTAAAACTACCTAGAGAAGTAGAGTTCTTAACCTTGGGAACAAAATTCATAAAAAAAACGAGTAAAAACTATGAGGAAGAGATGCAAGCCGATGTAAATCATTAAAACATAATCCCCAAATATGTCCTTATAAGGTTCCAGAAACTTTTGAAAAGAAAAAAGTTAAAACCATCAAGCCCCATACTTTTATTCCCATCACACTAAGACAATATCACATTTATCTTCTCAAGACTAAAGGGATATGTCAGGGCCAAATTATTCTCATCATAGATAGACCTGAAAACCACCCCTATCAAGTCTAGGACGAGCGACACCCAATTCTTTAAATCTATCTGAGAAATAATAGAAAATCTCACTATGAATCTCAATCACTTCTTCAATTTAAACCTCTTCTTTCTTAAGAGCTAAGGTAGAGTTCCTTCTATTTCTACACTTAATTGAAGTGTGAAAAAAAACTTATATTAACATTTCATGTGAAGAAGATGTGTTCATCCTTCTTAGCTTGGTCTTTATGAAGACAAAAGCTTATCTTAGAAGAAATATCAAAGAAGAAAAATATTGAAATCAAGTATCAAGATTGCATAAGCCTTAAAAATTAAAAGTTTGGATGATTGGTCAAGGTATTTTAATGGAAATTCATATCTTTATATAATCTTTAGATACTCAAGAAACTTTATATCATCTTCTATAAAGATTTTCCAATCATTCACTTTGCATTCTCTTTCAAATAATGCATTTTAAAAGGAAAATTTTCAAAAATTACATCAGTGCAATGGGTTGAGATAAAACTGTAACAAGTTGCACATCAGTGCAATGGGTTAACATAATTGTGCTACTGGTTGCATTTTAGCTTTGTCCAAGTCTTTTCATAGCATGTTTCAAAAGTCAAACCGGTTGACAAAATTATGCAATAGGTTGCATGGTTTTCAATGTTCATATTTTCAAAGCATTTTTCAAAAGTACAACTGGTGGAGCTTTTTATGCAACCGGTTACACCTGACACTTTTTGAAAAATCTAAAACTTTTATGATATCTTTTCAATGCAATGATTCATCATACCTTTTCCAAATTTTTTCCAAATGAATCATGAATATTTTCCAATCATTTCTACTCATTCAAGAGACATCATAATTTGTATTTAAAGGAAGAAAATTTAGATTTCAAATTACCTCTTCCACTTAAATTCTTACATCAATTCAAATATGTTTTACATGAAACTTTTTCTCCTTAACTATCATATCAGTAAGAAAAGTTTATGAGCAATCTAGATGTGTTATATTTGAATTGTTAATTGGAAGGGAAGATTAATCTTTATACATAAATTGATTGAAATGCAACAACATTTATCGTATATTCATATTTGTTCAAAAGTTGTATTTAATCACAAAGTGTGATGGGACTTGTTTTGTAAATATAAGTGGTGTGCTTTCTAGTGTTTGAGAGCATCAAAGTGTTTTGGTGACTATTGTATAAGGTCATTTGAATTGGGATGATTCAAAGTCCATCATAAGTTTGGTGTTTATGATATCAAGGAAGTGGTTTACTTCTTTGTTATTGTTAAAAGATTGTAGGAGGAGTCTTGGTGTGAGGCTTTAAAAATATCTAACAATAGTAAATAAAAAAATATCTCACAGGGTCTGATGGGACTATATGTATCCTTGGTTGATAAGGGGAACTAGTATACATAATTATGTTCTTTATTTTTCTGCATTTAAATTTTTCACTTTCATTCAAAGGTCATACATTTATTTTCGGAAAAATAAGAACATAAGAATCGTCGCATAAAAAATCTAAAATACTGAAAAATATAATTCACCCCAACCACCACTTAGATTGCACTTAATACTTACAATTTGCATTAGAGCAGGTTATAGGTAACATGTTCCTAAAGATCCAGAAATGGCTTCCGCAAATTCGGTTTTTGGCGACAGTGGTAGTAACCATAAGTCTCATTTGTTATATGGTGAATACAATAACTTTTGGAAGATCCACATGAAAGCAAATCTTGAAGCACAAGGAGAAGAATTTGGGATGTTGTAGAAAACAGTTTGTTTGTTCCCACAAGTGTTGTTAATGGCGTTAATACAACAAAGATCAAAAGTTTGTGGACTGATGATGATAACAAACGACCTATAATCAATTATGTAGAATGTTTTCTAGAGAATTAGAATAGTAATTGATTATGATGTCTTCGATAATTGATTATGGAGTAAAATTTTAAAGAGCATGATGAGTTTATGGTCTTTTATGAGATTTTATTCTGATACCCCCACGTATTTTCAAAATGGAAAAATACCCTTGTCAAAATTTAACCAAAAAAGAGCAAACAAAAAATTCGGTAATGCAATTAAAAATCAGGTATGAATAAAAAAAATTGATAGTGTATTTTAAAAGTCTGGTACACATTTTTACTGGGTTTTAAAAAAAATAATTTTAACATACCAGATTTTTTGATAAATCCAACATCTTTGGTAATTTTCCGGATTTTTAAAATTTCTAGTAGTTCACATTCAATAAGTGAAAAAAAAATAATACTATCAGATTTTTCGAAAAGTCTTGTAGTGATCAGATTTTTCGAAAAGTGTTATAGGTTATGTAGAGGTAAAATCATGAGTGTAAGCTATTAGTTAACTTAACTCAAAGTAAACATAGTCGTCACCGCGCTTTTATTTTATTCCAAGTGGAAAAGGAAAAAAGAGCGAATAAATCCTAATCAATCTAAAAGCAAAAAGCTAAATAAACAAACAAAGAACTGGGTAAGGAGATAGGTTACAAAATGGGAAGGTTTTACGCACCCAAAATGTTTGTGGTACTCCATGGGAGCCCTTTAAAAAATTTATTACTTTTGGTTAGAAAATGGTTTGTAAAAGAGAGTGGAGGGATGAGAAAAGAATTGATTTTTAATGTTTTTGTGTTTGGAGAGGTTTACCACCTCATGCCTACGTACCCACAAAGTGTAATGCGAGATCAAAACCTCGTAGTTCGTGGTACAAACAGTGAAAAATTAGTGTGTTGGATTGATTTTAAAATATAAAGATAAGTCGTCATTCTTTAGCGAATAATTCCGCTAGAAAGAATGAATCGTATCGAAACATGTAAAGAAAAGGTTTAAAAGGAAAGGTACACAAAGGCACAAAAATATTTGATGAGTTTTGTATTTTTTATGGTCTTTTGAAAAATGTCTTGATATATTTACATGATTTAACATTTATTAAGAAAATAAAAGAAAAGGTAAAAAGCACTTGACCTAAATCAAGGTTTGATTATGAAAGTGGTTTAAAGTTTGAAAACAAAGAAGTTTTGAAAATTTAAGAAGGGGAGGTGATGAAGAGACTATCCTAAAAAAGAAAATAAAAGAGAAAAAGGAGGAAAGATCTAACCAAACTTGATGATGTTTCACATTTTATGATCATAAGAGTTCCATCCTTATAAGATAACAAATGGACAAATAAAGGCAAAGCTACCATCTCCATGAAGATTAAAGCAAAGGAAAGTTGTCCTAGAATCTAAGTCTGAAACTCCAATTCCAATGCAAAGGATAGTAACCAATAGTCCAAGATTAAGATCACAAGTTTTTTAGAGGTTTAATCATTTATTAATATTTTTGTGTCCAAATGAACAAAATAAAAATCAACACAATAACAATAACAAGAATATAAACATGATAATGGATGATAAAGTAATATAAAAGATAATAAAAATAAAGAAGATAAAGGTGCAAGAAAGAAATTAAAATGTTAATATAGTAATAGTAATAATAATATACATAATATTGGTATGGTGAACTTAATCATCCACAACCAAAAGAGTAACCAAGGTAACTAGTAACCAAGGTAACTAGATTGATCCTAGGTGCTCGGCAAGGATTGAGATCCTCGTGCCTACGTACTCCCGCGTGCAATGGGAAAGTCAGAGCCTCGTAGTTCGGCCTACTAAGGGTAATGGTTGTTGATTTTATTACCTTTCGTCGATGAAAGGGTTTAGGAGTTGAAATGCACTAAAGACTATGGATAGTTTATCTCGCCCAACAGGACGAGTGTCCTGCGTCGAAATAATCGGAGCGAGTAACGAAAGCTCGTTATCCCCCTTTCTACCGCTTAAGGCTCGTGGCGTACAGATCTTCTCGTATTTATTAAAGTGTTTTTATTCCCTAAAGCCGCTTGACGTTGGATCAAGGGTTTGGATCTAATCGAACGTTTTGGTTTTTGAGGTTAAAAGGGTAAATGCAAGTGGAGTTTGATTTTGTGGTTTGTTTAGCGAGGCACAATGCGCTCGGCTCGCAAAGAGAGGTGGATCCTAATAAACGAAATAACTGGAAAATAAAGTGCAAGTGTGCAAGTGAGATCGCTTGGCGTTGGACCAAGGATCCAGAATTAAATAAAATACGAGAAATAAAATGCGTACAAAATAAAGGGAGAGGGGTACAAAATAAATATAGGGGATTGCGAGAAATAAATGGTCTCGTTGTAATTAGCCCAAGAGAAAGCGTGTGTGCAGTGTGTTTGAACTATTCGAAGGCGTTTGGCCTGTTTGATCGGGACACAACTATTCGAAGGCGTTGGACCTTTTTGGGACGCGACGAAATTTTGTTCGTGAACTGCCTTAGAATCGGTTCAAAATGGGAACCATTCTATAAGGAGTCGAATCGTAATTTGAAACGTGAAATTAAATGAATAAATTAAATTGAATTGCTTGAATTAAATAAAATAATGAATTAAATAATTAAATGAATTAAATAATATCAAGATAAAATGAATTAAATTAATTTACATGTTTATTTGTCCAAAATAATAATAATAAAAAATAAAAAATAATTACAAGAGGGGGCCTCATATTGACCAAAAATCACCGATTAAAATCGGGCGAAAAATTAGCCTTTTATGATATCATTGGCCCCATAAGTCAATATATATATATATATATATATATATATATATATATATATATATATATATATATATATATATATATATATATATATATATATATATATATATATATATATCCTAAACAAAATAAACATGTAAAGATCAATATATATAAAATAATAATACTGTAAAACTTACTTAAAAATTAAACATAAAATAAGAACAATTTATAAATAAAAAAACAAAATCAGGAGAGATGTGCATTGTGGATTTGGGTGCGCGTTTAGCAGTGAAATTTGGATTCATGGGTTTGACAGGCCCAAATAGCATCAAAAATGGTAGAATCATAGCAACAAACAGGGGGTGAATCGCTTAAACTGGAGGTGGGAGTCACAAACATATCTATCGGGCCTAGCCTTAACCACATAAAACACAAAAATGTTTTTAAATAAAAAAACAAACAACCTCCATCAGCTTCTTTTTTTTGTTGAGGAAATATATATATATATATATATATATATATATATATATATATATATATATATATATATATATATATATATATATATATATATATATATATATATATAAAATATCAGTCAACACATTTTATTTTTCAGAAAAAAAATAAAAAGGAAATCACCTTCAGTTGTAGCGATCCCTTTCTCCATCTCTCTCAACTCTCTCCGATTTCTCTCTCAAACCCTCTCGGTCGTCGGCGGTACCGTTCATGGTGGCTTGGTTGTGCGTGTTTGTTGCGTTTGATTTCGGATCGCTTCGTCGGTGCTTTGGTGGTGCTCTCGCGGCTTCTTCTCGATTCGGTGGTGGCTCTCTCACCTTCAGCACCGGCGGCGGTGGCCTTGGTTTGTGGGTTGTTCGCGGCGGCGTCAGTCCGGCGGCGGCGGAGTAGCTTGTGAAGGATTTCGCGGCGGAAAGGATGGTTCTGTGTTGATTTTGTGAGTGGCAAAGGTTGTGTTGGATTGCGTTCGGGTTTTTGCGAACGGTAGAGGTGAAGGGGGTTTTACGGTGGTCCGGCGATGGGTGGTTATGTCGCGGTTGCTGTGTTTGAAAAAAAAAAAGCGGTTTGAAGGTGTTCGCGGCGGAGGATTCGGGCTTTGGGTTGGGTGAGTTGATGGTGGTGGTTTCTCACGGATTTGCTTTCGTGTTTGAGTTTTATGAGTTTATTTTTATGTTGTTTCGGTTTCTGCCTCAGGTTCATTTGGGTTGGCTTTTTTCTGATCTCTTTAGTGAAGGTTTGTCGTTGTTTCAGATTTACGTAGGCTTATGAAAGGTGGGATACGGTTCTGGGTTTGTGGTGGTTTTATGGTGGTAAGTGGTGTTGAAAAAGGTTGAAGGTTGAGGTTCAATAGAGATCAATGAACATTTTTTTTTCAGTGAGTTCAGGTGTGGTGGAGATTGAGAAAGGTTTTTCGTGGTGTGAATAAATGAATGGAAAATATAAAAATGGAAAGTATTTGTTTGTGTGAATAGTTCAGTTTTTTTGGTTTTTTTTTGTTTTCTGAATAATTTGAAGCTTGGTATTTTTGGTTTTATGCAGAATTTCTGGGTGCTTTCCAAGCTTGATTAGGTGTGTGAATGATAGTTTATTTATAGAGACATTTGGGATGGATTTGGATAAGAATAAAAAGAATCTTTTTGGTAGAAATTGTTGACAGGCTGTGGATTTTGAGGAGCATAATAAAACTAATTAATACTAATAATAATAGTAGTAATAATAATAATAACAATAATAGTAATAACCACAATAATACAATACAAACAAAATAAGGGAATAGTGCTAATAAAAAACTGAAAAATAAAGACCATTTTGAAAATGGATGGGGCAAGAATCAAACCCCAATCCTTATAGCAATGCAAACACAAGTCCATCCGCTGGGGCGGGTATACATCCATTAGTTAAATTGCACAAACAAATATATACTTCATTTTTGACAATTCCAACCTTTATTTTTCTTTTCTTTATATTTTTTCAATAAATTCAAGAATAAACTAAAATAATAATAAAACTAATAACATGAAATTTGGGATAAAAAATGAAAATAAGAATTATAATAATAATAATGATAGGAAACTAATAATTTCTAAGAAAAGTAGAAATTTTTTATATCTTTGGACTAATAATATAAAGAGTAAAATCTATGATGTGAGAAATTAATTTTTTTTGAAAATAAATAATGTATATTTTTTAGGTGGAGAATGGAATTACAAAGAGTATTTCTAAATAGAAATGATAATAACAATAAACTTTTCTTTTTTTGATAAATAAAAAAAACTAAATAATAGAAATAGAAGATTAAAAATAAAATTCAAATTTCTTAATTTTGAGAATAACTAAACGTATTTTTTTAATTTTTGGAATATTTGCTAGACAGAAATAAAATAATACAAAATTTTTGAAATGATGGTTAGACAGTAAAATAGCGCAGGTATGACAAATTTGGGGTATGACAGATGACCCTATCGAATTGGCTTAGACCGAATAAGATGAACTGACTCGCGTTCAATCTTTCAAGGTATAAGACAATTAGATATTAACAGACTCCAAATTTGTCCGACAAAGAAATAAATTTGTGAAAATGACAAATGCAATAAATTGGAAATAATGGGTGACACAGCAAAAAACAATTGACAAAATAAATCAACTTATCACCAGAGGATGATAAGGCAAATAATTGAAAATAAAATCACTTATCAACAGAGGAAGATAAGGCAAATGACAGAAAATAAAATCACTTATCAACAGAGGAAGATAAGGCGAATAACTGAAAATAAAATCACTTATCAACAGAGGAAGATAAGGAGAATGACTGAAAATAAAATCACTTATCAACAGAGGAAGATAAGGCAAATGACAGAAAATAAAATCACTTATCAACAGAGAAAGATAAGGCAAATGACAGAAAATAAAATCACTTATCAACAGAGGAAGATAAGGCGAAAGACTGAAAATAAAATCACTTATCAACAGAGGATGATAAGGCGAAAGAAATTTAAATACGGTCCTCGAATCCGCCAAGAGGGAATTCCTGGAATTTTGACTGATATGATCTTGTCTTCCGCTGGGGAAAGAACTGGAAACTTATGTTGATCCTGGATCCTGAATTATGTAACTATGCTCGATTGTTTTGAAATGGTATTCCATAATGATGGAGATACAATGCAAATGTTTATGCACTGAGATGTAAGTTGAAACTGTTGGGGGAAATAAAAAGTCTGATTTATTTGGGTATGCATATGATGCACATGCTGTAAATGATTGATGTGAATGATGCTTATGACGTTGATGATGCATAGTGATGCATATGAGCGATTGAAAGGTGCCAGCTTGGTGGACTTTTGGTCTGGTAGTTGCCAATAGTGATTGGACTTTGGGTGGGTGGAGGGCTTGATTCCCCGACACTCGATCTTCGACGATGTATGATCAGAAGATTGATCTGAAAACTCCAAGTTTGGTCACTTGCTGATGAGCGAAGCGACTTAATTGACGTATGAAGACTGATTTGCTTTGAATGATTGCCAATGTCTAGCAAGGACTGCCTGTTCGGCTGGGGAGAAGAGATAGGAAGATTTACTCCTTGTTTGCTTGCCCCTGTCTGTAGGGTATTTGAAATAAATTTGATGGGGAAGCTTTGACAATGGCCACGACATGATCTGCCCCAGATTAAGTTGTTTGGAAAATAATTTGCCCCTGATTGGGCTGTTATGAATGATTTGCCCCTGATTGGGCTACTGAAGTAGTCTTGATTCATGTTGGCAATGAAGTTCAAATTTCTCCTTTGATTACCCTTGTTGGGATTGTACTGATGTCGAGCACTGAATTGCAATTAAATTGTTCATATACAAATGGTATGGTTAATGTAAAGTTCATGTAAGTTTTGAAAGAGTCGATTTATTTGAATGTTGTGATAGTGTGACGAATGGACCGTTAGTCCAAACGAAGTGCTGATTTAGAAAGTGCGTAAAATATGCAGCAAGAATAATGTGCAATCGAGATTAGAGATTAGCAAATATATGGGAGTCAATTTACGCAACCTTGTTGGTAGCATGCTTTCAGAATAAACCCTGCCTCAATTAGGACTTTTGAGGGTTGTAACGTGGTTTGGTTAATGGTTTGAGAAACAAAGGATATTAGGCTCAAAGTTTGATTTGTACCCAACCCTTCTTCGTATTGTTCTCCAGTCCTACGTTCAGTTAACTTTACACATGCATTTGTCTTGACTTTGCAAGAGTGAAGATGAAGCTTCAAAGTTTGCTTGAAAGTGGCAGTCATCTTATTTTGTTGGTGACCCTTTGATTCTTGATTTGGGTGGTCACTGATATCTGTTTTTTCTTTTGCTGAGGATTTGAGCTCCTCTTTTTGATTCATTTTCGACTAAGTCTCCCTTCGGGTGCTCAACTTAGTGGTTTTTTCTTTTCTTTTTGTTTGAATGTTGTGACTGCCAAGTCATTTGTTGATGGTCCTCTGAAGGGATGTCTCATCCTGCGATTTGAAGGTGTAGTCATGTTAATTGAACAACTACCCTGCCCCGGGTTAAATGTAAGGGTTTGTATCCGAAAGAAACTCCTACTTCTAGGCTCGAAGTGGTTGACTAGGGATTAACTCCTTATATCTCCAGTGTTTGGGGATTTGAACAAATGCCTGTACATCATTGACGAGGTTTTATCCGAAAGCATACCGCAACAGTTTTGGGTATTTCGTTTTCATCATCCTCCCTCAAATATTTGCTAAAGTGAAGTGAGGAAATATTTTTTGTGATAAATGATAAATATGAGCGAATGCGAAATAGATTAATTCAAAACATGCATAAACATAACATTAACATAACCAAGTACAAATAACAATGTTCAGAGCAAATAGTACTTAAACAAACATTACAAAAATAACAGGAATGCGGAAATAATAAATGGCACTGGCTGCCTTGATCTGAGGAATTGAACTTCTCTTGATTGAATACTTCAAAGTTGGAGACTACTCAGCTTGGTCTTCAACAACCCCTTCACATGTCTTCATTTGTTGGCACCGTGTGACGGCATTGGATCATTCTGGACATTTGGATTTCTCGGAGCGAGAGTTAGGTCTTTAGAATTGATCATATCCTGAATCAAGTGTTTGAAGGAATGGCAATTTTCGATGGTGTGACCTGGAGCGCCTTTGTGATACTCACAGCGAGCATTGGCATCATAGTTCCGGGCATTGCCAGTCTGAGGTGGCATATCTTTCAACACAAGAGTTCCTTTTGCCATTAGCCCCTTAAAGATTTCGGTATATGTCATAGGCAGGGGATCAATGTGCCTATCATATCCTCTTTGCTGATATGGTGGACGCTGTTGAGGAGCGCGCTGTTGCTGTTGACCAGGTCGTGGTTGATAAACCTGTTGCTGATATGGATTGGGCGCATACTGCGCAGCTGCAACCATAGGACGTGGTTGGTGAATCATCTGAGGCGGAAATAGATTTTGAAAGGCCTGCTGATAAGGCATTGGAGGAACTGGATGATATGGCATAGGAGCATATTGTGCAGCAGCAACATAGGGGTACTGATAGTAGGGAACTGGTGCAGGTGCACTCTGCTGAAAATTCCCACTTGTAGCAGAAACGGCGTTTGTTTCGCCCTTTTTGTATTCGTTGAAAGGTTTCTTGGCATTGTTTTGGCTGCTAGAACCTCCTTGGATTTTTCCGCTTTTCAGAACCTCTTCAATTCTTTCTCCTACCATCACCATGTCTGAGAATCCAGAAGATACGCTGCTGATCAGCTTCTCGTAATATTGCCCCTGTAGGGTACCCATGAAGATGTCGATTAGTTCACGGTCAACCAAAGGAGGATGAACTCTGGCAGCTAACTCCCTCCAGCGTTGGGCGTACTCTTTAAAGGATTCACTCTCCTTTTGAGACATACTCTGAAGTTGAGTACGGTTAGGAGCAAGGTCAGTGTTGTACTTGTATTGCTTTTTGAATGCATCAGATAGATCGAACCAAGTACGAACATTGTTGCGTTCGAGCTGCATGTACCATTCTAGAGACGCTCCAGACAAGCTATCTTGGAAGCAATGGATCATAAGCTTATCATCTTTGGCATGAACGGCCATTTTTCTGCAGTACATCCTCAAATGAAGCTCAGGACAGCTGAGGCCTTTGTATTTCTCGAATTCTGGAAGTTTGAACTTAGTAAGGATCACAACATCCGGATCTAGGCACATGTCTGAGGCACTCAGAGAGGTTGAGTTGTGTCCTTCCATGATTCAGAGTTTTTCAGCTAACTCACGGCACATCTTCATAGCTTCATACTCTTGAATATCATGCGGATTGGTGATTGGAACGACAGTATGCATCTCATACTCAACTTGATGATTCTCTTCAGCTTGAGGAAACTGGACTTAGGTTGGAATAGGTTGAGCTTGAGGAATAACACCAACAGTAACACCAGAAGCAGGTATTGGTTGGGAAGTGACCTCTTCAACAGCAGGAGTGAAACCTGGAGGTAAACCGTAGACTAAAGGATTTGGAACGGGAACTGAAGGCATTGCTCGTGAAGTAGATCCTTGCACTTGAGCATTGTTCATTGCGGCGACAGCTTCGCGACGTTCTTCCATTCTTGCCAAAGATTGCAAAGTCTCATAAATCTGGGCAATCTTGCTCTTGACCGAGTCAATCTCTTCCCTCATGGCAGCTTGCTCTTCTTGAATCACGTCCATCAGTCTTCTAGTGTTGGCTCGAGTCAGGTATGGTCGTCTAGCTCGATACGGGCGTCGGGAAACCAGCTTGATTTACTGAAGATGGAAGAGCAATGAAATAAGTTCTCGATTTTGGAATGAAATGCAGTATGAATAAATGATGCAAATGAAATGATATGCAATATCAGAATCCAGGATCACAAGATCAAGGTCTTGAGGAGTCCACGGTACAGGTGGAGGATACTTTGATTAAGAACTCACTGGGTAGACTCTAAAGTTTTAGGGGTCCCAAAGTTATCAATTCATATGGTTGTTCATCACACGCGCCATAAGCATGACGGTTGATTGACTCCGCCATATGAATCTATTTGGGTGAGATCTTCGTATCGACAACCCACGAGATCAGATTTTCTCGGGAGTCCATACTACGTGATCATCGACATAAGGTTTAAAACAAAGTCCTGGAGTTATGGAATTTTCTCAACTGTTTGATGCACATGTCAATTTCATACATTCTTTGACAGTCAATAAACTCCATTGAGTAAGTCTATTCCAAGTGAGGTTTTCATATCGAGCCACGCGAGGGCGAACCCTGGTGCCCAATACTACGCAACCATCAACCGATGTTTTAACCAAAAGGTTCTAAAGGTCCTCAGAGTTGATGACCCTAATGAAAGCAACTGAGCACACACGTCAAGGATTTGACGGTTGTCAGTATTCTCATCAGAATCTACTCCAAGTGAGGTTTTCGTATCGACAACCCACGAGAGTGGTTCTCTCGGGAGCCCATACTACACAACCTCGCTAACTTAAGTTTATACTCGCAAGCCCGGGTATAGAGCCTTTTCCCTCAAGTTTCTTTTGCAAAGTATCGATCCAAATTATAGTACCAAGGAGCCACAAGATATATAAGATGGAATGCGATAAAGAAAGCGATGAAAATAAACAAGTAATGCATAAAAGAAAACATCCAAACAAGCGTGGAAACCTAGACTAGGATTGACTCGCATAGGGGTGAACCACTCCCCAGCAGAGTCGCCAACTGTCGTACCCCGAAAAATACGACCTCACGCGATCCGAAATGGACGGAGTCGCGCGCCGGACGGACTTAAGAGTCGCCACCTAATTCTATTTATTCCCGAAGAGGGAAAGGGGAAATATAGATACAACCCGGGAGGAAATGGATGAGGACAAAGGTCAACGGAACCATTGCCTGGGTTCGGGAGTCGGTTATGCAGGGGAAAGGTATTAGCACCCCCTACATCCATCGTACTCGATAGGAACCATCTAAGTTATCACGCTCGAAAGGATGTCTACGCTTAAACGAATTGCTTGCTAGAGGGAAATGAGTTAAATTATAAGTTAGATTGATCCTAGGTGCTCGGCAAGGATTGAGATCCTCGTGCCTACGTACTCCCGCGTGCAATGGGAAAGTCAGAGCCTCGTAGTTCGGCCTACTAAGGGTAATGGTTGTTGATTTTATTACCTTTCGTCGATGAAAGGGTTTAGGAGTTGAAATGCACTAAAGACTATGGATAGTTTATCTCGCCCAACAGGACGAGTGTCCTGCGTCGAAATAATCGGAGCGAGTAACGAAAGCTCGTTATCCCCCTTTCTACCGCTTAAGGCTCGTGGCGTACAGATCTTCTCGTATTTATTAAAGTGTTTTTATTCCCTAAAGCCGCTTGACGTTGGATCAAGGGTTTGGATCTAATCGAACGTTTTGGTTTTTGAGGTTAAAAGGGTAAATGCAAGTGGAGTTTGATTTTGTGGTTTGTTTAGCGAGGCACAATGCGCTCGGCTCGCAAAGAGAGGTGGATCCTAATAAACGAAATAACTGGAAAATAAAGTGCAAGTGTGCAAGTGAGATCGCTTGGCGTTGGACCAAGGATCCAGAATTAAATAAAATACGAGAAATAAAATGCGTACAAAATAAAGGGAGAGGGGTACAAAATAAATACAGGGGATTGCGAGAAATAAATGGTCTCGTTGTAATTAGCCCAAGAGAAAGTGTGTGTGCAGTGTGTTTGAACTATTTGAAGGCGTTCGGCCTGTTTGATCGGGACACAACTATTCGAAGGCGTTGGACCTTTTTGGGACGCGACGAAATTTTGTTCGTGAACTGCCTTAGAATCGGTTCAAAATGGGAACCATTCTATAAGGAGTCGAATCGTAATTTGAAACGCGAAATTAAATGAATAAATTAAATTGAATTGCTTGAATTAAATAAAATAATGAATTAAATAATTAAATGAATTAAATAATATCAAGATAAAATGAATTAAATTAATTTACATGTTGATTTGTCCAAAATAATAATAATAAAAAATAAAAAATAATTACAAGAGGGGGCCTCATATTGACCAAAAATCATCGATTAAAATCGGGCGAAAAATTAGCCTTTTATGATATCATTGGCCCCATAAGTCAATATATATATATATATATATATATATATATATATATATATATATATATATATATATATATATATATATATATATATATATATATATATATATATATCCTAAACAAAATAAACATGTAAAGATCAATATATATATATAAAATAATAATACTGTAAAACTTACTTAAAAATTAAACATAAAATAAGAACAATTTATAAATAAAAAAACAAAATCAGGAGAGATGTGCATTGTGGATTTGGGTGCGCGTTTAGCAGTGAAATTCGGATTCATGGGTTTGACAGGCCCAAATAGCATCAAAAATGGTAGAATCATAGCAACAAACAGGGGGTGAATCGCTTAAACTGGAGGTGGGAGTCACAAACATATCTATCGGGCCTAGCCTTAACCACATAAAACACAAAAATGTTTTTAAATAAAAAAACAAACAACCTCCATCAGCTTCTTTTTTTTGTTGAGGAAATAAATATATATATATATATATATATATATATATATATATATATATATATATATATATATATATATATATATAAAATATCAGTCAACACATTTTATTTTTCAGAAAAAAAAAAAAGGAAATCACCTTCAGTTGTAGCGATCCCTTTTTCCATCTCTCTCAACTCTCTGCGATTTCTCTCTCAAACCCTTTCGGTCGTCGGCGGTACCGTTCATGGTGGCTTGGTTGTGCGTGTTTGTTGCGTTTGATTTCGGATCGCTTCGTCGGTGCTTTGGTGGTGCGCTAGCGGCTTCTTCTCGATTCGGTGATGGCTCTCTCACCTTCAGCACCGGCGACGGTGGCCTTGGTTTATGGGTTGTTCGCGGCGGTGGAGTAGCTTGTGAAGGATTTCGCGGCGGAAAGGATGGTTCTGTGTTGATTTGGTGAGTGGCAAAGGTTGTGTTGGATTGCGTTCGGGTTTTGCGAACGGTAGAGGTGAAGGGGGTTTTACGGTGGTCCGGCGATGGGTGGTTGTGTCGCGGTTGCTGTGTTTGAAAAAAAAAAGCGGTTTGAAGGTGTTCGCGGTGGAGGATTCGGGCTTTGGGTTGGGTGAGTTGATGGTGGTGGTTTCTCACGGATTTGCTTTCGTGTTTGAGTTTTCTGAGTTTATTTTTATGTTGTTTCGGTTTTCTGCCTCAGGTTCATTTGGGTTGGCTTTTTTCTGATCTCTTTAGTGAAGGTTTGTCGTTGTTTCAGATTTACGTATGCTTATGAAAGGTGGGATACGGTTCTGGGTTTGCGGTGGTTTTATGGTGGTAAGTGGTGTTGAAAAAGGTTGAAGGTTGAGGTTCAATAGAGATCAATGAACATTTTTTTTTGCAGTGAGTTCAGGTGTGGTGGAGATTGAGAAAGGTTTTTCGTGGTGTGAATAAATGAATGAAAATATAAAAATGGAAAGTATTTGTTTGTGTGAATAGTTCAGTTTTTTTTTTTTTTTTTTCTGAATAATTTGAAGCTTGGTATTTTTGGTTTTATGCAGAATTTCTGGGTGCTTTTCAAGCTTGATTAGGTGTGTGAATGATAGTTTATTTATAGAGACATTTGGGATGGATTTGGATAAGAATAAAAAGAATCTTTTTGGTAGAAATTGTTGACAGGCTGTGGATTTTGAGGAGCTGTAAATTGGTTGTTACTGATGCTGAGAAAGTGGAGTGAAGTAGTGGAATTGCAACAAGTTGTTATGCAGAATTTTATAAATTGGTTAATGAAATTAATTAAAAAATATATGTAACAATAAAACAATGAATAAAAATAAAAATAATAAGACTAATTAATACTAATAATAATAGTAATAACCACAATAATACAATACAAACAAAATAAGGGAATAGTGCTAATAAAAAACTGAAAAATAAAGACCATTTTGAAAATGGATGGGGGCAAGAATCAAACCCCAATCCTTATAGCAATGCAAACACAAGTCCATCCGTTGGGGCGGGTATACATCCATTAGTTAAATTGCACAAACAAATATATACTTCATTTTTGACAATTCCAACCTTTATTTTTCTTTTCTTTATATTTTTTCAATAAATTCAAGAATAAACTAAAATAATAATAAAACTAATAACATGAAATTTGGGATAAAAAATGAAAATAAGAATTATAATAATAATAATGATAGGAAACTAATAATTTCTAAGAAAAGTAGAAATTTTTTATATCTTTGGACTAATAATAAAAAGAGTAAAATCTATGATGTGAGAAATTAATTTTTTTTGAAAATAAATAATGTATATTTTTTAGGTGGAGAATGGAATTACAAAGAGTATTTCTAAATAGAAATTATAATAACAATAAACTTTTCTTTTTTTGATAAATAAAAAAAACTAAATAATAGAAATAGAAGATTAAAAATAAAATTCAAATTTCTTAATTTTGAGAATAACTAAACGTATTTTTTTAATTTTTGGAATATTTGCTAGACAGAAATAAAATCATACAAATTTTTTGAAATGATGGTTAGACAGTAAAATAGCGCAGGTAGGACAAATTTGGGGTATGACAACAACCAATTTCGCTTAGTATCTTACACCATAGTGATTAATCAAGGCGATTAGAACCAAATTCAATGAAGATTGAAAGAAGATTGGGAGACCCAAAGCAACTACACATCAAACTTCACAAGTCTTGGATCTTAACTCAAAATGATCAATCACTTTGGGATTACGCGATCAACACGAGGTCCGGTCCACGAAAGTGCAAGTATCCAATTGAATTTTTATTTCGAATTCGGGACACATTTAGGTCTATGTTAAGCAATCGCCGAGTAATTTACGAAGTAATTACCCTACAAATGAAGTCGACCAACACCAATTAAGGTGAACGATGTATGTGCTAATGCATGTGAGATAAACGATATGTAAATCGTCATCCGAAAGCAATACCGCACGAAACTAAAGATGAATACCAAATTAAGTTTCATTTATGGTACTCTTTCATCTTTAAGTTCAATCACTCATCTTGGTGGATTCAAGTATGAAAATATCTCACTAATGCAAAGTACCTAAAGTGAATTAAATAATTCACTTAAAGGTAGATTTGGACTAATGAATATTAACCACTCTAATCTACACCCAAAGTCCATTAAAATTAAAGAGAGGTCAGTCCCAAGAATGTCTCCCAAGGTAAAAAATAAGAAGGAGGAAGAAGAAGAAGCAAGAGGAATAATTAATAGCTCAAAATAAGCCAAAAATTCAGTTCTGACTCAAAGTAACCGGTTACTACCTAAGCGGTAATCGGTTACCTGAACAAAATTAGCAGTTTTTTGGAAAAATTAACATAGGTAATTGGTTACTACCTATGCAGTAATCGATTACTCTGCATGCAGAATCAAAAATTCTGCTAAAATTCAGCATGATCCATTTTTAAAACCTTTTTTTCAAACACCACATGATCATGAACTGAATTAGCACAGATTTTACAACCAAAACACAGTGAAATCCCTGCAATCAAACAACAATTTATAATCTAGAAGATCAAAACCCAAAAGCACAAGGATGTACATCTTGAATGTTGATGATGAAGGTAGAACCATGGAAAAAGTGAATTACCAAGAACACTCTTCAAATTGATCCAATATCAAGCTTGATCTACTGAAAATGATGAACAAAAAAGAATAGGATGAAGGTTTAGCTCAAAGTTGATCAATAATTCAAGGTGAATTCTTGATAACTTTCAAAAAAGAGAAGAAGAGCTTTAGTGAACTTTTGGTTTGGGGGGATATTTTGCAAGAGATTTGTTGGCTATCAAAATCTTGAGAATTGAATGAGAAAGGGCCTTTATTTAACACTTTTACGCTCTCAGAACTCTTATAACCTTATTTTCTTCTCTCAAACCTTCAAGAAACAAAAAAAAATCATCTTCCCAACTTTCTCCAATGGCTTCCAACCAAGAAATTTCTCAAAGAAAGAAGACTCAAAAGAACAAGGTCTCTCCAAGCACTGCTCCATTTCCTCCATTTACCCAGATTCCTAGGCCTAAGTTAGTAAAGAACCAACAATTCACGTCGGAACCTCTTCAAGAGGAGAAGAGACATATCTATGAGTGTCGCTCCCGTAATTTTCATCCTAGTACAAACGCAAAAGTGGCGCGGAAAAGGTTGAGTCGCCAGCCAGAAATTTTTATCCCAAGGAAAGGGAAAGATAATGTTGCACAAACTGAAGAGAAGGAGAGAACAAGGTCTTGCGAACCAAAGAGATTGGGTTTGGGATTCGGTTACGAACTGGGAAGGTATTAGTGTAACACCCTTTTCTACCCCATCATAAAATAAACAAATTCAAATCCATTATCAGAGTTCAACTCATCAAAGGGAATCACATTTACTTCTAAAACTAAAAAGCCAAAACATCACATAGAGTCTTGTCCCGCAACACGGGTTCATAAAAACATCAAAATCTCATTTGTATTTCTTTTAAAATAATACGCAGCGGAAAAACAATAATTCATAAACTCCTCTTTAATAAAATAAAGCTCATAAATCATCACAAATATCATTTTATCCAAATACTTAAACAAAATTCAGCATCTTAACTCAAATAAAACATAAACACTCAAAATGAGACTCATCCCGATGTTACTGGACACAGAGCAGGACTCCACTTCTAACTAACTCGATGACTCACTATCTCCGAGTTAAGCACGCACCGAGCTAACCTTGATTATCTACAGGATGGCATAATAGACCGTCACCAGAAGGCAGACAGGGTGAGTAAATTCACATTCCATAATATAATATAGAAATAAGAATTCAAAACCAAATTAACAACAATAGCTCATTTATAAATCATTTATACATATCATTATCATCATCATTACATCATACAAATACTCATCATACACATCTAATACACATCATCAATTACATCTCATATTTACATAAAACACAAATGCACTCATGCTATGTCATTTATAATGGAATGCAACCTCGTACTAATGCATGTGGTACCGAAACATCCTCATGTGATGGACACTGGGCCATCAACCCTCCCCAAGGGAGCACATCATAGACATCATTTCACTTCAATCCATACAATGGTATTGAAGCTACCAATGGGCCAAAGTTCCCTCATAAAATCAATTCCATGAATGAAAGACGCAATATACACATATCATCCTTGAAACATCATAAAATTGCATCCGCAATCATTATTAACAATCATCCCTCAAAACTCAATCACAACATCAAATACATACTCATAAGACATCATATAACACTCTCATCTTACCTCATATCTCTACATCATAAAATCATACATCCTAACACAAAGAACATCCAATAAATCATAATTCGTCAATTAAATATTAAATCTACTCATATAGACTTCAAGGCACATCATTTGACAGTTTCACATCAATCTAGAAACCCATAACATACTACCAAAAAAACACTTTTTAAAAATAAAACATTTTTCCAAGATTTCCCAGGCTCGCTAAGCGAGACTTCACGCTCGCTAAGCGCCTACTTCCCTAACTCTTTTTGCTAAGCGATTTGTAGCTCGCTAAGCGAGCTTCGCGATTTCTGCAGATTTTTTATGCGATTCAGCCTTCTCCCTTCGGCGATTAAACTCCCACAAAACCCAAAATTCAGCAGCATTACGCCAGAAAACCTCATTAACATCAACATTCATCCTAATAACATCATATACATCATCTACATCATTTATATTCATCTAATTCATCATAACATCATCATCAACAACACAAAATCATGAATTCAAAAACCTAAACTACACCACAAAACCCCCAATTTCATTCCTACATTATATTATCGAAATTAAAATACTCCTCATACCTCAATTCCGTAAGCTTTTTGATAACCTCTTCGCAAATCTCTCAATCCTTCAAGCCCTAGTTTCTTCCCTATTCTCCAGAGCTCTTTCCCAATTGTGCGATCATCAAAATGATCATTCTTTCCAACTTTTCCCCCTTTTGTCACTCTTGCCCTTAGGACCTCTTTTAGTCTTTCCCCATAAAACCCTCACTTATCCTCAACCAAAAGACCATAATGCCCTCATTGTCTAATTCCTTTTATTTTATTTTATTAACTCTCAAATAATCCACTAAACCCCGTATACTTAATTATTCTAATTATTATTAAAATATTAAGCTACTCTAAACTTCACAAAACATCAAATAACCTCATAAACATTAAAATTCACAAGAAAACACATCAACATAATTAAAATCGACTTTTGGGTGTTAGGACTCTCCCCCACTTAAGAATTTTTGTCCTCGAAAATGTACCTGAAGCAAACAGCAGCGAATACAACTCTTTCATCTGATCCTCTCGCTCCCAAGTCCAACTATCACCAGTTGGTCCACCCCACAATACCTTTACTAAGGAAATCTATTTACCTCTTAATCTCTTCATTTCTCCGCCATCAATTCGCAGTGGCGAAACCTCTACAATCAAATTATCCCTTACCCGCACATCCTCCATCTGAATCACATGTGATGGATCTGCAATGTACTTCATCAACCGTGACACATGAAACACATCATGCAAGTTCGCAAGTGACGGTGGTAATGCAATCCGATATGCCACCTCTCCGACCCTTTGCGAAATCTGACACGGTCCAATGAAACACGGAGTGAGCTTTCTGGACTTTAGAGCTCGCCCGACACCAGTCACTAGAGTAACCCTTAGGAACACATGATCTTCTTCTTGAAATTCAAGTGCTTTCCTCCTCTTATCATGATAACTCTTCTGACGAATTTGAGAAGTCCTCATCCTTTCCTGAATCATCTTAATCTTATCTGACGTCTCTTGCACGATCTCAGGTCCAAGCACAACACTCTCGCCTGACTCATACCAACACAATAGAGTCCTACACCGCCTCCCATACAATGCTTCATACGGAGTCATACCAATGCTCGCATGAAAAATATTGTTGTAAGTAAACTCAATCAAAGGTAAATGATCATCCCACGCACCTCCATGATCCAACACACAAGCCCTCAGCAAATTTTCTAAGGATTGGATAGTCCGTTCTGTCTGACCTTCCGTCTGTGGGTGGTAAGCAGAAATCATCCTCAACTTAGTTCCCAAAGCATCTTGCAAAATCTTACAAAATCTAGATGTAAACCGTGGATCTCTATCCGACACGATACTCGACGATATCCCATGCAACCTAACAATCTCCTCAATATACATCTCTGCTAGTTTCGACATAGAATGATTAATCTTCATCGGCAAGAAATGTGCCGACTTAGTTAATCGAACCACAATCACCCAAATGGAATCATTCCCCTTCACCGTCTTCGGCAAACCCGTCACAAAATCCATATAAATGCTATCCCATTTCCATTCCGGAATACTCAACGGTTGCATCATACCTAAAGGCTTTTGATGTTCAACCTTTGATTTCTGACAAACCAAACACACGTACACAAACTCAACAACATCCCTCTTCATACCCGGCCACTAAAATAGATTTTGCAAATCACGATACATCTTAGTCGCATCAGGATGAATACTCAACCTACTTCAGTGCCCTTTGTTGCACCCCAAAATTTGCCCTCACAATACAAGACTTTGTGTGCTAAGAAGGTTCACAAGGTTCACAAAACACTTTATGAGGTTCACAAGGTTCACAATATTCACAAGACTTACAAGACCTTTCATGATGTTCATGAAGTTTACAAAACACTTTATGAGGTTCACAAGGTTCACAAGACCTCCCATGAGGTTCACAAGGTTCACAATACCTACAAGACCTTTCATGAGGTTCATGAAGTCTACAAGACACTTTATGAGGTTCACAAGGTTCACAAGACCTCCAATGAGGTTCACAAGGTTCACAAGACATCTTATGATGGTTCACAAGGTTCACAAAGTTCACAATTGGTCAGAAGAGTTGACAATTCCCTCAGACAATGCACCTCCTAAGCAATGCATCCAAAACTAGGGTTTTGACTTTAATCAGGCTAAATGAACTTCCAAGACTTCAAGTGAGCTTCATAACATCTTATATGTGTGTAATAACCCCCATGACAAGTTTCAAGACTTTTCTCAAAAGTTTGCTCAGTCAGATGATCAGATAAGTCAAAATCAGTCAAAGCAGTTAAAAAGTCAAACTGAGGTCAACTGTGGTCAAACCAAAGTCAAACTTCATGAGTTTTTGCCAACATAAAGTATATGAAGTAAAATTCATCATTTGATCAAGGGTTGATCATGATTCATCAAGGAGATTTCAGATCATCAAGAATCAGGAGTTTCTAAATTAGGGTTTCCTCAGTAAAAGTCAACTGAACTTTGACCAGCCATAACTTTCACATGCTTCATCACCAAGTCTCCATCCAAAGCTCATTTTGAAGGAAATTGAATTCTCTATAACTCTGTGTATCACAAGCCAAGCCCAAAAATGCTTCATTTGGAAGGTATGAGCTAAGACATTATAGGTCCTTTTGAAAGTCAACAAAAAGTCAACAACTTCAAAAGGGCATAACTTGAGAATGGTAAATGATATGAACATGAAACCAGTGGGGTTGGTTAGAGGACTCTTAAAGATTTCCAAAATGTCCATGAACACCCTCATAGAATTAAAATTGAAGGATGTGTGCCCTTGCAAAGTTGGGAAATTTTTGGTTGGTTTATGAAGAAAATGGAGGGTTAAAACCAATTTTTTCTAAATGGGCTTGCCATATGATGACCCAATCCATACCATGACCTCATGCACGACCCAAGTCTATAAAAATAAGATTTTTTATCATTTTATTTTTATTTATTTTGATTTAATTCATTTAAAATCATTTTAAATTAAAATAAAATATAAAAGTCAAAGATTTAAAAAGGATTGAGCTTCTAGAAATTCATAAAGGTGATTGGTATCAAAGTGGTAAGAGAATCATGTTGATTTGCCTAAAATAGAAGGTGTTCATACAAGGATATTTGATTTTTAAGGCCTAATATTTTTGAATCTTTTCCAATCAAATCTCTCACACAATGACCAAGTTTTCTGACCTAAATTCATTGTACTATAAGTATAGAACATAACCCTAATGATTGCACACGAATTCCAGCCTCCTAAGAGTAAGTTCAAAATTTCAAAAACCATCCAAAAAGTCAATTTTCGGGTTCTTCATTTGAGGGCATTTGAAGGTATTCTAAAGACATAGCAATGATCTCTAGGCTTCACTGATTGTGTACCAATGATCATTTACATCCAAGACACTCCATAATGCATGAACCGAATCATACATGTTCTTCATACATTTTTTTTCGATTCATCATATTTACTTATTTATAATGAATTTTAATGATATATTGATGTTTGTTGTTGGCTATAGATGATTTTTGGATAGTTTGGTGAAGAGTTATGGTCGAATCATGAAAATACCATATTTAGGGTTTAAAGCTCTAAATTAGGGTTCTTCGATTTACACAACATAAATGAATTTTGTTGGTATAATTGGATTGTACAGGTCATAAGGAATTCAAAGATGTCCTTAATTTGATAAAACTGTGCTGTTTGAGTGTGGTTTGAAAAACACAGGTTTAGGACGCATGAAAATTCGCAGGAGTTTTCCCAAATAATTTCGCAGGAAAACCTGCGAATTCAAGGAAGAAGATGAAGTTGGTCTGGCGCCAAAATCCAGTTTAAAAATCTAATTTAAAATATTATGTATTGTTTCTGTTTTTATTTCACAAGCTTGTGCTTGTCCCAGTGGTGAAGGATGCGCGTATGATACTTATGGGCAGGAGTTCGAATCCTGGCTTCACCACCTTTTGCTTATTTTTTCCAGATAATTAGCCACCTTAATATATTATGAATTATGGTGAGATTATTAACAGGTGCGCTCTCCCAGCTGGATTGGTTAAAGTGTTTGTGTGTATTGTGAAGGTCCTGGGTTCGATCCCCCCAGGCCTTTTGTTTTTCTTTCTTTTTCTCTGATTTTCAGGTATAAGGAACAAAACCAATTGAACCCATGATATTAGCACCTGCGCGCGTTGGCCTGGTGGTGGATGTTGCTGGCTTGAGTGCTTGAAGGCAATAGGTGCTGGGTTCAACTCCCAGCCAGGTAAGTTTTCTTTTTCTTTTTTTTATTTCTATTTTTTTTGTTTATTGTTAATATTAATTAATTAAAATCATAATCTTAATTTAATAAAATCCTAATATGTTTCATAAATATAAATCCTAATAATATTTTCTAAAACAAATTATTTTTTTTATGTATATATGTAATTTATTTATATAATTAGATTAATATTTAATATTTAACATTTTTTGTATATAAAACCCTAATTCTTTTTAAACCCTAATTCTTTTTCTTTTATTTATTTAATACTATTATTTGTATATATTATCTTCATAATTTAATTATAATTCTTAATTTAATTTTTATTAATGTATAAATTGTTTATAATTTACATTTTTTTATACATGTTTAAAAATTAGAATTCTTAATATGATAATATGATATAATTTGTTTAGAACTTAATTTTTGCATGTAAATAATTTTATTATATGTTTAAAAATATGTAAAAATTGCTAATTTAATTTTTGTAATTCTAATTTGTTTTCATAATATGTTCATAATTGATTTAATTTTATAATTTACCTATAACTTCAAATTTTATAATAATTAATATAATTGTTCATATTTTCTTATTAACCTTTAAAAAATTTATTTATTATAATATCCTTGTTTATTTCATTATTATTATTAATTATGTTTATATGATTATTACTAACCCCATTTAATTTGGTATTTTTATTATTATTATTTTCACTAACCCAATTATAATTACTTATTTATTTTGCTTATTAATATTTTGCTTATTTATTTAAGTTGCTTTTATCATTATTATGTAATTGCTCCTGGATGTAATATTTTATAATGTTTATTATTTATTTTATGCCATGGTTAGTAAATAGGGAGTGTAACATGTATGTTTATTTAAAATTAATTTAGATCACTTAATTTAAAGATAAAATATTAAATTGTACACTCACACACGTAAGTCGATCTTGGATCGCCATCTCACTTCCTTAGGGATACCTCTCATTGTTGCCTAATCAAAAGGTCAAGTGGGGTGTATAAAGCAAAAGTCCCTCAAAATAAAGTCATCTAGTCCCTTAACAATAAAAGATCAAGTCCCTTTTCGAATGTTGCCTTCGTAATGATCTTGTCCCTTTCGAATAAGGATGACAGTCCCTCCACAATTGCTGAATACACCCCACAGTTGCCTACATTAACAGATGACCCTTACTTGTCCCTCACATCCAAGGTAATGACTACCTATTCCTTAATAATAGGGATAGTCTTACCATTTAAAGGATTCAAGAACAGAAAAGACTTAAAACTTAGGGTAGGTTCCTCTTAGATACTTGCTCACTCTTCAAAAAACTTTTCAAACACTTCACACATTTCAAACAAATTTTCAAAACAAAGGTTTTTTACGCATCCGTACATGGATCATTATAAAACTCTTAAGGAAATTTTTATTCACACACATCACATTTCAAAAACATTTTAAAGTGAGCTAAGTAACTAAGAGCCCATGGATAACCATGGATGTAAAGGGTGCTAACACCTTCCCTTTACATAACCTACCCCCCGGACCCAAAAATCTTTTAAAAAGGTCTTTCCTGTTCTTTTATGCCTTTCCTTTGGATAAAATAAAAGTCGGTGGCGACTCTTGCTATCCGCAACATAACTAAAGTCAGTTCTCCCACCGTGTTACAGAACTGGCGACTCTGCTGGGGATTTAATAAAAGAGGGGTACCCTTAGGAATTAGATCACTTAAATTGTTTGCTTTGTTTGCTTTATACTTATCTGTTGGGCTCTTATGTGTGAAAGATCCTAACCCGGATCTAGTATACCTTAGGTAAATGGCAATAGACCAAGGAAATTGTACGGCGTATACCGATATGGTTGATCTGGTGGCCATAGTTAGTGTGACTTCTTGGTTGGTGCTTATGTTCCTTAAGTCAAGTTGAGGATAATATGAGGCTGCCATATGTTGTCAATGCACTAACTAACTTTTAGAACCCTAGTTATCCCATCTTGGCCTTTAGAAAAGTAGTGAGATAATCGGCTTTGGTGCAGACTAAAGTTGGTTGATACTCGATACTACGCTCATTGAGATTCTAAACTTGGGGGGTTTTGGTTGGCAAGTAAGTTGCCTACTGAACAACCACCCTTGCGAAGGATCAATGATATTGAGATCCCTTAGAACCTGGTTACTTTTGTAGGACAGGATGAACCAACTAACTTCAGGGGAGGGTACTTACCTTTGAACCTCATGCAAGCCTTCAAACCTAGGGCTATGATGTGACTTGTTTGTGTGTGCCACATGTTTGTGATTGAGCATAACATCATGACATCATCATGCATCATAAGCATAGCATTTTCACTAACCATTTCAAGGACCAAAGGATTTATCTTTGTTCTTTGTTGCAGGTCATGGCTTCTGCTCGTAGAAACACCATCAGGATCAACTTTGTGGGCATACCTGCTAAGCTTAAAGAGTTGGTTTCTCAAGTGTCTGATCATTCACAGTTTATCAAGAGACATGGTCACCTATTGGACCTAGTCACTTCAGGATTCAATGAAGACATGATGAGTGTCATATTTCAGTTCTTTGACCCTAAGCACCATTGCTTTACATTCCCCGACTATCAGCTGGTTCCTACAATGGAAGAATTCTCTAAACTTCTGGGTATACATGTTCTTGATCAAAGACCCTTCACAGGCTTGGAGAAGGAGCTTAAACCAGAGGTTATTGCTGCAGCTCTACGTCTGAAGAAGTCTGACATTGTTCTAGAAACGAGAAGCGGAGTTAAGGGTATTCTTGCCAAGGTATTAATGGATAAAGCTCAAGTGTTCTTGAAAGCTATGAGCTACGATGCTTTTGAGGAGATCTTAGCCTTATTGATTTATGGCTTAGTATTGTTCCCCAATTCTGACCAGTTTATAGACGTTCATGCCATCAACATATTCCTGAGTCACAATCCAGTGCCTACTTTACTTGGAGACATCCTACATTCTCTTCATACCCGTACTACAAGGGCAAAAGGAATTTTGATGTGCTGCATACCTTTGCTTTCTAGGTGGTTTATTTCTCACCTTCCTCGCTCAGTAATGAAGAATGAGCAAGGGTTCAGGTGGTCCAAACGGATCATGTCACTCTCGCATTCAGATATTCATTGGTGCTCCAGATCTATGGAGAATGTCACTATCATTGATCGTTATGGGGAGTTCCCTAATGTGCCACTCCTGGGCATAAGAGGAGGCATCACCTACAACCCCTCTCTAGCTTTACGACAATTTGGTTACGCCCGGAGTGATGGTCCACATGACATGTTGATTCAGGGCATTGTGTTTGACTACGACAACGATCTTCAAGGTCACCATCAGAGATTCATACGAGCCTGGGGAAAAGTGAACAAAGTTGACAGCAAGACTCTGGAGCCTAAGTACACTATTCCTATGGAGGCTTATCTCAGATGGGTGCGATCTCGTGCTCAGACTCTCATGATGCCATATCCTGCTATCCTGCCAGTTACCATGGAACCTGTTGCTGAAGGAGATACTGCTTATACCATCCTTCACCCAGACATGCCTACTGACATGGAAGACTTACAGAGATCCTGGATCCAGTTGAAGGAGCAAAGGGATACTTTCGAGGCTCATTACAAAGCAAGCCAAGAAAGAATCCTGGAACTAACAAAGCAACTTCACGAGGAACGGAATCTCAACTCATACCTCAACACAAAGAGGAAACGTCCATGGGAGACTTAAAACCCCATCTTTTGTATTTATTTCATTTCATTTCTGTAAGCCCAAGAGGCAAAACAAATTTGTTACTAATAAAAGTTTACTTTTTTGTTTAAGCAAATTTAAATCCTGCGGTCCTTGAAAACATTGCATATGCATTCACATATCATCTCATTGCATCACAGGTTTATAATTGTGCACAGGTTTCTCATCTTCTCGCTGTTTATTTCAGCAATGGCTCTTGAACAAACAGTTAAGGATCTCCAGGCACAAAATGCACAGTTCCAAGAGCTGATCCTGAACCTGTCCAAGGGGCAGGATGAATTGAAGACACTGCTGGCCAAGAAGACTAGAAGGTCAGGTGGCCTGATCAACATGGGAAGAAGGTTCAAAGGTCTTGCCAAGACCAAAGAACCAGTTGAAGATTATGAGTCTGAAGAGTCTGAAAAAGAAGGAGGCGGTCTCCACAACACTATGGGGGACTCTGATTCTGAGGCTAATTACTACCATGAGCCTAATGAAGATAAATTCAAGATGCTGGTGGATAGAATGGATGCTATGGAGTTGCAGAAGTCTTCTGGGCTGGATTTTGAAGACCTGAGTCTGATATCTGGGGTAGTCATACCCATTGGTTTCAAGGTTCCTACTTTTGTTGTTTATGATGGGGTTTCTTGTCCCAAGCTACATCTGAGGTCTTATGTTAGGAGAATCTAACCTCATACTGCTGATAAGAAGTTGTGGATCCATTTCTTCCAAGAGAGCTTATCTGGAGCTCAATTGGAATGGTACTATCAGTTGGAGAGTGTCAACATCCGGGATTGGAATGATCTTGCTGAAGCTTTCTATAAGCAGTACCAATACAATACTGATTTAGCCCCCACTCGCATGCAGCTGCAAAGCATGTATATGGGTGCCAAAGAAAGTTTCAAGGAGTATGCTCAGAAGTGGAGAGATTTAGCTGGAAGAGTACAACCCCCTTTAACTGACAGGGAATTGGTTAATATGTTCATGTGTACGCTGAATGGTCCTTTTTACAGTCATCTCATTGGAAGCTCATCATCTGGCTTCACTGAGTTGATAATGACAGGAGAGCGCGTGGAAAATGGTATAAAGAGTGGCAAGATCCAAGTGGGTGCTTCTTCATCAGGTGTTGCAAAGAAGCCTCCCAGTGGGAAGAAAGAATCAAATGTTGTTTATGGTCAACCTGATCGTAACAGAAGGCATCAGTCTGTGAGTGCAGTACATATCTCCAATCCAACTCCTACAACAACAGAGCAGCCACAGGGCAACCAATAGAGGGCTAGAAGGCAGTTCCCTAAGATCAACATGTCAATGGCTCAGGCATTGCAACACTTGTTGAAGGCTGAACTTATTACTCTGAAAGAGGCTCCTCAGAATCCCAATGTTACCTCTCCCAGGTACAATCCCAATGCACGATGTGCATATCATTCAAACTGTCAAGGACATGATACTAATAGCTGCTGGGTCTTGAAGAACAAAATTCAAGATATGATTGAGGCTGGGGAAATTGAGTTTGACCCTCCGGGTACTCCAAATGTGATTACTGCTCCCATGCCAAATCATGAGAACACTGTCAATGCCATTGATGAAGATTTACATATCTATTCAGTTGCAGAGTTGACCACACCATTGTCTCTTATCAAGAAGAAGTTAGTGCAAGCTGGGTTCTTTCCAGGTTGTCGTGAAGATTGTTTGTATTGTACCTATAAGCCGGATAGTTGTTGGAGATTGAGAGATGGAATTCAACGTCTCATGGATAAGTATACCATAGTGTTTGAGAGGACTCCATCGTCTGTAGAGAGTATGGTGGATCATATTACTCAAGGAAGAAGGACTGAAGAGGTTGATATGGTTGATAAAGTGCCGGTAAGGATCACTTCCAAGGGACCTGTTAAAATCACTCATAAGGGTCCAATTAAGATTACTGCTGAAGGCCCTGTGAAGATTGTTGCTGAAGCTAGAGTGGCTCTTATGGTCATTACCACTCCTGGTCCTATTCCGTATACGTCTGATAAAGTTGTGCCTTGGCATTATGGGTCTGATGTTTATATCCATGGTGTTAAACAGGAACCCTTAGCTGATATGCCTGTTGATGTGGACAATATTGCTGGATCTAGTAAGATCACACGAAGTGGAAGAGTCTTCTCTCCTCCAGTTACTTCCAAGAATGCAGTTACTCCTGCTGCTACTTCCACCACTGATGCTCGGGGCAAAGGTCCTGTTATTGAACCTATACCTACTGATGTACCAGCTGCTGATGATCTCTCTAAGCAGATGGAAGAAATATTGAAAATCATTCGCAAGAGTGATTATGACATTGTTGATCAGTTGGGGCATACTCCCTCCAAGATTTCTATGTTATCCTTGTTGTTGTGTTCTGAGGCTCATGCCAAGGCCTTGATTAAATTTCTGAAGACTGCTCATGTACCCAATGCAATTTCTGTTGACCAGTTTGAGAATTGTGTGGCCCACCTGACTTATGATAATGGGTTAGGATTTTCTGATGCTGATTTGACCCCTGCCAAGAGGGGTCATAACAGGGCTCTCCACATCTCAATTGAATGCAGGGGCACTACCCTGTCACATGTATTGATAGACAATGGTTCCTCTCTGAATGTGTTGCCCAAAGAAGTCCTGAATAAGCTGAGTCCTGAAGATGCTGTGCTGAAGCCCAGTAGTATAGTGGTGAAGGCTTTTGATGGTTCGAGGAGAGTGGTGCATGGAGAAATTGACCTGCCCATCAAAGTTGGTTCTCAGATTTTTAATGCTACATTTTATGTGATGGATATTCGTCCTTCGTACTCTTGTCTGCTTGGTCGTCCCTGGATCCATGGGGCAGGTGCTGTAACCTCTACATTACATCAGAAGCTAAGATATCCGGTGGAAGGAAAAGTTGTTACTGTCTATGGAGAGGAAGAGTATTTTGTTAGTCATGTGAATACCTTCAAGTATCTGGAAGTGGAAGGTGAATACGTTGAAACTCCGTGTCAGACATTTGAAGTGGTTCCTTGGATTGTTAATGACTATGTAGCTCCTCCTTTTGTCAAGAAAGTTCCTGTGGTCACCAGAATACCTCCAACAATGGCTTCCCTCAAAGATGCTAGAGCTGTAGTGGATGAAGGTGGTTGTACTATTTGGGGTCAGCTTCCTGATATCCCATACAAGTCTGACAAATTTGGTTTGGGTTTCACTGTAGAGTCCCAGAAGGCTGTTCGTCGTGCTTGTGCTGTTCGTATCACCAATCAAGGGGTTATGAAAGATCAGATCAATGCTGTGGGTGACTATGATGAAGACTACAACTTGGATGCTTGGATTTTTCCTACTGTGGGCGCTGGACTCAATAATTGGAAAGCTGAAGATGTTATCCCTATCTCCTTTAGTCAGGAGTAAATACTATTACTGTGTTGTTGTTTTTTAAGTTTGTAATTTCTTGAACAATTGAACTCTTAAGCCTTGTGCCTTACCCGAGGCATAATGGTGTGCTTGTTACGGGCTGTCATTTCATTTGCATACTTCATTCAATAAAAATCAGTGGACGTTTCGTTTCCGTAAATATTGTGTTCCTTGTCTTTCTTTTCTTTTATTTTTATCAGCTATGTGTTCTTACACACACCCACATCACTAAAATGCAGATCCTCGTCCACTCTGGATCCTGTTGATAACAGTTCTACTATTGCCAATTATAATTTCGAGAATCCGATCTATCAAACTGAAGACGAAAATGAGGACGATTGTGAAGTACCTGTAGAGCTTGCTAGGTTGTTACAACAAGAAGAGAAAGCTATACAGCCACATGAAGAGCCAGTCGAAGTTGTGAATCTGGGAACTGAAGAAAACAGGAAGGAAGTCAAGATAGGGGCTGATTTAGAGGATAATGTCAAGAGCAGATTGATTCAGATGTTACGTGACTATGTGGAGATCTTTGCTTGGTCTTATGAAGATATGCCAGGGTTGGATACAGACATTGTGGTTCACCGTTTACCAGTGAAAGAAGATTGTCGTCCAAAGAAGCAGAAAGTTCGTCGTATGCGTCCTGAGATGTCAGAGAAGATCAAAGCAGAGGTAATGAAACAGTTCAATGCAGGGTTCTTAGCTGTGACTTCTTATCCTCAATGGGTTGCAAATGTGGTGCCAGTTCCTAAGAAAGATGGTAAGGTACGTATGTGTGTGGACTACAGGGATTTGAACAAGGCCAGCCCTAAAGATGACTTTCCACTTCCTCATATTGATGTTCTGGTAGACAACACTGCTCAGCATAAGGTATTCTCTTTTATGGATGGTTTCTCTGGTTACAATCAAATCAAGATGGCTCCTGAAGATATGGAGAAGACAACATTTGTTACACAGTGGGGCACTTTTTGCTATAAGGTGATGCCATTTGGTTTAAAGAATGCAAGGGCAACATATCAGCGTGCTATGGTGGCTTTGTTTCATGATATGATTCATCATGAGATAGAGGTGTATTTGGATGATATGATAGCCAGGTCTCAGAATGAAGAACAACATCTTGATCATTTGCATAAATTGTTTGAAAGGTTGAAGAAATACAAGTTGAGATTGAACCCAAACAAGTGTACTTTTGGAGTTAGATCTGGTAAACTCCTGGGTTTCATTGTCAGTGGAAAAGGTATTGAAGTGGATCCTGCAAAAGTAAAAGCTATACGAGAGATGCCAGCTCCCCGTACTGAGAAGGAGGTTAGAGGTTTCTTGGGACGATTGAATTACATTGCAAGATTTATTTCTCAAGTAACTGCCATCTGTGAGCCAATCTTCAAGTTGTTGAAGAAAGATCAGGTGATGGAATGGAATGATGAGTGCCAGACTGCCTTTGATGAAATCAAGAGATATCTGCTAGAACCTCCAATTTTGATGCCACCAGTTGATGGAAGCCCCTTGATTATGTACTTAACAGTGTTAGACAACTCAATGGGGTGTGTGTTGGGGCAACATGACGAGTCTGGTCGAAAAGAGCAGGCAATATACTACCTTAGCAAAAAGTTTACCGACTGTGAAACAAGATACTCACTGCTCGAGAAAACTTGCTGCGCTTTGGCATGGGCTACTCGCCGACTAAGACAGTATATGTTGACTCATACTACCTTATTGATTTCGAAGATGGATCCAATCAAGTACATATTTGAGAAACCTGCTCTCTCCGGAAGGATTGCAAGATGGCAAATGATCCTGACAGAATATGACATACAATACACTATTCAGAAGGCCATTAAAGGGAGTGTTGTAGCTGATCATTTGGCTCATCAAGCAGTGGATGATTACCAATCAATGAGTTTTGAGTTCCCTGACGAAGACATTATGATTATTACCAAAGAACCTGGACAATATGACGGACCTGAACAAGGATCCCGATGGACTATGGTTTTTGATGGTGCCTCTAATGCACTTGGTAATGGTGTTGGTGTTGTGATTAGTTCCCCTGAAGGTTATCATACCCCTATTACTGCCAGACTTTGTTTCTATTGTACCAATAACATGGCTGAATATGAGGCATGTATCCTGGGTATTAAAGCTGCTATTGATATGAAGATTCAGTTCCTGGACGTATATGGAGATTCAGCCCTGGTAGTAAGTCAGATCAAAGGAGATTGGGATACCAAGCATGATAATCTCATTCCTTACAGAGAGCATGTGTTGTCTTTGATCCCACATTTTAAAGAGATTACCTTTGAACATATCCCACGAAGAGAGAATCAATTGGCAGATGCATTAGCTACCATGGCATCTATGTTTGAGATCAGTTGGGATGATGAAGCTCCCAAGATTACCATTGATAGATTTGAGAAGCCTGCATATTGCAATGAGATAGACACAGAAGGGGAAGAGGAAAAGCCTTGGTTCTATGAGGTGAAAAGGTATCTTGAAGCTCAGGAGTTCCCTGAAGGGGCATCTGTCAAAGATAGGAAGTTTCTGAGGAGGTTCTCTGCTAAGTTCTTTTTGAGTAATGGCATTATGTATAAGCGCAATCATGATTCAACTTTGCTTCGTTGTGTGGATAAGAAGGAAGCAATTGAGATTATGGAAGATATGCATGATGGGATTTTTGGCACTCATTCTAGTGGTCATACTATGGCAAAGAAGATATTGAGAGCAGGTTACTATTGGTCTACCATGGAAGCTGATTGCTATCAACACTCCAGAACTTGTCACAAGTGTCAAATTTATGCTGATAAAGTACATATACCTCCATCGCCATTGAATGTGTTGACTGTTCCTTGGCCTTTTGCCATGTGGGGCATTGATATGATTGGTGAGATCAAGCCTACTGCTTCTAATGGGCATCGTTTCATACTGGTTGCTATTGATTACTTCACGAAGTGGGTGGAGGCAGCTTCATTTGCATCTGTTACTAAGAATGTTGTGGCTCGATTCATTAAGAATAATCTCATATGTAGGTATGGCATCCCTGAAAGGATTATTACTGACAATGGCTCTAATCTGAACAACACTATGATTACTGATCTCTGCACGCAGTTCAAGATTAAGCATCACAACTCTTCTCCGTATCGTCCGAAGATGAATGGGGCAGTTGAAGCTGCTAATAAGAACATTAAGAAGATTGTACAGAAGATGACTGTTACTTACAAGGATTGGCATGAGATGTTACCATTTGCTCTTCATGGTTATCGTACTACAATACGTACTTCAACAGGGGCAACCCCATTCTCCTTAGTCTATGGTATGGAAGCAGTCCTGCCCATTGAAGTTCAGATTCCCTCCTTAAGAATTATGAAGGATGCAGGCTTGGATGAAGATGAATGGATTCAGACTCGACTTGACCAGATAAATTTGATTGATGAGAAGAGGTTAGCAGCAGTTTGTCATGGCCAGATGTACCAGAAACGAATGATCAAGGCTTTTAACAAGAAGGTTAAGCCAAAGGTATATCAGGTTGGTGACTTGGTAATCAAGCGTATCATATTACCACAGGGTGATCCTAGGGGCAAGTGGACTCCAACGTATGAAGGACCATTCGTAGTCAAGACAGTATTTTCAGGAGGTGCCATGATACTTACTACTATGGATGGTGAAGACTTCCCACAGCCTGTAAACGCGGACATAGTTAAAAAATACTACGCATGAAAAGAGACCTGCTAGGTTGATTGGCCTAGGCAAAAATAAGGGCATCCCGGCAAACCAAAAGGGTTTGGGCAAAAATTAGGGATATATATAAAAAAAAGATGTACACCCGGCAAGTTAAAAACCTGAAAAGGCAGCTTGGGCAAAAAAGGGTATCCCGGTGGATTGAAAACCTGAAAGGGCAATCCAGGCAAAAGTTAGGGATTAAAGCGTATGACTATGTCTCGTTTGGATCACCCATGAAAATGCAACCAGTTGTGTTACTTACTCAAGCTCGAACAGATAAAGCTCAATCCAATTGTTTCCGTCTCAACAGCAGAAGATGAGACACTTGAAGATAATGGCAATAGTAGAATTGGAACTCAATAGGATTATTTCCCACATAGCTGATTTTCTTTGTTTTGTAAAACTTTATGACAAATTCCTCTTACTAGGATTTCTGTCTCCTTGTACAAACCTACTCATGTATAGGTCACTTTTTGATATAAATAAAATTCCATCTTTGAATCCAGATTTACTTTTTCCCTATTTACATAAGCGAAACGTCCATTGGTTGTGTTTGAATGTATGTATGCTTTTGAATATGATTGATGTTTACCATAAATGCATGTATGCTTAATATGATTGATGTTTACCAGAAATGCATGAAAATGCAGTAATAGTATTTACTAAAGACGAATGAGGGAAGGATTTCAACGAAGCTTCGCCGGTTCATCTCTACAAAACAGCTACAAACCTTCAGTAGGACAAATCCATCTTCATAAAGTCCCATCTCCCCTGGAATTTATATCCATATCTTTTATCCTCATACGGATATTCGGGAATTTACTTTCCAATAGGAGTACGACGAACGAAGACGGGAGGTTAGGTATACCTTGCTATCCCCGGCAAACGAAAGATTATGTATATCCTACTATCGAACAAAGACGGGAGGTTATGTATACCTTGCTATCCCCAGCAGACGGGAGGTTATGTATACCTTGCTATCCCCAGCAGACGGGAGGTTATGTATAATATATTATCAAACAAGACGGGAATGAGTTCCTCATATTCTTCAACAACGAATCGGGATTTATTTTCCCTGGCCAGCAGTTGTTATACGAAGATATCCAGATGCTTCAGGCAGTATCATATCATACATACATCATTTACATCATACCATAACATACATATCCATAGATACATAATACATTACTTAAGTGCATCATATTATACATGCATACATAATGCATAAACTAATACTACCATATAGAATGCTACCTGCTACCTTGTTTTCAGGTTAATTCTCCAGCAGATAGACTTCATCAACAACTTGTGACTATCAGGACTGCTTTATCCTCCTGAAAGTTATCAATCCCTCAAGACTGCTTTATCCTCCTGAAAGCTTCTTATACCTCGGGACGTTGTTATCCTCCTGAAAGCATATTATTACCTTGGGTCGTTGTTTATCTTCCCAAAGGTTACCACTTCCTCAGGACGTTGTTATCCTCCTGAAAGCATATTATCTCCTCGGGACGTTGTTTATCTTCCTGAAAGCTATCATCACTTCCTCAGGACGTTGTTATCCTCCTGAAAGCATATTATCTCCTCGGGACGTTGTTTATCTTCCTGAAAGCTATCATCACTTCCTCAGGATGTTGTTTATACTCCTGAAAGCATATTATTACTTTGGGCCGTTGTTATCTTCCCAAAGGTTACTACTTCCTCAGGACGTTGTTTATCCTCCTGAAAGCATATTATTACCTCAGAACGTTGTTTATCTTTCTGAAAGCGTATCACTCCCTCAGAACGTTGTTTATCTTTCTGAAATCATATCATTACCTCAGGACTGCTTTATCCTCCTGAAAGCATATTATTACCTCAGGACTGCTTTATCCTCCTGAAAGTATATTACTACCTCGGGACATTGTTTATCTTCCTGAAAGCTATCATTTTACCTTCATATTTTGGACTACTTTATCCTCCAAGAAATGTATCTGAAGAACTTTTCTCCAAGTGGCATCTTTAAGCCCACTCAAGCATATACAACTAGTCATCAGTATCACTCTACGCACCAGTGAGTGCAAATTTTTGGGCTTTTGTGTTCAATCCCCTTCAACCTTCCAGGTCATGACTGGCAAATATACCAATCTAACCCCTCAGGTTTCAGAAAATTGAACAGGGGCAGCTGTTGCACCCTAAAATTTGCCCTCACAATACAAGACTTTGTGTGCTAAGAAGGTTCACAAGGTTCACAAAACACTTTATGAGGTTCACAAGGTTCACAAGATTCACAAGACTTACAAGACCTTTCATGAGGTTCATGAAGTTTAAAAAACACTTTATGAGGTTCACAAGGTTCACAAGACCTCCCATGAGGTTCACAAGGTTCACAATACCTACAAGACCTTTCATGAGGTTCATGAAGTCTACAAGACACTTTATGAGGTTCACAAGGTTCACAAGACCTCCCATGAGGTTCACAAGGTTCACAAGACATCTTATGATGGTTCACAAGGTTCACAAAGTTCACAATTGGTCAGAAGAGTTGACAATTCCCTCAGACAATGCACCTCCTAAGCAGTGCATCCAAAACTAGGGTTTTGACTTTAATCAGGCTAAATGAACTTCCAAGACTTCAAGTGAGCTTCATAACATCTTATATGTGTGTAAGAACCCCCATGACAAGTTTCAAGACTTTTCTCAAAAGTTTGCTCAGTCAGATGATCAGATAAGTCAAAATCAGTCAAAGTAGTTAAAAAGTCAAACTGAGGTCAACTGTGGTCAAACCAAAGTCAAACTTCATGAGTTTTTGCCAACATCAAGTATATGAAGTAAAATTCATCATTTTATCAAGGGTTGATCATGATTCATCAAGGAGATTTCAGATCATCAAGAATCAGGAGTTTCTAAATTAGGGTTTCCTCAGTAAAAGTCAACTGAACTTTGACCAGCCATAACTTTCACATGCTTCATCACCAAGTATCCATCCAAAGCTCATTTTGAAGGAAATTGAATTCTATATAACTTTGTGTCTCACAAGCCAAGCCCAAAAATGCTTCATTTGGAAGGTATGAGCTAAGACATTATAGGTCCTTTTGAAAGTCAACAAAAAGTCAACAACTTCAAAAGGGCATAACTTGAGAATGGTAAATGATATGAACATGAAACCAGTGGGGTTGGTTATAGGACTCTTCAAGCTTTCCAAAATGTCCAAGAACACCCTCATAGAATTAAAATTGAAGGATGTGTGCCCTTGCAAAGTTGGGAAATTTTTGGTTGGTTTATGAAGAAAATGGAGGGTTAAAACCAATTTTTTCTAAATGGGCTTGCCATATGATGACCCAATCCATACCATGACCTCATGCACGACCCAAGTATATAAAAATCAGATTTTTTATCATTTTATTTTTATTTATTTTGATTTAATTCATTTAAAATCATTTTAAATTAAAATAAAATATAAAAGTCAAAGATTTAAAAAGGATTGAGCTTCTAGAAATTCATAAAGGTGATTGGTATCAAAGTGGTAAGAGAATCATGTTGATTTGCCTAAAATAGAAGGTGTTCATACAAGGATATTTGATTTTTAAGGCCTAATATTTTTGAATCTTTTCCAATCAAATCTCTCACACAATGACCAAGTTTTCTGACCTAAATTCATTGTACTATAAGTATAGAACATAACCCTAATGATTGCACACGAATTCCAGCCTCCTAAGAGTAAGTTCAAAATTTCAAAAACCATCCAAAAAGTCAATTTTCGGGTTCTTCATTTGAGGGCATTTGAAGGTATTCTAAAGACATAGCAATGATCCATAAGCTTCACTGATTGTGTACCAATGATCATTTACATCCAAGACACTCCATAATGCATGAACCGAATCATACATGTTCTTCATACATTTTTTTTCGATTCATCATATTTACTTATTTATAATGAATTTTAATGATATATTGATGTTTGTTGTTGGCTATAGATGATTTCTGGATAGTTTGGTGAAGAGTTATGGCCGAATCATGAAAATACCATATTTAGGGTTTAAAGCTCTAAATTAGGGTTCTTCGATTTACACAACATAAATGAATTTTGTTGGTATAATTGGATTGTACAGGTCACAAGGAATTCAAAGATGTCCTTAATTTGATAAAACTGTGCTGTTTGAGTGTGGTTTGAAAAACACAGGTTTAGGACGCATGAAAATTCGCAGGAGTTTTCCCAAATAATTTCGCAGGAAAACCTGCGAATTCAAGGAAGAAGATGAAGTTGGTATGGCGCCAAAATCCAGTTTAAAAATCTAATTTAAAATATTATGTATTGTTTCTGTTTTTATTTCACAAGCTTGTGCTTGTCCCAGTGGTGAAGGATGCGCGTATGATACTTATGGGCAGGAGTTCGAATCCTGGCTTCACCACCTTTTGCTTATTTTTTCCAGATAATTAGCCACCTTAATATATTATGAATTATGGTGAGATTATTAACAGGTGCGCTCTCCCAGCTGGATTGGTTAAAGTGTTTGTGTGTATTATGAAGGTCCTGGGTTCGATCCCCCCAGGCCTTTTGTTTTTCTTTCTTTTTCTCTGATTTTCAGGCATAAGGAACAAAACCAATTGAACCCATGATATTAGCATCTGCGCGCGCTGGCCTGGTGGTGGATGTTGCTGGCTTGAGTGCTTGAAGGCAATAGGTGCTGGGTTCAACTCCCAGCCAGGTAAGTTTTTCTTTTTTTTATTTCTATTTGTTTTGTTTATTGTTAATATTAATTAATTAAAATCATAATCTTAATTTAATAAAATCCTAATATGTTTCATAAATATAAATCCTAATAATATTTTCTAAAACAAATTGTTTTTTTTATGTATATATGTAATTTATTTATATAATTAGATTAATATTTAATATTTAACATTTTTTGTATATAAAACCCTAATTCTTTTTAAACCCTAATTTTTTTTCTTTTATTTATTTAATACTATTATTTGTATATATTATCTTCATAATTTAATTACAATTCTTAATTTAATTTTTATTAATGTATAAATTGTTTATAATTTACATTTTTTTATACATGTTTAAAAATTAGAATTCTTAATATGATAATATGATATAATTTGTTTAGAACTTAATTTTTGCATGTAAATAATTTTATTATATGTTTAAAAATATGTAAAAATTGCTAATTTAATTTTTGTAATTCTAATTTGTTTTCATAATATGTTCATAATTGATTTAATTTTATAATTTACCTATAACTTCAAATTTTATAATAATTAATATAATTGTTCATATTTTCTTATTAACCTTTAAAAAATTTATTTATTATAATATCCTTGTTTATTTCATTATTATTATTAATTATGTTTATATGATTATTACTAACCCCATTTAATTTGGTATTTTTATTATTATTATTTTCACTAACCCAATTATAATTACTTATTTATTTTGCTTATTAATATTTTGCTTATTTATTTAAGTTGCTTTTATCATTATTATGTAATTGCTCCTGGATGTAATATTTTATAATGTTTATTATTTATTTTATGCCATGGTTAGTAAATAGGGAGTGTAACATGTATGTTTATTTAAAATTAATTTAGATCACTTAATTTAAAGATAAAATATTAAATTGTACACTCACACACGTAAGTCGATCTTGGATCGCCATCTCACTTCCTTAGGGATACCTCTCATTGTTGCCTAATCAAAAGGTCAAGTGGGGTGTATAAAGCAAAAGTCCCTCAAAATAAAGTCATCTAGTCCCTTAACAATAAAAGATCAAGTCCCTTTTCGAATGTTGCCTTCATAATGATCTTGTCCCTTTCGAATAAAGATGACAGTCCCTCCACAATTGCTGAATACACCCCACAGTTGCCTACATTAACAGATGACCCTTACTTGTCCCTCACATCCAAGGTAATGACTACCTATTCCTTAATAATAGGGATAGTCTTACCATTTAAAGGATTCAAGAACAGAAAAGACTTAAAACTTAGGGTAGGTTCCTCTTAGATACTTGCTCACTCTTCAAAAAACTTTTCAAACACTTCACACATTTCAAACAAATTTTCAAAACAAAGGTTTTTTACGCATCCGTACATGGATCATTATAAAACTCTTAAGGAAATTTTTATTCACACACTTCACATTTCAAAAACATTTTAAAGTGAGCTAAGTAACTAAGAGCCCATGGATAACCATGGATGTAAAGGGTGCTAACACCTTCCCTTTACATAATCTACCCCCCGGACCCAAAAATCTTTTAAAAAGGTCTTTCTTGTTCTTTTATGCCTTTCCTTTGGATAAAATAAAAGTCGGTGGCGACTCTTGCTATCCGCAATATAACTAAAGTCAGTTCTCCCACCGTGTTACACCCTTCCTCTAGAATACTCTTTTTCAATTCTGGAATATCAAGAATACACACACGATCTCGAAACTTCATCATACCATTCTCATCTAAACGGAACTCTCCTTCATTACCTTAGTTAATCAAAGTCATCTGATCAACCAACTTTAAGTCTAATTGTTGTCCTAAACAGATCTCTTCCATAATATCATTAGTCAATTTCAGCATACCTAGCTTCACGCTCTCAGACGTAGTCTCACACAACAAACTCATGTCTCTGAATTTTTCAATCATCTCAAGCTCTTTCACCATCATTATCGACATGTGCAAAGTCTTTCTACTCAAGGCAACTACGACTACATTAGCTTTACCAGGGTGGTAACTTAATTCAAAATCAAAATCCTTCAATATTTCCAACCATCTTCTTTGCCTCATGTTTACTTCCTTCTGATAAAACAAGTATTTCAAACTCTTATGATCGTTGAACACCTCAAACCTCGATCCAAACAAATAGTGCCTCCAAATCCTTAACACAAAGATCACATCTGCTAATTCTAAGTCATGGGTATGATAGTTCCTCTCATAAACATGTAATTGTCTAGAAGCGTAAGCAACTACTTGACCATTTTGCATCAGAACACCACCAAGACCCATCTTAGAAGAATCACAGTACACCACAAAAGATTCGCTCGGATTCGGAAAAATTAAAACTGGGGCAGTAGTCAACCTCTTCTTTAGCTCAACAAAAATCTTCTCGCAAGCAACATCCTATACATAAGCTTGACCCTTCCGAGTTAACTGCGTTAGTGGCAATGCCAACTTAGAAAAACCTTCTATAAACTTGCGGTAATAACCGGCCAAACCAAGAAAACTTCTAATCTCCGTAGCAGACTTTGGAGTTTCCCAATTCAACACAGTATCAATCTTCGAAGGATCCACATAAATTCCTCCACTAGAAATCACATGGCCAAGGAAACTCACTTCACTCAACCAAAACTCACACTTTTACAACTTAGCATAAAGCTTCTTCTAACTCAACACCTGCAATACAATCCTCAGATGTCCTTCACGTTAGGATTTGTTCTTAAGGGTCAAAAGAACGTCAGGATTTGTTCCTCTGAAAAATGTCTTGAACAAGGAGCCAAAAGAGCGTCAGGATTTGCTCTTAAGGGTCAAAAGAACGTCAGGATTTGTTCTTCTGAAAAAGTCTTGAACAAGGGGCCAAAAGAGCGTCAGGATTTGCTCTTAAGGGTCAAAAGAACGTCAGGATTTGTTCTTCTGAAAAAGTCTTGAACAAGGGGTCAAAAGAGCGTCAGGATTTGCTCTTAAGGGTCAAAAGAACGTCAGGATTTGTTCTTCTGAAAAAGTCTTGAACAAGGGGTCAAAAGAGCGTCAGGATTTGCTCTTAAGGGTCAAAAGAACGTCAGGATTTGTTCTTCTGAAAGATGTCTTGAACCAGGGAATGGATCTTTTTACAGACCGTTTGCCTGCTATTCGAGGACATCTTGAGTAGTGTATGGATCATTTCTGACATGTTGTAAATTGTTGATGCTGTTTTATCTGCATGTAACTATCCTGCAAGGAGAATGTTAGTTTATGTTATATGTATGCATGCATAGTATGATGCACCTAAGTAAATGTATTATGTATTTATGGGTATGTATGTTATGGTATGATGTAAATGATGTATGTATGATATGATACTGCCGGAAGTGTCTGGATGTCTTTGTATAACAACTGCTGGCCAGGGAAAATAAATCCTGATTCGTTGTTGAAGAATATATTATACATAACCTTCCATATGCTGAGGATGGCAAGGTATAGATAACCTCCCGGATATAAGGTATATATCACCTCCCGTATGCTGGGGATAGTAAGGTATATATCACCTCCCGTATGCTGGGGATAGTAAGGTATACATAACCTTCATCTTCGTTTGATGGTAGGGCAGATATAACCTCCCGTCTTCGTTCGTCGTACCCTTATTGGAAAGTAAATTCCCGTATATCCGTATGAGGATAAAAGAGATGGATATGAATTCCAGGGGAGATGTGACTTTATGAAGATGGATTTGTCCTACTGAGGGTTTATAGCTGTTTTGTAAAGATGAACCAGTGAAGCTTCGTTGAAATCCTTCCCTCGTTCGTCCTTGGTAAATACTATTACTGCGTTTTCATGCATTTCTGGTAAACATCAATCATATTAAGCATACATACATTCAAACACAACTAATGGACGTTTCGCTTAGGGTAAAAGTAAATCTGGATTCAGAGGGAAAAGTAAAGCTGAACTTGAAAACAGAATTGTTTCAACTTCGAGAGTGTATAACCAATTGGATTTGGAGCTCCTGAAATTTTTAACTTTCCTGAATACCTTCCAACAATTCTCATAGTTGGATCTGAAGACATGATACTGACACCATCTGATATTACTGGCGTAGACAATTAATTTCCACAATGGCTTCTGCCGAGAATCTAATATCAAGGTAACACAATGAGAGGAATGTGTCTTCAAATTGTGATGGACTGTAACACGGTGGGAGAACTGACTTTAAGTAATGTTGCGGATAGCAAGAGTCGCCACCGACTTTTATTTTATCCAAAAGGAAAGGGTATAAAAGAACAGGAAAGACCTTAAGAGATATTTTTGGGTCCGGGGGGTAGGTTATGTAAAAGGAAGGTGTTAGCACCCTTTACATCCATGGTTATCCATGGGCTCTTAGTTACTTAGCTCACTTTTGAATTGTTTTTGAAAGTGTAGTGTGTGAATAGAAAAAATTTTCAGAATAGTTAATAATAATCCATGTACGGATGTGTAAAAACTTGTTTGAAAATTTGTTTGAAATTGTGGAAAGTTTGAAAAGTTTTTGAAGTGAGCAAGTACATAAGAGGAACCTACCCTAAAGTTTAAAGTCTTTCTTGTTCTTTATCCTTTCCTTGGTAAGACTATCCCTACTATTAAGGAGTAGGTAGTCATTACCTTGGATGTGAGGGACATGAGAGGGACATATGTTGTTATGAAGGCAACTGTGGGGTGTAATAAGCATACTGGAGGGACTATCATCATTTTTCGAAAGGGACTCGATTCGTAAAGGCAACCATGAGGGACTTGATGATTTTTCTTTTTAAAGGGACTTGCTTTATACACCCCACTTGACCTTATTCGTAGGCAACTTGAGGGATAACCTTAGAAAGTGAGACGGCGATAAGAATCGACTTACGTGTGTGAGTGTTTAATTTAATTATCTTATGATTAAAGTGATCTAATTTATTTTAAATAAAATACATATTAGCACTCCCTAATTACTAACCATAGCAAAAATAAATATAATTATAAAAATTTACATCCAAGAAGCAATTACAAAATTATAATAATAAGCAAAAATAAATAAATAGCAAAATATAAATATAAGCAAATTAAAAATATATAAGCAAAATAGTAAGCAATAAATAAATAAATATTGGGTTAGTGCTAAATAATAATAATAATTAGAAATAACAAACAAGGTTAGAAACATAATAATAAAAATATAATAATAAATAATAGTATAGTTAGTAAATAATAAAGATTAATGAAATAATAATAATATATAAAATTAATAGAGCAAGATAAATAATATGATTAATAACAATAATTAAATATAATAGAATTAAATATTATACACACAAAAATTGGATTTTAATAAAAATTTAAACATAATGTAATTATAAATTTTAGTTATTACAAATTTAATTCTTTTTAAACATATATTAACATTTATTTTTAAAAAAAACATTTACACATTATAAGAAGAAAATAGGTTTTAAATATCATATTTACAATATTAATCATATTTATAAAATTTAATTCTATTAATTATTATATTTACAAATTATTTTAAACCATATACAAAAATATAATTATTATAAATTAAATTGTTTCTAAACATTAAAAGAGAAATAATTTGGATTATAAATATATTTACAAAATTTATAAGAATTATAATAATATATATATATATATATATATATATATATATATATATATATATATATATATATATATATATATATAATTACATTAAGAATTGGAAAATAAATTTATGTAAAAAAAAAATAGAATTAGATTTTATTTTGGAAAATAGTTTTAGGGTTTTATTAGAAAATTAGGGTTTGTTTATATACCAAAATATTTTGATTTATATATACATATTATAAATTAAGCACAAGATATAGAAACATAATTTATGAAAATATATTTTGGAAATTAAAGAAAACATACATACTTTATTATTATTTTTATTGTTTAGAAATAAAATTATATTTAATATAATAATACCTAAAAAAACAAATAAAAGAAAAAGAGTATGAAAAACTTACCTGACTGGGGTTTGAACCCAGGTCAGCTTGATTTCCAACAAGAACAACAACCACCAGGCCATTGGGTGCGCAGACAATAAATGGAAGGGAGAAATTGGTTTTATTCTTTGTCTTGTAAATCCAGAAAAATAATGACACAAAAAGGCCTGGGGTGGGATTTGATCCCAGGACCTTTATACATTCACACATGCGCATCACCACCCGGCTGGAAGAGCCAATCTGAAAGTATAGTGACAACATAACATAATATATTCAAATTACAAATTAAATGAAAACACATCAAAAAGAATTGCTGGAGGCTGGATTCGAACTCATGGCCTCAGGTCCTACGCGCATCACTTCTACCACTGGGCCAACCAGCCAGTTGTGACATACAACCATCACCATTACATAAAATAAAATATGTAATATTTGAATTCAAAAAAACGCGCGCAGGCCAACTTCATCTTCAACCTCTGGATATTGAATTTAGCTGCGAAACTTGTTGCAACATTTCCTGCGATTTTTCCTGCACCTTAAAAACCTACGAAATTCAAACTACCATCAAACAGTATGATTTCATCAAATTGAGGACACCTTGGGACTCCTTGCAACCTGCACAGTCCAATTTCATCAACCAAATTCATTTATAATGCATGAATCCAATAACCCTAATTTGAAGGTCCAAACCCTAATATGGCATCTCACGGATTTCTTATGGTTTCTTTAGTTTCTTTGCCCAGAATCGTTCTACACATCATCACAAACAATATTAGGTCAACAAAATTCATTAACACACAATGAAATAATGCAATCGAAAAAATCAAAATCAAGAACAACTATGGTTCGGGTTACACAATATGCCATGATACTGATGCGTATGAGTGATTATTCATGATCAGGAAAGTCCAAAGAAGCTTGCTATGATCTTATTTTACCTTTAAATGCCCTGCAAATTGAAAATCCGAATATGAGTTTTCTTGAATTTTTTGAACAATGAACTTACACTTTTGGCTGCTGGATTTCGTGTTTGATCAATGGCAATGAGTTTAGTATATATAGGAGACTCAATTAGGTCAAAAACTTTGATTGATTATGTGGAAGTTTTGATATCTTAAGATTGAGAAAGATCATGCCATGAAAGTTCAATATTTTTGTACCAATGCTTTCTATTTCAAGCCACTCCATATAATTCTTGCATCAATTTGTTCCATATTGATTTTATGACTTTCTAGAATCAATAAATCAATTAAATCTTCACATTTAATATTTTATTTAAATTTAAAATGATTTTAAGAATAAAAAATCATAATAAATTAATTAAATAAAATAAAAATTATGAAAATATGATGGAAATTTCGTGCATGATGTTATTGTATGGGTTGGGTCATAATTTGGCCAGCCCATTTGGAGAAAATTGCTTTTAGGCCCTCATTTTCATCATAGACCATCACAAATTTTCCCAACTTTGCAAGGGCACATCTTCCTCAATTTTAAAGGTATGAGGGTGTTCTTGGACTTTTTGGAAAGCTTGAAGAGTCCTCTAAACAACCCCATTGGTTTCAGGTCCATATCATTTACCAATCTCAAGTTATGCCCTTTTGAAGTTGTTGACTTTTTGTTGACTTTTGAAATGACCTATAATGTCTTAGATCATATCTTTCAAATGAAGAATTTTTGGGCTTAACTTTCAACATCAAAGTTGTAGAGAATTAAATTTCCTTCAAAATGAGCTTTGGATGGAGACTTGGTGATGAAGTATGTGAAAGTTATGATTGGTCAAAGTTCAGTTGACTTTTACTGAGGAAACCCTAATTTAGAAACTCCTGATTATTGATGATCTGGAATCTCCTTGGTGAATCATGATCAACCCTTGATCAAATGATGAATTTTACTTCATATACTTGATGTTGGCAAAAAATCATGAAGTTTGACTTTGGTTTGACCACAGTTGACCTCAGTTTGACTTTTTAACTGCATTGACTGATTTTGACTTATCTGATCATTTGACTGAGCAAACTTTTGAGAAAAGTCTTGAAACTTGTCATGGGGGTTCTTACACACATATAAGATGTTATGAAGCTCACTTGAGGTATTGGAAGTCCATTTAGCCTGATTAAAGTCAAAACCCTAGTTTTGGATGCATTGCTTAGGAGGTGCATTGTCTGAGGGAATTGTCAACTTCTTTGACCAATTGTGAACTTTGTGAACCTTGGGAATCTTCATAAAATGTCTTGTGATACTCATGGGAGGTGTTGTGAAGCTTGTGAACCTTGTGAACCTCATGAAGTGGTTTTGTAGACCTCATGAACTTCAGGAGAGCTTTGTAATCATTGTGAATCTTGTGAACCTTGTGAACCTTCAAGAAGTGACTTGTAGACTTCATGAACCTCATGAAAGGTCTTGTAAATGTAGAGAAACTTGTGAACCTTGTGAACCTCATGAAGGGGCTTTGTAGACCTCATGAACTTCAAGAAAGGCATTGAAAGCATTATGGAACTTGTGAACCTCATGAACCTTCAAGAAGTAACTTGTAGACTTCATGAACTTCATGAAAGGTTATGCAAGTGTTGGAGGACTTGTGAACCTTGTGAATCTTCTTAGAACACAAAGTCTTGTATTGTGAGGGCAAATTTTGGGGTGCAACAGCTGCCCCTGTTCAATTTTCTGAAACCTGAGGGGTTAGATTGGTATATTTGCCAGTCGTGACCTGGAAGGTTGAAGGGGATTGAACACAAAAGCCCAAAAATTTGCACTCACCAGTGCATAGAGTGATACAGATGGCTAGTTGAATATGATTGAGTGGGCTTAAAGATGCCACTAGGGGAAAGTTCTTCAGATATATTTCTTGGAAGATAAGGCAGTCCAAAATATGGAGGTATAATGAAAGCTATCAGGAGTCTGGAGCAGTCCTGAGGTATTGATGATATGTTTTCAGAATACTGGAGTAATCCTGATGTAACAGCATGTCTTCATGAGGATAGAGCAATCAATAATGATAACTCTAAAGCAGTCTTGAAGTAATGATATGACTTCAGGAGGATAGAACAATCAATAGCTCTAAAGCAGTCTTGAAGTAATGTGATTTCAGGAGGATAGAGCAATCAATAATGATAACTCTAAAGCAGTCTTGAAGTAATGTGATTTCAGGAGGATAGAGCAATCAATAATGATAACTCTAAAGCAGTCTTGAAGTGATGATTTCAGGAGGATAGAGCAATCAATAATGATAACTCTAAAGCAGTCTTGAAGTAATAATATGATTTCAGGAGGATAGAGCAATCAATAATGATAACTCTAAAGCAATCTTGAAGTCATGAGAAGTTATCAGGAGGATAAAGTAACCCTGAGGTGACAATAAAGCAGTCCCAAAGAAATAAGAAGCTTATCAGGAGGATAAAGTAACCCTGAGGTGACGATAAAGCAGTCCTAAAGTAATAAGAAGCTTATCAGGAGGATAAAGTAACCCTGAGGTTACGATAAAGCAGTCCCACAGTAATAAGTAGCTTATCAGGAGGATAAAGTAACCCTGGGGTTACGATAAAGCAGTCCCAAAGATCATAAGTTTGTTTGTTGGATAATTAACCTGAAAACAAGGTAGCATTCTGTATAATAATATTAGTTTATGCTTTATGTATGCATGTATGATATGATGTACTCAAGTAATGTATTATGTGTCTATGGATATATATGCTATGGTATGATGTAAATGATGTATGTATGATATGATACTGCCGGAAGCGTCTGGATATCTTCGTATAACAACTGCTGGCCAGGGAAAATAAATCCCGATTCGTTGCTGAAGAATATATAACCCTATGTCTGCTGGGGATAACAGGGTATAGATAACCTCCCGTATGCTGGGGATAACAGGGTATAGATAACCTCCCGTATGCTGGGATAGTAGGGTATAGATAACCTTCGTCTTCGTCTGATGGTAGGGTAGAGATAGTATCCCGTCTTCGTTCGTCGTACCCTTATTGGAAAGTAATTTCCCAAATATCCGTATGAGGATAAAAGAGATGGATATAAATTCCAGGGGAGATAAGGCTTTTATGAAGATGGATTCGTCCTACTGAGAGTTTGTAACTGTCTTGTAAAGATGAACTGGCGAAGCTTCGTTGAAATCCTCCCCCGTTCGTCCTTAGTAAATACTATTACTGCATTTCCATGCATTTCTGGTGAACATCAATCATATTAAGCATACATACATTTCTGGTAAACATCAATCATATTCAAAAGCATTCATACATTCAAGCACAACCAATGGACGTTTCGCTTATGTAAATAGGGTAAAAGTAAATCTGGATTCAAAAGATGGAATTTATTTATATCAAAAAGTGACCCATACACGGGTAAGTTTGTACAAGGAGACATAAACCCTAGTAAGAGGATTTTGTCATAAAGTTTTTGCAACACAAAGAGAATCAGCTATGTGGGAAACAATCCTATTGAGTTTCAATTCTACTACTGCCATTATCTTCAAGTATCTCATCTTCTTGCTGTTGAGACGGAAACGATTGAATTGAGCTTTATCCGTTCGAGCTTGAATAAGTAGTACAACTGGTTGTAGTTTCATGAGTGATCCAAACGAGACATAGTCATACGCTTTAATCCCTAACTTTTGCCTGGATTGCCCTTTCAGGTTTTCAATCCACCGGGATACCCTTTTTTGCCCAAGCCGCCTTTTCAGGTTTTCGACTTGCCGGGTGTACATCTTTTCTATATATATCCCTAATTTTTGCCCAAACCCTTTTGGTTTGCCGGGATGCCCTTACTTTTGCCTAGGCCTGTCAACCTAGCGGGTCTCTTTTTATGCGTAGTATTTTTTAACTATGTCTGCATTCACAGGCTGTGGAAAGTCTTCACCATCCATTGTAGTCAGTATCATGGCACCTCCTGAGAACACTGTCTTGACTACAAATGGTCCTTCATATGTTGGGGTCCACTTGCCCCTAGGATCACCCTGTGGTAATATGATACGCTTGATTACCAAGTCACCAACCTGATATACCTTTGGCTTAACCTTCTTGTTAAAAGCTTTGATCATCCGTTTCTGGTACATCTGGCCATGACAAACTGCTGCTAACCTCTTCTCATCAATCAAATTTATCTGGTCCAGTCGAGTTTGAATCCACTCATCTTCATCCAAGCCTGCATCCTTCATAATTCTCAAGGAGGGGATCTGAACTTCAATGGGCAGAACTGCTTCCATACCATAGACTAAGGAAAATGGGGTTGCCCCTGTTGAGGTACGTATTGTGGTACGATAACCATGAAGAGCAAATGGTAACATCTCATGCCAATCCTTGTAAGTAACAGTCATCTTCTGTACAATCTTCTTAATGTTCTTATTAGCAGCTTCAACTGCCCCATTCATCTTCGGACGATACGGAGAAGAATTGTGATGTTTAATCTTGAACTGCGTGCAGAGATCAGTAATCATAGTGTTGTTCAGATTAGAGCCATTGTCGGTGATAATCCTCTCAGGGATGCCATACCTACATATAAGATTATTCTTAATGAACCGAGCCACAACATTCTTGGTAACAGATACAAATGAAGCTGCCTCTACCCACTTCGTGAAATAATCAATAGCAACCAAGATGAAACGATGCCCATTAGAAGCAGTAGGCTTGATCTCACCAATCATATCAATGCCCCACATGGCAAAGGGCCAAGGAGCAGTCAACACATTTAATGGAGATGGAGGTACGTGGACTTTATCAGCATAGATTTGACATTTGTGACAAGTTCTGGAGTGTTGATAGCAATCAGCTTCCATGGTAGACCAATAGTAACCTGCTCTCAAAATCATCTTTTCCATGGTATGACCACTAGAATGAGTGCCAAAGGTCCCATCATGCATCTCTTCCAAAATCTCAGTTGCTTCCTTCTTATCCACACAACGAAGCATAGTTGAATCATGATTGCGCTTATACAGAATGCCATTACTCAGAAAGAACTTAGCAGAAAACCTTCTCAGGAACTTCCTATCTTTGACAGATGCCCCTTCAGGGAACTCCTGAGCTTCGAGATATCTTCTCACTTCATAGAACCAAGGCTTATCCTCTGCACCTTCTGTATCAATCTCATTGCAGTATGCAGGCTTTTCAAATCTATCAATAGTAATCTTGGGAGCTTCATCATCCCAACTGATCTCAAACATAGATGCCATGGTGGCCAAAGCATCTGCCCACTGATTCTCTCTTCGTGGAATATGTCCAAAGGTAATCTCTTTGAAATGTGGGATCAAAGACAACACATGTTCTCTGTAAGGAATGAGATTATCATGCTTGGTATCCCAATCTCCTTTAATCTGACTTACTACCAGGGCTGAATCTCCATATACATCAAGGAACTGAATCTTCATATCAATAGCAGCTTTAATACCCAGGATACATGCCTCGTATTCAGCCATGTTATTAGTACAATGGAAACAAAGTCTGGCAGTAATCGGGGTATGACAACCTTCAGGGGAACTAATCACAACACCAACACCATTACCAAGTGCGTTAGAGGCACCATCAAAAACCATAGTCCATCGGGATCCTTGTTCAGATCCGTCATATTGTCTAGGTTCTTTGGTAATAATCATAATGTCTTCATCAGGAAACTCAAAATTCATTGACTGGTAATCATCCACTGCTTGATGAGCCAAATGATCAGCAACAACACTTCCCTTAATGGCCTTCTGAGTAGTATACTGTATATCATATTCTGTCAAGATCATTTGCCATCTTGCAATTCTTCAGGAGAGAGCAGGTTTCTCAAATATGTACTTGATTGGATCCATTTTTGAAATCAATAAGGTAGTATGGGTCAACATATACTGTCTTAGTCGGCGAGCAGCCCATGCCAAAGCGCAGCAAGTTTTCTCGAGCAGTGAGTATCTTGTTTCACAGTCGGTAAACTTTTTGCTAAGGTAGTATATTGCCTGCTCTTTTCGACCAGACTCGTCATGTTGCCCCAACACACACCCCATTGAGTTGTCTAACACTGTTAAGTACATAATCAAGGGTCTTCCATCAACTGGTGGCATCAAAATTGGAGGTTCTAGCAAATATCTCTTGATTTCATCAAAGGCAGTCTGACACTCATCATTCCATTCCATCACCTGATCTTTCTTCAACAACTTGAAAATTGGCTCACAGATGGTAGTTAATTGGGAAATAAATCTTGCAATGTAGTTCAATCGTCCCAAGAAACCTCTAACCTCCTTCTCAGTACGGGGAGTTGGCATCTCTCGTATAGCTTTTACTTTTGCAGGATCCACTTCAATACCTTTTCCACTGACAATGAAACCCAGGAGTTTACCAGATCTAACTCCAAAAGTACACTTGTTTGGGTTCAATCTCAACTTGTATTTCTTCAACCTCTCAAACAACTTGTGCAGATGATCAAGATGTTGCTCTTCATTCTGAGATCTGGCTATCATATCATCTACATATACCTCTATCTCATGATGAATCATATCATGAAACAAAGCCACCATAGCACGCTGATATGTTGCCCCTGCATTCTTCAAACCAAATGGCATCACTTTATAGCAAAAGGTGCCCCACTGTTTCACAAATGTTGTCTTCTCCATATCTTCAGGTGCCATCTTGATTTGATTGTAACCAGAGAAACCATCCATAAAAGAGAATACCTTATGCTGAGCAGTGTTGTCTACCAGAATATCAATGTGAGGAAGTGGAAAGTCATCTTTAGGGCTAGCCTTGTTCAAATCTCTGTAGTCTACACACATACGTACCTTACCATCTTTCTTAGGAACTGGTACCACATTTGCAACCCACTGAGGATAAGAAGTCACTGCTAAGAACCCCGCATTGAACTGTTTCATTACCTCTGCCTTGATCTTTTCTGACATTTCAGGACGCATTCGACGAACCTTTTGCTTCTTTGGACGACAATCTTCTTTCACTGGCAAACGGTGAACCACAATGTCTGTATCCAACCCTGGCATATCTTCATAAGACCAAGCAAAGATCTCCACATAGTCGCGTAACATCTGAATCAATCTGCTCTTAACACTGTCCTCTAAATCAGCCCCTATCTTGACCTCTTTTCTGTTTTCTTCAGTTCCCAGATTCACAACTTCGACTGGCTCTTCATGTGGCTGTATAGCTTTCTCTTCTTGTTGTAACAACCTAGCAAGCTCTACAGGTATTTCACAATCGTCCTCATTTCCGTCTTCAGTTTGATAGATCGGATTCTCGAAATTATAATTGGCAATAGTAGAACTGTTATCAACAGGATCCAGAGTGGATGAGGATCTGCATTTTAGTGATGTGGGTGTGTGTAAGAACACATAGCTGATAAAATAAAAAAAAAGAAAGACAAGGAACACAATATTTACGAAAGCAAAACGTCCACTGATTTTATTGAATGAAGTATGCAAATGAAATGACAGCCCGTAACAAGCACACCATTGTGCCCCGGGTAAGGCACATGGCTTGAAAGTTTTATTGTTCAGAAATTAAAAACATAACACAGTAATAGTATTTACTCCTGACTAAAGGAGATAGGGATAACATCTTCAGCTTTCCAATTATTGAGTCCAGCACCCACAGTAGGAAAAATCCATGCATCCCAGTTGTAGTCTTCATCTTGATCTCCCACAACATTAATCTGGTCCTTCACAACCCCTTGATTAGTGACACGGGCAGCACGAGCACGACGAACAGCCTTCTGGGACTCTGCAGTGAAACCCAAACCAAACTTGTCAGACTTGTATGGAATATCAGGAAGCTGACCCCAAATAGTACAACCACCTTCATCCACCACAGCTCTAGCATCATTGAGGGAAGCCATTGCCATTGTTGGAGGCTTTCTGGTGACCACAGGAACTTTCTTCACAATAGGAGGAGCTACATAATCATTAACAACCCAGGGAACCACTTCAAATGTCTGACACGGAGTTTCAATATATTCACCTTCCATTTCCAGATACTTGAAGGTATTTACATGGCTGACAAAGTATTCTTCTTCTCCATAGACAGTAACAACCTTTCCATTCACCGGATATCTCAACTTTTGGTGCAATGTAGAGGTCACAGCACCTGCCCCATGGATCCAGGGACGACCAAGCAGACAAGAGTATGAAGGACGAATATCCATCACATAAAATGTAGCAGTAAACACCTGGGAACCAACTTGGATTGGAAGATCAATTTCCCCATGCACTACTCTTCTAGAACCATCAAAAGCCTTTACCACAATATTACTAGGCTTCAGCACAGCATCTTCAGGAATCAGCTTGTTCAGGACTTCCTTAGGCAACACATTCAAAGAGGAACCATTGTCTATCAGCACATGAGACAGGGTAGTGCCCCTGCATTCAATTGAAATATGCAAGGCCCTGTTATGATCCCTCTTGGCAGGGGTCAAATCAGCATCAGAAAATCCTAACCCATTATCATAGGTCAGGTGGGCAACACAGTTCTCAAATTGGTCAACTGAAATTGCACTGGGTACATGGGCCATCTTCAGAAACTTGATCAATGACTTGGCATGAGCCTCAGAACATAATAATAGGGAGAGCATAGAAATCTTTGAGGGAGTATGCCCCAACTGATCAACAATGTCATAATCACTTTTACGAATGATTTTCAATACTTCTTCCATTTGCTTAGAGAGATCATCAGCAGCTGGCACATCAGTAGATACAGGCTCGATAACAGGACCTTTGCCCCGAGCATCAGTGGTAGAAGTAGCAGTAGGAGCAACTGCACTCTTAGAAGCAACTGGAGGAGAGAAGACTCTTCCACTACGAGTGATCTTGCTAGATCCAGCAATATTATCAATGTCAACAGGCACATCAGGTAAAGGCTCCTGCTTAACACCATGGATGTAAACATCAGACCCATAGTGCCAAGGCACAGCTTTGTCAGACGTATATGGGATAGGACCAGGAGTAGTAATGACCATAGGAGCTACTCTGGCTTCAGCAACAACTTTCACAGGACCTTCAGCAGTAATCTTGATTGGACCCTGATGAGTGATTTTAATAGGACCCTTTGAAGTGATTCTTAGTGGTACTTTGTCAACCATGTCAACCTCTTCAACCTTCCTTCCTTGAGTCAGATGATCCACCATACTTTCTACAGACGACGGGGTCCTCTCAAACACTATAGTATACTTATCCATGAGACGCTGAATTCCATCTCTCAATATGAAGCAACTATCCGGCTTATAGGTACAATACAAACAATCTTCACGACAGCCTGGAAAGATCCCAGCTTGTACTAACCTTTTCTTGATAACAGATAGTGGTGTGGTCAACTCCATAACTGAATAGACATGTAGATCTTCTTCAATGGCATTGACAGTCTTCTCGTGATTTGGCATTGGAGCTGTAATCACATTTGGAGTACCTGGTGGATCAAACTCAATCTCTCCAGCATCGATCATATCTTGAATTTTGTTCTTCAAGACCCAGCAGTTATTAGTATCATGTCCTGGACAATTTGAATGATATGCACATCGTGCATTGGGATTGTACTTGGGAGAGGTAACATTGGGATTCTGAGGAGCCTCCCTCAGGGTAATAAGTTCAGCCTTCAACAAGTGTTGCAATGCCTGATCCATTGACATGTTGATCTTCGTGAACTGTCTTCTAGCCCTCTGTTGGTTGCCCTGAGGCTGCTCTGTTGTTGCAGGAGTTGGATTTGAAATATGAACTGCACTAACAGACTGATGCCTTCTGTTATGATCAGGTTGACCATAAACAGCATTGGATTCCTTCTTCCCAGTGGGAGGCTTCTTTGCAGCACCTGATGAAGAAGTGCCCACTTGGATCTTTCCACTCTTGATACCATTTTCTACCCGCTCTCCTGTCATGATCAACTCAGTGAAGCCAGATGATGAGCTTCCAATGAGATGACTGTAAAACGGACCATTCAGCGTACACATGAACATATCAACCAATTCCCTGTCAGTTAAAGGGGGTTGAACTCTTCCAGCTAAATCCCTCCATTTCTGAGCATACTCCTTAAAACTTTCTTTGGCACCCATAGACATGCTCTGAAGCTGCATGCGAGTGGGGGCTAAGTCAGCATTGTATTGATACTGCTTGTAGAAAGCTTCAGCAAGATCATTCCAGTCTCTGATGTTGACACTCTCCAACTGATAATACCACTCCAGCTGAGCTCCAGATAAGCTCTCTTGAAAAAAGTGGATCCACAACTTCTTGTCAGCAGTGTGGGGTTGGATCCTTCTGACATAAGACCTCAAATGCAGCTTGGGACAAGAGACCCCATCATAGACAACAAATGTAGGAACTTTGAACCCAATGGGTATGACTACCCCAGATATCAGACTCAAATCCTCAAAATCCAGCCCAGATGACTTCTGCAACTCCATGGCATCCATCCTATCCACCAGCATCTTGAATTTGTCTTCATTAGACTCATGGTAGTAATTAGCCTCAGAATCAGAGTCCCCCATTGAATGGTGGAGACTGCCTACCTCTTGCTCAGATTCTTCAGATTCATAGTCTTCAGCTGGTTCTTTGGTCTTGGCGAGACCTTTGAACCTTCTTCCCATGTTGATCAACCCAGCAGACCTTCTAGTCTTCTTAGTCTTCTTGGCCAGTAGTGCCTTCAATTCATCCTTCCCCTTGGATAGGTTCAGGATCAGCTCTTGGAACTGTGCATTCTGTGCCTGAAGATCCTTAACTGATTGTTCAAGAGCCATTGCTGAAATAAACAGCAAGAAGATGAGAAACCTGTGCACAATTATAAACCTGTGATGCAATGAAATGATATGGGAATGTATATGCAATGTTTTCAAGGACCGCAGGATTTAAATTTGCTTAGACAAACACGAAAGTAAACTTTTATTAGTAATAACTTTGTTTTGCCTTTTAGGCTTACAAAAATACAATGAAATAAGTACAAAAGATGGGGGTTTTAAGTCTCCCATGGACGTTTCCTCTTTGTGTTGAGGTATGAGTTGAGGTTTCGTTCCTCGTGAAGTTGCTTTGTTAGCTCCAGAATCTTTTCTTGGCTTGCTTTGTAATGAGCCTCGAAAGTATCCCTTTGCTCCTTCAGTTGGATCCATGATCTCTGCAAGTCTTCCATATCAGTAGGCATGTCTGAGTGAAGGATGGTATAAGCAGTGTCTCCTTCAGCAACAGGTTCCATGGTAACTGGTAGGATAGCAGGATATGGCATCATGAGAGTCTGAGCACGAGATCGCACCCATCTGAGATAAGCCTCCATAGGAATAGTGTACTTAGGCTCCAGTGTCTTGCTGTCAACCCTGTTTACCTTTCCCCAAGCTCGTATGAATCTCTGACGGTAACCCTGAAGATCGTTGTCGTAGTCAAACACAATGCCCTGAATCAACATGTCATGTGGACCATCGCTCCGAGCATAACCAAACTGTCGTAAAGCTAGAGAGGGGTTGTAGGTGATGCCTCCTCTTATGCCTAGTAGTGGCACATTAGGAAACTCCCCACAACGGTCAATGATGGTGACATTCTCCATAGATCTGGAGCACCAATGGATATCTGAGTGAGAAAGTGACATGATCCTCTTGGACCATCTGAACCCTTGCTCATTCTTCATTACTGAGCGAGGAAGGTGAGAAATAAACCACCTGGATAGTAAAGGTATGCAGCACATCAAAGTTCCCCTTGCCCTTGTAGTACGGGTGTGAAGAGAATGCAGGATGTCTCCAAGCAATGTAGGCACTGGATTGTGACTCAGGAAAATGTTGATGGCATGAACATCTATGAACTGATCTGGATTGGGGAACAGTACTAAGCCATAAATCAGTAAGGCTAATATCTCCTCAAAAGCATCATAGCTCATGGCCTTCAAGAACATTTGAGCTTTATCCATTAATACCTTGGCAAGAATACCCTTGACTCCGCTTCTCGTTTCTAGAACAATGTCAGACTTCTTCAGATGTAGAGCTGCAGCAATAACCTCTGGTTTAAGCTCCCTCTCCAGACCTGTGAAGGGTCTTTGATCAAGAACAGGTATGCTCAGAAGTTTAGAGAACTCCTCCATGGTAGGAACCAGCTGATAGTCGGGGAATGTAAAGCAGTGGTGCTTAGGGTCAAAGAACTGAAACAGCACACTCATCATGTCTTCACTGAACCCTGAAGTAACTAGATCCAATAAGTGACCATGTCTCTTGTTGAACTGGGAATGATCAGGCACTTGGGAAACCAACTCTTTGAGTTTGGGAGGTATCCCTACAAAGTTGATCCTGATGGTGTTTCTACGAGCAGAAGCCATGACCTGCAACAAAGAACAAAGATAAATCCTTTGGTCCTTGAAATGGTTAGTGAAAATGCTATGCTTATGATGCATGATGATGTCATGATGTTATGCTCAATCACAAACATGTGGCACACACAAACAAGTCACACCATAGCCCTAGGTTTAAAGGCTTGCATGAGGTTCAAAGGTAAGTACCCTCCCCTGAAGTTAGATGGTTCATCCTGTCCTACAAAAGTAACTAGGTTCTAAGGGATCTCAATATCATTGATCCTTCACAAGGGTGGTTGATCAGAAGGCAACTTACTTGCCAACCAAAACCCTCCAAGTTTAAGATCTCAATGAGCGTAGCATCGAGTGTCAACCAACTTCAGTCTGCACCAAAGCCGGTTACCTCACTACTTTCTAAAGGCCAAGATGAGTTAACTAGGGTTCTAAAAGTCAGTTAGTGCATTTACAACATATGGCAGCCTCATATTATCCTCAACTTGACTTAAGGAACATAAGCACCAACCAAGAAGTCGCACTAACTATGGCCACCAGATCAACCGTATTGATATACGTCGTACAGTTTCCTTGGTCTATTGCCATTTACCTAAGGTACACTAGATCCGGGTTAGGACCTTTCACACATAAGAGCACCCCAACAAGTAATATAAAGCAAACAAGGCAAACAATTTAAAGTGATCTAATTCCTAAGGGTACCCCTCTTAAATTTAAATCCCCAGCAGAGTCGCCAGTTCTGTAACACGGTGGGAGAACTGACTTTAAGTAATGTTGCGGATAGCAAGAGCCACCGACTTTTATTTTATCCAAAAGGAAAGGGTATAAAAGAACAGGAAAGACCTTAAGAGATATTTTTGGGTCCGGGGGGTAGGTTATGTAAAAGGAAGGTGTTAGCACCCTTTACATCCATGGTTATCCATGGGCTCTTAGTTACTTAGCTCACTTTTGAATTGTTTTTGAAAGTGTAGTGTGTGAATAGAAAAAATTTTCAGAATAGTTAATAATAATCCATGTACGGATGTGTAAAAACTTGTTTGAAAATTTGTTTGAAATTGTGGAAAGTTTGAAAAGTTTTTGAAGTGAGCAAGTACATAAGAGGAACCTACCCTAAAGTTTAAAGTCTTTCTTGTTCTTTATCCTTTCCTTGGTAAGACTATCCCTACTATTAAGGAGTAGGTAGTCATTACCTTGGATGTGAGGGACATGAGAGGGACATATGTTGTTATGAAGGCAACTGTGGGGTGTAATAAGCATACTGGAGGGACTATCATCATTTTTCGAAAGGGACTCGATTCGTAAAGGCAACCATGAGGGACTTGATGATTTTTCTTTTTAAAGGGACTTGCTTTATACACCCCGCTTGACCTTATTCGTAGGCAACTTGAGGGATAACCTTAGAAAGTGAGACGGCGATAAGAATCGACTTACGTGTGTGAGTGTTTAATTTAATTATCTTATGATTAAAGTGATCTAATTTATTTTAAATAAAACACATATTAGCACTCCCTAATTACTAACCATAGCAAAAATAAATATAATTATAAAAATTTACATCCAAGAAGCAATTACAAAATTATAATAATAAGCAAAAATAAATAAATAGCAAAATATAAATATAAGCAAATTAAAAATATATAAGCAAAATAGTAAGCAATAAATAAATAAATATTGGGTTAGTGCTAAATAATAATAATAATTAGAAATAACAAACAAGGTTAGAAACATAATAATAAAAATATAATAATAAATAATAGTATAGTTAGTAAATAATAAAGATTAATGAAATAATAATAATATATAAAATTAATAGAGCAAGATAAATAATATGATTAATAACAATAATTAAATATAATAGAATTAAATATTATACACACAAAAATTGGATTTTAATAAAAATTTAAACATAATGTAATTATAAATTTTAGTTATTACAAATTTAATTCTTTTTAAACATATATTAACATTTATTTTTAAAAAAAAACATTTACACATTATAAGAAGAAAATAGGTTTTAAATATCATATTTACAATATTAATCATATTTATAAAATTTAATTCTATTAATTATTATATTTACAAATTATTTTAAACCATATACAAAAATATAATTATTATAAATTAAATTGTTTCTAAACATTAAAAGAGAAATAATTTGGATTATAAATATATTTACAAAATTTATAAGAATTATAATATATATATATATATATATATATATATATATATATATATATATAATTACATTAAGAATTGGAAAATAAATTTATGTAAAAAAAAATAGAATTAGATTTTATTTTGGAAAATAGTTTTAGGGTTTTATTAGAAAATTAGGGTTTGTTTATATACCAAAATATTTTGATTTATATATACATATTATAAATTAAGCACAAGATATAGAAACATAATTTATGAAAATATATTTTGGAAATTAAAGAAAACATACATACTTTATTATTATTTTTATTGTTTAGAAATAAAATTATATTTAATATAATAATACCTAAAAAAACAAATAAAAGAAAAAGAGTATGAAAAACTTACCTGACTGGGGTTTGAACCCAGGTCAGCTTGATTTCCAACAAGAACAACAACCACCAGGCCATTGGGTGCGCAGACAATAAATGGAAGGGAGAAATTGGTTTTATTCTTTGTCTTGTAAATCCAGAAAAATAATGACACAAAAAGGCCTGGGGTGGGATTTGATCCTAGGACCTTTATACATTCACACATGCGCATCACCACCCGGCTGGAAGAGCCAATCTGAAAGTATAGTGACAACATAACATAATATATTCAAATTACAAATTAAATGAAAACACATCAAAAAGAATTGCTGGAGGCTGGATTCGAACTCATGGCCTCAGGTCCTACGCGCATCACTTCTACCACTGGGCCAACCAGCCAGTTGTGACATACAACCATCACCATTACATAAAATAAAATATGTAATATTTGAATTCAAAAAAACGCGCGCAGGTCAACTTCATCTTCAACCTCTGGATATTGAATTTAGCTGCGAAACTTGTTGCAACATTTCCTGCGATTTTTCCTGCACCTTAAAAACCTACGAAATTCAAACTACCATCAAACAGTATGATTTCATCAAATTGAGGACACCTTGGGACTCCTTGCAACCTGCACAGTCCAATTTCATCAACCAAATTCATTTATAATGCATGAATCCAATAACCCTAATTTGAAGGTCCAAACCCTAATATGGCATCTCACGGATTTCTTATGGTTTCTTTAGTTTCTTTGCCCAGAATCGTTCTACACATCATCACAAACAATATTAGGTCAACAAAATTCATTAACACACAATGAAATAATGCAATCGAAAAAATCAAAATCAAGAACAACTATGGTTCGGGTTACACAATATGCCATGATACTGATGCGTATGAGTGATTATTCATGATCAGGAAAGTCCAAAGAAGCTTGCTATGATCTTATTTTACCTTTAAATGCCCTGCAAATTGAAAATCCGAATATGAGTTTTCTTGAATTTTTTGAACAATGAACTTACACTTTTGGCTGCTGGATTTCGTGTTTGATCAATGGCAATGAGTTTAGTATATATAGGAGACTCAATTAGGTCAAAAACTTTGATTGATTATGTGGAAGTTTTGATATCTTAAGATTGAGAAAGATCATGCCATGAAAGTTCAATATTTTTGTACCAATGCTTTCTATTTCAAGCCACTCCATATAATTCTTGCATCAATTTGTTCCATATTGATTTTATGACTTTCTAGAATCAATAAATCAATTAAATCTTCACATTTAATATTTTATTTAAATTTAAAATGATTTTAAGAATAAAAAATCATAATAAATTAATTAAATAAAATAAAAATTATGAAAATATGATGGAAATTTCGTGCATGATGTTATTGTATGGGTTGGGTCATAATTTGGCCAGCCCATTTGGAGAAAATTGCTTTTAGGCCCTCATTTTCATCATAGACCATCACAAATTTTCCCAACTTTGCAAGGGCACATCTTCCTCAATTTTAAAGGTATGAGGGTGTTCTTGGACTTTTTGGAAAGCTTGAAGAGTCCTCTAAACAACCCCATTGGTTTCAGGTCCATATCATTTACCAATCTCAAGTTATGCCCTTTTGAAGTTGTTGACTTTTTGTTGACTTTTGAAATGACCTATAATGTCTTAGATCATATCTTTCAAATGAAGCATTTTTGGGCTTAACTTTCAACATCAAAGTTGTAGAGAATTCAATTTCCTTCAAAATGAGCTTTGGATGGAGACTTGGTGATGAAGTATGTGAAAGTTATGATTGGTCAAAGTTCAGTTGACTTTTACTGAGGAAACCCTAATTTAGAAACTCCTGATTATTGATGATCTGGAATCTCCTTGGTGAATCATGATCAACCCTTGATCAAATGATGAATTTTACTTCATATACTTGATGTTGGCAAAAAATCATGAAGTTTGACTTTGGTTTGACCACAGTTGACCTCAGTTTGACTTTTTAACTGCATTGACTGATTTTGACTTATCTGATCATTTGACTGAGCAAACTTTTGAGAAAAGTCTTGAAACTTGTCATGGGGGTTCTTACACACATATAAGATGTTATGAAGCTCACTTAAGGTATTGGAAGTCCATTTAGCCTGATTAAAGTCAAAACCCTAGTTTTGGATGCATTGCTTAGGAGGTGCATTGTCTGAGGGAATTGTCAATTTCTTTGACCAATTGTGAACTTTGTGAACCTTGGGAATCTTCATAAAATGTCTTGTGATACTCATGGGAGGTTTTGTGAAGCTTGTGAACCTTGTGAACCTCATGAAGTGGTTTTGTAGACCTCATGAACTTCAGGAGAGCTTTGTAATCATTGTGAATCTTGTGAACCTTGTGAACCTTCAAGAAGTGACTTGTAGACTTCATGAACCTCATGAAAGGTCTTGTAAATGTAGAGAAACTTTTGAACCTTGTGAACCTCATGAAGGGGCTTTGTAGACCTCATGAACTTCAAGAAAGGCATTGAAAGCATTATGGAACTTGTGAACCTCATGAACCTTCAAGAAGTAACTTGTAGACTTCACGAACTTCATGAAAGGTTATGCAAGTGTTGGAGGACTTGTGAACCTTGTGAATCTTCTTAGAACACAAAGTCTTGTATTGTGAGGGCAAATTTTGGGGTGCAACATGGACCATATACGCTTCGGATACTAGATTTGAAAAGAAATCATTGCCCCTTGGTTGGGGATGAATTGTCCCATAATGGAAGTATCTGAAATGAGCTACCTCGAGAGAAACAAGCAGAATGCCCCATAAGCATATGCCCCTGGCATCATGAACTTTGCAGTGTTACCCTTGGCACTTCGGGTAGATGGGGAGATCTGCCTCTGGCTGCTTTAACATAGTTGAATCTTGTCCTGATTGCCCCAAATGAGTTAGGCAATATCATGGTCTGCCCCCCTTGATTAGGAGATAATGATTATGCCCCTTTGTATACATGGATTTTGATCCAGGAAGCAACTTTGTTTATCGGAAGGACTTTGGTTCATTGAACATTCATCCTGTAAGTTTCTCCATTTGTCAAACACTCAGGTATATGCAAACAAATATATTCAAAAATGCAATGCTTATGTCTGTCTTGAAGTTTTTGAAAAAGAATTATTTTAAAACTTTTTTTTTTAGAAAACTGTGATATTAACTCAAGTTTTATAATAAGCCCTAAAGGAGTCAGGATACCTTTGTGTAGCAGTACGCTTTCGAACTAACCATGCTTCAGTTAGGACTTTTAAAGGGTTATAACGTGGCCTGGTTCACGATTTAAGAAACAAAGGATAAAGGCTCAAATTTTATTTGTACCCAACCCAATCTCCATGATGTTCTTCAGTCCTATACTCAGTTAACTTATGCATTGAAGTTCCAAAGAAATTTGGTATTGTAACACTGATATTTGTGATGGTTCAGAAACCCAAAATTTATTTGAACTTTTAGTCATCTTTCTTTGTCGAGGATTCATAGTGACCTCCTTTTTTCTTTGGACTTTGTTATCCCTTCTTTTGCTTGAACTGTTTGTTTCAAAATTACAGTCAGCGGGATGTCTTAATTTTTTTTACTAAGTCTCTTTCATAGGTTTTGACTTAGTGAGATTTTTATTTGCTAGATATTGACTGTCAGGTTTAATGATTACAGAGAACCATCATTAGTTGTGTACAACACAAACAATTGGCATAGTTGAGTTAACCGAGTAACTACCCTGCCCCAGGTTATGAATAAGGGTTTTAATTTGCATGAGAATAAAAACTCCTACTTCATAGGCTCAAAAGGGTTGACTAGGGATTAACTTCCTTATATCTCCACTGTTTAGGAATTGAAACAATGCCTGTACATCGTCAGCATAGTCTGTTCAAAAGCATACTGCCTAATATTACGGTATTGTTTTCGTCATCCTCCCTCTACAGGCTTATAGCTTTATCAGGAGTTAAATATCACAAGATAGAAATAAGAAGCATAATTCAAAATATAGTGGAACGAATGGATTAATTCAAGACAAACATATGCAATGCATTAAAGAAAACAAAAGTTTAACATAATAGTAAGTGTTCAAACAAATAAATGAAATTACAAATGAAAAATTCAAATGTTGTCCCATCCAGTTGGCTGAATGTCTTCAATTGCAATCTGTGAACTTTGAGGAGCAGTATACTTCACCATGAAATCAAATTTACCACTTGGATGTCCCAAGGTGCCCCATATCTCAACAGGAATAGGTAGGCTTCCTTTCTTGCTATACTGGGCAACTTGTCTTGCAGCTTCGGTGTTTGATGGATGATAGTAGAACTCAACTTGACCCTCTGGAGTAACCTCTAGGATTTCTTCGTCAATCAGGTCTTGAATCTTTTTCTTCAATGCCCAACAGATATTAGTATCATGCCCAGGACTGTTGGAGTGGTACTCACACCTTGCCCTGGGATTATAGCGAGGAGAGGAAGTTTTAGGATTTTGTGGAGGATTTTCCAAGGAAATTAGCTTCATCTCCAACAAGCATTGCAGAACTTGTGACATTGGAGTGCTGAACTTGATAAACTGCCTTCTATATTTCTTGTGTTGAGGTGGATTAACCTTATCAGGTCTTTCTTCTTCAACTGAAGAACAATCAATGGCAACCTGTTTCTTACCTTCTTTTATCCTCATCTTCCTTTCAACCAAATCAGCTTGTTTTAATGGAGGTCGACTAACAATTAGATCCCTGACTCCATCACCTTGAAGTTTATGGACAAAGGCTCTTAACTCTTCTTGCCCCTGAGCTAAACTTTGAATAAGAACCACCTGGTCATTCATCTGGGTCCTCATTCCTGTCATCTCAGCTTGTAGTTGTTTCAGCTGATCATCCTTGTTGTCCTCAGGACTCTTCTTCTTAGCCAGCAGTGTCTTCAATTCATCCTGCCCCTTGGTCAGGTTCAGGATCATCTCTTGGAACTATGCATTTTGTGCCTGGAGATCCCTAACTGTTTGTTCAAGAGCCATTGCTGAAATAAACAGCGAGAAGATGAGAAACCTGTGCACAAGAAACCTGTGATGCAATGATATGGTATGCATATGCAATGTTTTCAAGGACCGCAGTATTTAAATTTGTTTAAACAAACAAGAAAGTAAACTTTTATTAGTAATAACTTTGTTTTGCCTTTTAGGCTTACAAAAAATGAAATGAAATAAGTACAAAAGATGGGGTTTTAAGTCTCCCATGGACGTTTCCTCTTTGTGTTGAGGTATGAATTGAGATTCCGTTCCTCGTGAAGTTGCTTTGTTAATTCCAGGATTCTTTCTTGGCTTGCTTTGTAATGAGCCTCGAAAGTATCCCTTTGCTCCTTCAGTTGGATCCATGATCTCTGCAAGTCTTCCATATCAGTAGGCATGTCTGGGTGAAGGATGGTATAAGTTGTGTCTCCTTCAGCAACAGGTTCCATGGTAACTGGTAGGACGGCAGGATATGGCATCATGAGAGTTTGAGCACGAGATCGTACCCATCTGAGATAATCTTCCATAGGAATAGTGTACTTAGGCTCCAGTGTCTTGCTATCAACCCTGTTTACTTTTCCCCAGGCTCGTATGAATCTCTGACGGTAACCCTGAAGGTCGTTGTCGTAATCAAACACAATGCCCTGAATCAACATGTCATGTGGACCATCACTCCGGGCGTAACCAAACTGTCGTAAAGCTAGAGAGGGGTTGTAGGTGATGCCTCCTCTTATGCCTAGAAGTGGCACATTAGGAAATTCCCCACAACGGTCAATGATGGTGACATTCTCCATAGATCTGGAGCACCAATGGATATCTGAGTGAGAAAGTGACATGATCCTCTTGGACCATCTGAACCCTTGCTCATTCTTCATTACTGAGCGAGGGAGGTGAGAAATAAACCACCTAGAAAGCAAAGGTATGCAGCACATCAAAGTTCCTCTTGCCCTTGTAGTACGGGTGTGAAGAGAATGTAGGATGTCTCCAAGCAATGTAGGTATTGGATTATGACTCAGGAATATGTTGATGGCATGAACGTCTATGAACTGATCTGGATTGGGGAACAATACTAAGCCATAAATCAGCAAGGCTAAGATCTCCTCAAAAGCATCATAGCTCATGGCCTTCAAGAACACTTGAGCTTTCTCTATCAACACCTTGGCAAGAATACCCTTAACTCCGCTTCTCGTTTCTAGAACAATGTCAGACTTCTTCAGATGTAGAGCTGCAGCAATAACCTCTGGTTTAAGTTCCTTCTCCAAGCCTGTGAAGGGTCTTTGATCAAGAACATGTATACCCAGAAGTTTAGAGAACTCTTCCATGGTTGGAACCAGCTGGTAGTCGGGGAATGTAAAGCAATGGTGCTTAGGGTCAAAGAACTGAAACAGGACACTTATCATGTCTTCATTGAACCCTGAAGTGACCAGATCCAATAGGTGACCATGTCTCTTGATGAATTGGGAATGATCAGACACTTGAGAAACCAACTCTTTAAGCTTAGCAGGTATGCCCACAAAGTTGATCCTGATGGTGTTTCTACGAGCAGAAGTCATGACCTTCAAAAAAAGAACAAAGATAAATCCTTTGGTCCTTGAAATGGTTAGTGAAAATGCTATGCTTATGATGCATGATGATGTCATGATGTTATGTTCAATCACAAACATGTGGCACACACAAACAAGTCACACCATAGCCCTAGGTTTAAAGGCTTGCATGAGGTTCAAAGGTAAGTACCCTCCCCTGAAGTTAGATGGTTCATCCTATCTTACAAAAGTAACCAGGTTCTAAGGGATCTCAATATCATTGATCCTTCACAAGGGTGGTTGATCAGAAGGCAACTTACTTGCCAACCAAAACCCTCCAAGTTTAAGATCTCAATGAGCGTAGTATCGAGTGTCAACCAACCTCAGTCTACACCAAAGCCGGTTACCTCACTACTTTCTAAAGGCCAAGATGAGTTAACTAGGGTTCTAAAAGTTAGTTAGTGCATTGACAACATATGGCAGCCTCATATTATCCTCAACTTGACTTAAGGAATATAAGCACCAACCAAGAAGTCGCACTAACTATGGCCACCAGATCAACCGTATCGATATACGTCGTACAGTTTCCTTGGTCTATTGCCATTTACCTAAGGTACACTAGATCCGGGTTAGGATCTTTCACACATAAGAGCACCCCAACAAGATAACATAAAGCAAACAAGGCAAACAATTTAAAGTGGTCTTAATTCCTAAGGGTACCCCTCTTTTATTAAGTCCCCAGCAGAGTCGCCAGTTCTGTAACACGGTGGGAGAACTGACTTTAGTTATGTTGCGGATAGCAAGAGTCGCCACCGACTTTTATTTTATCCAAAGGAAAGGCATAAAAGAACAGGAAAGACCTTTGAAAAGATTTTTGGGTCCGGGGGTAGGTTATATAAAGGGAAGGTGTTAGCACCCTTTACATCCATGGTTATCCATGGGCTCTTAGTTACTTAGCTCACTTTGAATTGTTTTTGAAAATGTGTAGTGTGTGAATAGAAAATTTTCATAATAGTTAATAATGATCCATGTACGGATGCGTAAAAACTTGTGTTTGAAAATTTGTTTGAAATTTGTTAAGTGTTTGAAAATTTTGAATGAAGTGAGCAAGCAACTATGAGATACCTACCCTAAAGTTTAAGTCTTTTCTGTTCTTTATCCTTTAAGTGGTAAGACTATCCCTATTATTAAGGAATAGGTAGTCATTACCTTGGATGTAAGGGACATATGAGGGACATCTGTTTTATGAAGGCAACTGTGAGGTGTATTAAGCATTTAGGAGGGACCATCATCATTATTCAAAAAGGGACTTGATCTTTAAAGGCAACCATTAGGGACTTGATGATTTTTCTTTTAAGGGACTTGCTTTATACACCCCACTTGACCTTATGATTAGGCAACAATGAGGGATAGCCTTAGAAAGTGAGATGGCGATTAAAAATCGACTTACGTGTGTGAGTGTTCAATTTTATTTATCTTATAATTAAAGTGATCTAAATTCAATTTTAAATAAAATACATGTTTACACTCCCTAAATTACTAACCATAGCATAAAAATTAAATAAATTACATATTTACAAAATTTACACCAAGGAGCAATTACATAATTATAATAAGCAATTAAAAATAAATAGCAAAAAAATAAAATAAATATATAAGCAAAATATAAATAAATAAGTAAAAATAAATAAATAAGCAATAATAGGGGTTAGTAATAATAAGAAAAATTAAATAAGGTTAGTGAAATAATAATAAGCAAAAATAAATATTAATAATAATATGGTTAGTAATAATAAAAATAATTAAAATAAATAGAATTTAGCAAAAATATTATAATAACATGATGAAAATAAAATTACATTTTTAATATAGACATTTATTTAAAAATATGAACAATTAAAGGATTATGGTAATATTTTAATTTATGTACAAATTATTAAATTATTTATAATTTACAAAATTAAATTATTATAGGTTTAATTGTTTCTAAACACATATTAAAAATTATTTACATATAATTTAGGTTATAAACAAATTAAAAGAAAAAATATTTACATATTATATATAAGAAAATAAGTTTTAAATATTATATTTACAAAAAAGATTATAAATTTAAATCATAAAATTAGCTTTTTATTATTTAGAAAATAAATTAGGTTTTCACAAAATTAGGGTTTGTTCTAGAAAAATATTTTATAGTTTATTTTATAATTATAATTTATTTAAATTATACATATATACATTTTACAATTGAAATCCATAATAATAAAAACTAAATTTTTAATTAAGAAAATAAATTTTCAGAAGCTAGGAAACATAATATATATATTTTATAATATAGAAAATAATGAAAAAATATAATTTTGAATTTATTTTATATGTAATATTAATTAAATTAAAAGAAATAAAGAAGAAGAAAAAAATGAGAAAACAAAACCTGATGGGGCTGGGATTTGAACCCAGTCCCCTATGGTTGCCAACAACATGCATACACCACTGGGCCATCAGCACGCAGGCAGCAAGGAAGTGAGGAGAATTACTTTTGTTCCTTGTGATGAAAAATCCAGAAAATAAAAGAAAGCAAAAAGGCCTGGGGGAGTATTGAACCCAGGACCTTTGATCATTCAAACGCACGCCTAACCGCCCGTCTGGGAGAGCCAATTCTGATAGTTGAATGATGACTGAACATAATATATTATGCTTTATAATTAACCTGAAAAAATAGAAAAAATAATGGTGCAAGGCAGGATTCGAACACAGGTCCCATAGTCAAACGTACACAAGCCTTTCCACTGGGACAAGCCACACGCTTGTAATAATAAACCAATGATAAAACAAAAAATATTTAAAATACAATTCAAATTTTCCAGAACGCGCCAAAACTTCTTCTTCAACCTCATGTCCTTCGAAGTTTCCTGCGAATCCAGCTATGAATTTTCCTGCGAAAAACAAACTCCAGCAAAACCTACGAAACTCAATGATCAACCAAACTGTGAAATTTCACAAAATTGAAAGCATAAACATAATCCAGAGGTCTATTCAAATCGAGCCATGGTCTTAGAAATCATTTATATTTCGTAAATCACAAAACCCTAATTCTTGGCCGAAACCCTAACTATGGTGTTTCACGGATTAGCCATGGTTTCTTTGATTTTCTTGCCCAGAAACATTCTACATCACATGATAAACAAGATTAGCCAAACAAAATTCATTGAAACGCAATAAATTAATGTAATCGAAAAAATTATTTTCAAGAACAAGATGGCTTCGGGTTGATCATTATGACATGTTTTAGATGCATATGGGTGATGGTTTATGATCAGAGAAGCCCAAGGAAGCTTGCTATGTGATTGTTTTACCTTCAAAGGCCTTGGAATTCAAAATCCGAATGTGAGTTTTTTGAGAATTTTTCAATTTGTGAAACTTACTTTGGAGGCAGAGAATTCGTGTCAATGCAATGGGGTTGAGTTTAGTATTTATATGTGAATGAATTTAGGTCATAACATTGAATGGTTGCATGGAAATTTTGATATGAAAAGATTGAAATTGATCATGCTTTGAAATTCAAATATTTGTGTATGAAGGCTTACTATTTTTGGATCAATCTTATGATTTCCTTCCCCTTCAATTCCAATCATCATTTAAGACATTCTAGAAACTCAATCCAAATAAAATCTCTTATTTTCATATTTTATTTTTATTTAAAATGATTTTTAATGAATAAAATCAAAATAAATAAAAATCAAAATAATAAAAATCTGATTTTTAATGGTTTGGGTCGTGCATAGTGCTATTGTATGGATTGGATCATAATTTGACAAGCCCATTTGGAAGAAATTGGTTCTAGACCTCCTTTTTCATCATAAACCAACTCAAAATTTCCCAACTTTGCAAGGGCACATATCCTTCAATTTTAATGATATGAGGGTGTTCTTGGACATTTTGGAAAGCTTGAAGATTCCTCTAAACAACCCCACTGGTTTCATGTCCATATCATTTACCAATCTCAAGTTATGCCCTTTTGAAGTTGTTGACTTTTTGTTGACTTTCAAAAGGACCTATAATGTCTTAGCTCATACCTTCCAAATGAAGCATTTTTGGGCTTGGCTTGTGAGACACAAAGTTGTAGAGAATTCAATTTCCTTCAAAATGAGCTTTGAGTGGAGACTTGGTGATGAAGTATGTGAAAGTTATGGCTGGTCAAAGTTCAGTTGACTTTTACTAAGGAAACCCTAATTTAGAAACTCCTGGTTCTTGATGATCTGGAATCTCCTTGATGAATCATGATCAACCCTTGATCAAATGATGAATTTTACTTCATATACTCGATGTTGGCAAAAAATCATGAAGTTTGACTTAGGTTTGACCACAGTTGACCTCAGTTTGACTTTTTAACTGCATTGACTGTTTTTGACTTATCTGATCATCTGACTGAGCAATCTTCTGAGAAAAGTCTTGAAACTTGTCATGGGGGTTCTTACACACATATAAGATGTAATGAAGCTCACTTGAAGTCTTGGAAGTTCATTTAGCCTGATTAAAGTCAAAACCCTAGTTTTGGATGCACTACTTAGGAGGTGCATTGTCTGAGGGAATTGTCAACTCTTCTGACCAATTGTGAACCTTGTGAACCTTGTGAACCATCATAAAATGTCTTGTGAACCTCATGGTAGGTGTCAGACCCTAATTTTTGACCTAAGATTTTTCGCATCTCATCTGCATATCTCATACAAACAAGATCACGTACTGGTTCGTTTATCCTTTTCAGGTGCAAGGTCTTTGCTTTGCAGAGGATCGCCTTATTTAATTTCTGTTATCTGTTTATATTTTATTGACTTCTAACCAAAATATCAAAAAAAATATGTTGCAGTTGCTTCTTCTTCTCTGTGTTGCAGGATTCTAAAGACAGGGCAATGATTTCAATTCAGATGCGTTTGTTCAGTCACAATTCGATTCAGATGGACGTTTGACCTGATCTTGGTCAAACTATCAAGAGATTGTTTCGACTGCAAGTTGTGCGGGCCAGTGGTCTGTTTCTCATACTGTGCGTATTCAAAAATTTCAAGCTGTGTTGCATGTGAGGTCATCAGTTTATCAGACAGTGTTGTGCGTGAAGTTTGGCTTGAATCTTCAAGTTTATCAGTTCATCAGTTGTTTATTTGAGGACTTATTTTTCTCAGCATGAATTCGGATTATCAGGACAATATTCAGATGATTCCAGTGATTGTATAGAATTGGCAAGTTTGTTCAGTGGGTTTCGTGCTGGTTATATTCAATATTATCAGTTGGCTTATGAGGAAAGAAATCAGGAGTCGGTTGCTGGGCCTGAAAATCATCACTTCACATCCATTTATCCGATCCATAAACCATTTATTTATTTTTTATTTTTTTTTATCCATTTCCATTCATTTCCTAATTCGTACCGATTATTCACTCTCCATTTCCATATTGAATTCATCATTTCAAAAATTCCTATTCTTTTCGATTTCTATTCATTTCACAAAAATATTCATTATCTCATTTTTTTTTTACCAATTTCCAATTTCCTATTCATTTCCCATTTTTTTTTTTATCCATTCCAAATATTTTTCTAGTCAATATACATTTTTATAAAGTTCCATAAAACCTATTACATTTATTAAGAAAAAATAAATAAAAACCAAATATTTCAATTAGCAAAGTCCCACTAGCCTTTCCCTAACAAGCTGTGTCAAGCAACAGCCAGCTTTCCTCACGCCCCCTAGCCTACACGCCCAACAAACTTTTCCCAAGATCTCACTTCACCACAAGTCAGTACCTCACATCAGCTGAAGTCAGCTACAAACCGTACCAACCTACAGCTTGCCCAAGCCTCACTTGCAAGCCAAACAATAAAACACTCCTTTTGTGCACAAGCCAAAGCATACATCACTAGCCGCGGCAACTTCAAAACAATTCCAAGCTTTGGGCCCACAATAAGCCATTTGCACATTCAAAAGCCTGCCAAGCCACTCACCGCATATCAACAAGCCAGCAGGCCTCACGTGTTAAACCGTATCAGCTTACCACTTCACGCATCCAAGCCCGTAAACCATTACCGTATTCAGCCAAAGCCAACACTTCACCAAGGCAAATCCAAACACGATTTCAGCCGGCTCAAAACGCACGTGAAGCAAAACGCAAAAGGGCCAGCAGCTATCACATGCTTTGCACACCTGAATGCAAGCAAGATACAAGAGCATCAAAACGCAGCATATCACCATTCAAAACGCAGAGAATTTCAATGTAAACATGTGAAATCCATGACTTTCAAAAAACGCAAAAATTGGTGTCAAAACGCAACAAATGCGAGTTTCAAAACTCACCTTCATCCCTCTATTTAAAGGACATTCCTCTTCTTCAACGAAAACCTAATTGAGAAAAGGAGAAGAATCCGAAATCAAAAAAGGGAGAGAGTGCGTTTTGTTCGTTTCATTTGAAGGTGAGGATCGGATTGTTTGTTGACTCTGATTTGCCGCCGCCTGTTGTTGATTTGTTTCCCCTGTTTTCGCGTGTGTTTACAAGGAAGAAGAAGCTACCTTTGTTTCTTTATTTTATTTAATTTGTTTTTTCTGTTTTTTTGTTTTAATTTTTAATAAAACAATGTAAGTGTATATGGACCTGGATCCATTTTGGATCCAGTTTGCTATCCTACCCGCGGACAACATCTTCCCCTTCCCCTTCTTTTATTTTTTTTCTACTTTTCTTTTTATATTAATTAGTCTTAGTTTTTTTTAGATTTTGATTTCATTTATTTTGATATAAAAGAAATTTTAGAAAGTGCTTTAAGAAGATAATTTGCAAAATATTTTAGGAAATATTTTGAGAGAAACAATTTAGAAGAAATATGTTAATAAAAAGATTTTTAGAAAGAATTTAAAAAATGATTAAAAAAATATTTTGATTTCTTCTTATGGATCTATTTTTAGATTTATTTTTCTTCATCTCTTTTTAATTTTGGTCGATGACAATCTTCCGATTCGGGATTGTTGGTTTCCGATTAAGTTTAATCTTCATTATTTCAAATCTATGGATGAATGATCATTTGGATCATTCTCCATACTTTGAGATCGTGATAGGTTGCTAATCGAGAAATTCAACGATAATCTCGATTAAGATTAGACCTTCCTTTCTTCTTTTAGTGTGACATGTTTTCGGAGAACGATTCATTATATCGTTTCTCTAACATGTATTAACACGAATATTTTCCACTTTAATTAGTGGTGGCCGGCCTCATTTGTAGGGTAATTACTTCGTAAATTACTCGGCGATTGCTTAACATAGACCTAAAGTTGTCCCGATTCAATTAAAGATCCACTTGGATCCGTTTGCCTCATTTTATTTTCATTGTTGTGGTTGTGCTTGATTAAGTTCATCATACCACCTTATATTGTATATAATATTATAATGTGAATATAATTGTTTAAATTTAATCTCTTGCACCTTATCCTTTTATTTTAATCTCTTGCTCCCTTATCTCTTTATTATATTTTGCCATATTATATCATATATCATTGTTTATATTCATATTGTGCTTGTTAATATTCATATCGTGTTTGTTTTCATTTTGTCCATTTGGACATCAAAATACTTAATAAAGGATTAAACTCTTAAAAAACTTGTGACTTCTAACTTTGGACTTATGGTTACTATCCCGAACTTTTGGAGATTGGACTTAGACCTTCTAGGATTCCCTTTGCTCAAGTTGGAGTGGTTAGAAATCTTGGCCTCAAATGATGTCATTAACTTTTGAAGATGGAAGTCCGAACTTTGAAGATTTGTACATATTGGTTTGGTAATTTCTTTCCTTAGCTTTTAATTCAAGCATTAGGACTAGTCTCTTCATCTCCTCCCCATTCTTTAATTTTCAAAACTTCTTCCTATTTCAAAACCTTCTTGTTTTCTAAACTTCAAACACTTTCATAAACAAACCTTGACTTAGGTCAAGCGATTTTTTAATCTTTTCCTTTTATTTTCTTAACCAAATATTAATTCATGTAAATATATTAAGACCATTTTTGTACATACTTTAAAAAATACAAATCCATTCAATTGTTTTTGTGCCTTGTGCACCTTTCTTCTTTTCCATATGTTTAGATATGATTCATCCCTTTTAGCGGAATTATTCGCTAAGGGATGACGACTTATCTTTACATCTTAAAATCAACTCAACCCACTTATTCTTTTAAAACTTTGTACCACGAACTACGAGGTTTTGATCTCGCATTGCACTTTGTGGGTACGTAGGCATAAGGCTTTAAAACCTTATCAAACACCAAAATCTTAAAAAACATTCTTCTTCTCATCTCTTCAATCCTTTTTTCAAGCAAACCAATTTCAGACCAAAATGCAGTAAACATTTCAAAGGGTTCCCGTAGAGTACTACGGACAAGTCGGGTGCTTAAAACCTTCCCGATTTGTAACCAATCCCCGTACCCATTCTCTATTTTATTCTTTGAGCTTTTTAGCTTTTGAGATTCATTAAGGTTTTGTTCGTTCATTTTACCTTTTTCCATTCGGAAATAAAGAAAAGCGCGGTGGCGACTCTGTATTTTATCGAGTTAAGTTAATCAATAGCTTACACTCACGATTTTACCGTTACAGAAAAGTGGCGACTCTGCTGGGGAGTCAATCTCTAAGTGGATTCGGCCTACTTTGATTTGCTTACTGCTTTAGTTTGATTTGCTTGTTACTTGCTTGTTCTGTTCTGGTTTTGGTGATTCTCTGTGAGATAGGTCCTAACCCGGATCTGAGTTGGAACTTATGATAGGACGGCGATATTCGAAGCGATATGCGATGGAGTAGTCCAAAGCAATATCAATTTGATAATCTCCACTCGGTTAGGCTCTCTTGGACTATCAATGTCATGACGAGTAATCGTACGTGGCATTATTTTCCGACCTTGAGCTGATCATACTGAGGACCGTAGAACCCTTAACCAATCTAAGCCAATTTAGGAACGTAGTGCGGAAGCTATCTGGGTGTAAACCTAAGGTGGTTGTCACGCGATACTACACTCGGACGAGGTCTATTTTAAGAATGTTATCGGTTGGGGAGTAATCCAACGTACCGATGATATTCTAAAGATGGCTGTTAACTCCGGGAACCTCTGTTAGCACCCTTCTGGTTTTTTGCAGGTACAATGAAGATAAACCTTAGTACATGCCTGTTTGGGTTGGTGTTCTTATCCCATGACTCCATGCTCGTGATTCGAACCTTTGAACCCGTGTGATTTGCGTGATCTTGTTTGTGCTTGTTGCATCTACATATTCATCATGATCATCATCACAACCATTTTTCATGGAAAATAATTCCGATTATTGCAAATATTGGAAAGAGATAATATTCATTTTTGTCAAGATATTTCATGATCGTATTCTCGATGTTGACCATGTTTGCAATAATCGAGTTGTTTTTCTGAAAATGGAAGTGAACATTGCATATCATTGCATTCTCGCATATTCTTGCATTCGTCCGAGTTGTGTGGGAACTCATCCCGGTTGTTTCTTTCCTCAGTTATCTGTTGATCCGTCAAGCTGACTCCTCACCACAGATACGGTACTAGAGCTGTTATCAGACGAAGAGCTATTAGATTGAGAATGGAACGCCAAGAACAGCATAACATGGAAGTTCGAATGGAAATTGATGAGTTGAAGGCCGGTATGACCAAGCTCACTGAAATGATGCAAGTTCTGATTGCTCGAGGTGAACCACCTCAAAGGACTGTTATCTCTGAAGTTTTGACTGCTGTTGTTGATTCTCCTGTTGTCCAACAACCAGCTTCTACTTGGACAGAATATGGGTTACCTCCGGATTATGTGCCAGTTTCTGCAACTGCTCAAATGGGTGGTCCATCTGTTATGCCAGGCTTTTCAGTTCCGACTTTTGCTGAACCTCAACCTATTGTGCACGCTACTGCTCAGACTACTTATCAGAATTCTCCTTTCTTGTACCAAGCTGCTGGTCAACAAGCTGAAAGTCAAGGTGAACCTGGATATATGGATGAAGTTAGAGAGCAATGTTTGACTCTTGAGAAGAGGGTAAGAGGTCTAGAAGGAAAAGATGCCTTTGGTTCTGCTGCTATTGACATGTGTTTGGTTTCCGACTTGGTTCTTCCTGATAAGTTCAAAGTTCCTGTATTTGAGAAGTACAATGGTCATACTTGTCCAAAGATTCATTTGCTGATGTATTGTCGCAAGATGGCTGCATATGCTAAAGATGACAATTTTCTTATTCACTATTTTCAAGATAGTTTGAGTGGTGCTTCCATGAAATGGTATGTTGGACTTGAGAAGAGTCACATTCGAAGCTGGAAAGATTTATAAGATGCTTTTGTAAGGCAGTATAAGTACAATTTGGACATGGCGCCTGACCGTCGTCAACTTCAAAATATGTCACAGAAAGAGAAAGAATCATTCAAAGAGTATGCTCAGCGTTGGAGAGAACTAGTTGCTCAAGTTGAACCACCTTTGCCTGAGAAGGAATTAACTGGTTTGTTCATGGACACTCTTCAACCGTTCTTTTGGGAGAAAATGGTAGGAAGTGTTTCATCTGGTTTTTCTGATCTAGTCACTATTGGAGAAAGACTAGAGGAAGGTATCAAGAAGGGTAATGTTGCACCCCAAAATTTGCCCTCATAATACAAGACTTTGTGTGCTAAGAAGGTTCACAAGGTTCACAAGTCTCTCAACATTTCCATAACCTTTCATGAGGTTCATGAAGTCTACAAGTCACTTCTTGAAGGTTTACAAGGTTCACAAGTTTCTTAACATTTCCATAACCTTTCATGAGGTTCATGAAGTCTACAAGTCACTTCTTGAAGGTTCACAAGGTTCACAAGATTCACAATGATTACAAAGCTCTCCTGAGGTTCATAGGGTCTACAAAGTCACTTCATGAGGTTCACAAGGTTCACAAGCTTTACAATACCTCCCATGAGGTTCACAAGACATTTTATGATGGTTCACAAGGTTCACAAAGTTCACAATTGGTCAAAAGAGTTGACAATTCCCTCAAACAAAGCACCTCCTAAGCAGTGCATCCAAAACTAGGGTTTTGACTTTAATCAGGCTAAATGGATTTCCAAGACTTCAAGTGAGCTTCATAACATCTTATATGTGTGTAAGAACCCCCATGACAAGTTTCAAGACTTTTCTCAAAAGTTTGCTCAGTCAGATGATTAGATAAGTCAAAATCAGTCAATACAGTTAAAAAGTCAAACTGAGGTCAACTGTGGTCAAACCAAAGTCAAACTTCATGATTTTTTGCCAACATCAAGTATATGAAGTAAAATTCATCATTTGATCAAGGGTTGATCATGATTCATCAAGGAGATTCCAGATCATCAATAATCAGGAGTTTCTAAATTAGGGTTTCCTCAGTAAAAGTCAACTGAACTTTGACCAGCCATAACTTTCACATACTTCATCACCAAGTCTCCATCCAAAGCTCATTTTGAAGGAAATTGAATCCTCTACAACTTTTATCTTTCAAGTTAAGCCCAAAAATGCTTCATTTGGAAGATATGAGCTAAGACATTATAGGTCATTTCAAAAGTCAACAAAAAGTCAACAACTTCAAAAGGGCATAACTTGATATTGGTAAATGATATGGACTTGAAACCAATGGGGTTGTTTAGAGGACTATTCAAGCTTTCCAAAATGTCCAAGAACACCCTCATACCTTTAAAATTGAGGGAGATGTGCCCTTGCAAAGTTGGGAAATTTTATGATGGTTTATGTTGAAAATGGAGGTTTAAAACCACTTCTTTCCAAATGGGCTGGCCAAATTGTGATCCAATCCATACCATATCATCATGCACGACCCAATTGATTAAAAATCATAATTTTTATTATTTTATTTTTATTTATTTTGATTTAATTCATAAAAAATCATTTTAAATAAATATAAAATATGAAAATATATTTTTGGATGAAGATTGAGCTTCTAGAATCTCATCAATATTGATTGAGGTTGAAAGAGAAAGAAATCATGTGATTTATCCAAAAATAGCAAGCTTTCATGAGCCAATATTTGAATTTCATGGCATAATCTTTTTCAATCTTCAAATATCCAAACTTCCACACAATCAATCAATTTTTTTTGACCTAATGGAGTCTCCTATAAGTACTGATCATAATGCAAACCCTCATTCACGATTTTGCTGCATCAAGAGGTAAGTTCACAAAACCAAAAAAACCATTGAAAAGTGACATTCGGATTCCATCATACAAGAGGTTTAAAGGTAAAATAAAGACATAGCAAGCTTCCTTGGACCCTTCTGATCATAAACCATCATTCATATGCATCCAGATCATGCCCTAGTGTCTAACCCGTGGCTTTGTTCATGCTTGAAAATATTTTTTCGATTCTAATGATTCACTGCAAATTAATGGATTTTGTTTGTGTTATGTTGTTTGTGACATTGTATAGATCGTTTCTGGACCAATGAATTGGAGTTTCCTTGCCTAAAACAGATTCGGCCATAGCTAGGGTTTTGACCTTCAAAATGGGATCCTTTGATTCATTGAACCTAAATGAATTCTAAGAACATAGGAATGTTCTATGAATAACCAGGATCATAAAACTGTAATCAATTTTATGAATCATTACTGTTTGGTGCAAGTTTCATTTTTCGTAGGTTTGAAGCATGAAGAACTCGCAGGAAAACTTGCAGCAATATTCGTAGGTAAAAACGCAGGTACAAGGAAGAAGACGAAGTCCATTCGCGCCTGTTTTCAAAATTTAAATTCTTGTTTAAAAATATTATGAATTAGTTCTGGATATATTTCACAAACGCACGTTTGTCCTGGTGGTAAGACTGATACGCGTATTATGTGAAGGCATTGGTTCGATACTTGGCTGAGCACATTTTTTTTCTCTTATTTTTTCAGGTCAAGCGTACATAATATATTATGCATTGTTACCATTCCATTAGCAGATGGGCTCTCCCAGCCAGGCGGTAACGTATGCATGCTTGTAACCAAAAGGTCCTGGGTACGATTCCCACCCCAGGCCTTTTGTTTTCATTATTTTCTGGATTTTTCATGGACATTGCACAAAAACAACTAGGACCATTCTATTATCACCAACGCATGGTTGGCCTGATGGCATGTTTTGATACTGGCAAGCTTGAAGACCTGGGTTCAAACCCAGCCAAGGTAAGTTTATTTTTTGACCAATTTTTTTTTTTTTTTTTATTTATTAATTAACTATTTTTCTGATAATAATAAATTAAATTTGTAAACCAGCACTTATATTTTTTTAGAAACTCTAAACTTATATTTTTTTCTAAAATTCAAAATAAGTATTTATATATGTAATTATAAATATATGTATGTTTATTTTAATAATTTTATATTATAAATTAAACCCTAAAAATATTTTTTCTAACAAAACCCTAATTTATTTTCTAAATACCTATTAAAACCTAATTGTTTATTTTCTAATTTGTGATGTAATTATTATTGTACATGTTTATTTAGAAATAATTATAACTTATTTGTAAATATATTTATAATCCCAATTATTTTTCTTTTAATATATGTTTAGAAACAATTTAACTTACAATAATTATATATTTTGTATATGTTTAAAATAATTTGTAAATATGATAACCAATAAAATTAAATTTTATAAATATAATTAATTTTGTGAATATAATATTTAAAACTTATTTTTTCCTTATAATGTGAAAATATTGTTTTAATAATAATTGTTAATAAATGTTTAGAAATAATTAAATTTGTAGTAATTAAAATTTATAATTATATTATGTTTAAACATTTAATTATTCATGTTCCTAAGTAAATGCTTATATATTAAATTTTGTGTTTATTATTTTAATCATGTCATTATAATATTTTTCTATTTTAATTATTGTTGCTAACCATATTATTATTTATTTTGTTTATTATTATCTTATATTTTTATTATTATTTCTCTAACCTTGATTATTCTTCTAATTATGATTATTTCACTAAATTTAGTTATTTTATTTTTACTAACCTTATTTTTATCACTAACCCCTATTTATTTAGTTATTATTTATTATTTTAGCTTATTTATTTATATTTTGCTAATTATTTATTTTTTGCTATTTATTTTAATTTGCTTATTATAATTATTATGTAATTGCTCCTGGATGTAATGTTGTAAATATTTAATTATTTAATTTATTGCTATGGTTAGTAATTTAGGGAGTGCAAAAACATGTATTCTATTAAAAATAAATTTAGCTCATTTTAATTGAAGATAAATAATATTGAACACTCACACACGTAAGTCGATTTTTAATCGCCATCCTACACTTTCTAAGGCTATCCCTCAATGTTGCCTACTCATAAGGTCAAGTGGGGTGTATAAAGCAAGTCCCTTTAAAAGAAAAAATCATCAAGTCCCTAATGGTTGCCTTTAAAGATCAAGTCCCTTCGAATAATGATGATAGTCCCTCCAGAATGCTTAATACACCCCACAGTTGCCTTCATAAAAACAGATGTCCCTCACATGTCCCTTACATCCAAGGTAATGACTACCTACTCCTTAATAGTAGGGATAGTCTTACCAATGAAAGGATAAAGAACAAGAAAGACTTAAACTTTAGGGTAGGTTCCTCTTATGTACTTGCTCACTTCAAAAACTTTTCAAACCCTTCACAATTTCAAACAAATTTTCAAAAACAAGTTTTTACGCATCCGTACATGGATCATTATCAACTATTATGAAAATTTTTCTATTCACACACTACACTTTCAAAAACAATTCAAAAGTGAGCTAAGTAACTAAGAGCCCATGGATAACCATGGATGTAAAGGGTGCTAACACCTTCCTTTTACATAACCTACCCCCCGGACCCAAAAATATCTCTTAAGGTCTTTCCTGTTCTTTTATACCCTTTCCTTTTGGATAAAATAAAAGTCGGTGGCGACTCTTGCTATCCGCAACATTTAACTAAAGTCAGTTCTCCCACCGTGTTACAGGTAAGATTAAAAATTCTGAAGCTCCTAATGCTGCACGAAAATCTTTTGGGAATCCTCACAAGAGAAGAGATGGTGATGCTTATGTTGTTTCAACTGAGAGGAGGCCTTATCACCCGCAACAACGATATATTCAACCATATGTAGCTGCAGTTGCTCCTGTTGTTAAAACTCAACCTGCTCAAACTCAAGCTCAAGGTCAAGCTCGACCAGCTCAAGCTCAAGGTCAAGCTCGATCAGCTCAAGCTCAAGTTCAGATTCGAGCTCAAGCTCAGGTTCCTCCTCCTGCTGCTGGACAAAATCAGTATCGCAATAGGCCAAACTTTGATCCTATTCCGGTGTCTTATACTGAATTGTTTCCTTCTTTGATTGAGAAAGGTTTAATTACTACTAGGCCTCCGCCTCCTGTTCCAAATCCTCTGCCAGTTGGTTATAGATCGGATCTTCGCTGTGAGTTTCATCAAGGTGGAACTGGTCATGACTTAGAGCATTGCTTTGCGCTGAAGGCTAAAGTGCAAGAACTTATCAGGAACAACATCCTTTACTTTAATGACATTAATCCAAATGTTATCAACAATCCTTTGTCGAATCATGGGAAGTGAATCTTCAAGAAGACTTCAATTGTCAAGTTTTCTTCAAGGCCAGAATATCAGACGGGACAGCTCATCCTTGTTGTTGATTGATCACTAGGCCATTGTTTCTTTATGTTTTCAATTTTCTTCAATCATATTAAGTTGTTGGCTTTTAAGCTTGTTTGTACTTTCATGTTGGTTTTAATGAAATGAGCATTGCTTTGTTTTGATTCAATTTCATTTGCTATTTGCATCTTTATGGTTTACATTTCAAGTTCATTTATATTTTCTCAAATTTTTACAATGATTGGGGGGAGGATGATGAAAACGAGATACCCATAATTGTTGTTGGTATGCTTTCAACTGAGACCTGGCTGATGATATACAGGCATTGTTTCAAATCCTAAACACTGGAGAAATAAGGAAGTTAATCCCTTATCAACCCCTTTGAGCCTTGAAGTTGGAGTTTCTTTCTATTCGGAAAAAAAAAACCTCAATTTTAACCCGGGGATGGGTAGTTCTCAATTAATTCGAATGTGCATTCAAGTACAAGAGAATCATTCAAGACACCTTTCAAATAAAGGTTGCAATCTCAAGCTTTCCTTCACACACATCAAGAAGTGTTGAAGATGTTTCTCAATTCAAAAGCCAATGATGGTTCATCGTAATCATTAAGCCATGCAGTCATTATCTTTCAAAAAAAATGATATTGAAAAAAACTCATTGAAAAAAAAATCAAAGCCCTCTAAGTCAATACCTACGAAGGAGACTTAGGCAAAAAATTGGGGCATCCCGCTGGCTGTAAGATCAAATGACACAGTTCAGGCAAAAGTTAGGGACAATAAAAAGAAATACTTATCAAGAGGTCATCAAAATCCTCAGCAAAAGCAAGTTGAGTGGACCAAAGTCCTCACTGGAAATAACAAAAGGAAGATGTGACTGCTATCTCAAATCCTTTGGCTTATGAACCATCTTCATCTGTGCAATTCTAAAGTTCAGGGAACTTGAATGCATAGGCTGAATTAATTGAATGTAGGACTGGAGTTCATCACGAAGTTGGGTTGGGTACAAATAAACTTTGAGCCTATATCCTTTGTTTCATAAACCGTGAACCATACCACGTTACAACCTTCAAAAGTCCTAATTGAATCCAGGTTTCTTTTGAAAAGCATACTACAACAAGGTTGCGTAAACTGACTCCCAAGTTCTTTACCAATCATTTGTTTTCTTGTTGTGGCTTTATCTTTAATTTTGTCTCAACCGCCGTGTTTTGACATTGTTTTCAGTTACTTTACATCAATAAATTTCATTCAAAAATGATTCTTGATTTTAAACTTTGCATTGAATTTTGCATTAAAATTACCAAGTTTGTACAAACATTTTTATTTGCAAATAAGCTTTCCTCATCAAGGAATTTTCAAACAGTTAAGAAACTTGGTCGGTGATCTTATCAGGGGCAAGTTTTTTCTCAATTCCTTTTGTTTCAAGAGGTGTTGCTCAGTGCAAGTTATTCTCAGATTGGGTTGGTCAGAAGATTCTCTACAAGATGTGTACTGGATTTCTTTTCTCAACATTTTCTCAAGGGCTGAAGCTATGATCAATTTATTCTCTCATCATTCATTTCAGGAACTGAATCCATGATCAGTTTATTTCTTCTCAACAATTATCTCAAAGATGTGATTATTTTCTCAGCAGTCATTTCAAGAACTGAAGCTATGAACAGTTTATTTTCTCAGCATTTATTTCAAAGATTTGATTATTTTCTCCAGCAGTAATCATGAACTGAATCCATTATCAGTTTACCTTCATCAGTCATTGAACTTGGGGCAATTTTTCTTCAAGAATCCCCAAGCAGCTTTGCATGATTTCTCTCAAAAGATTTTCAACTTGATACAGTTTACCGGTGTGACAGAGATTTGTTCAAAGAGCAGCAGCATCTCTAATGTTTGAGCAGAATGGCAATGACTTCTGTGTTGAGGAATCAGTCTTCCATCTTTTGCACTCCTCTAAGAGTATAAACTGGTTGTCAGCTTTTTCACTACTCTAAGAGTCTAAACTGGTTGTCATCATTTTTCTCATATTATGTCCTTGGGTGTGTTATTCCCCATTTTTGAAAAGTTTGCATATTTGAGTGTTTTAGTCCTCATTATGTGTATCTCTTTGGGTGTGTTATTCCCCAGTCTAGTAAAAGTTTGCATATTTGAGTGTTTTAGTCCTCATTATGCGTATCCTTAGGGTGTGTTATTCCCCATTGTCGAAAAAGCTTGCATATTTGAGTGTGTTATACCTCATTATGCGTTTTCTCGGGTGTGTTATTCCCCAGTTTTGTTTACGGTTTCATATTTGAGTGTTTTAGTCCTCACTATGCATATTCTTGGGTGGTTTAGTCCCCATTTTTGTAAATGTCTGCATACTGAGTGTTTTAGTCCTCATATGCATCTCTCAAAGTCTTGTTGTTTTCAATTCCTTACTTTTTGTTCAAAATCCAACTTACTTGGCATTTGTCTGTCTCTTCAGAATTTCCTCATATACTTGTTGTGTCTTCTCATATATTACACCCTTTTATCCGATTGCCATTCTCGGATGTCCATAGTGAAGTCATCATTGATTTGATGCACTGTCCAGGACTTTTTTCCATCTCATTCAGTTCTGTTCCTGAATGTTGTGATTCACATTTTTATCTGATTGCCATTCTCAGATGTTGTGATCACTTCCTATCCGATTGCTATTCTCGGATGTCCATAGTGAAGTCATCATTAATTTGATGTATTGTCCCGGACTTTTTTCCATCTCATTCAGTTCTGTTCCTGAATGTTGTGATTCACATTTTTATCTGATTTCCATTCTCAGATGTTATGATCACTTCCTATCCGATTGCTATTCCCGGATGTCCATAGTGAAGTCATCATTAATTTGATGTACTGTCCCGGACTTTTTTCCATCTCATTCAGTTCTGTTCCTGAATGTTGTGATTCACATTTTTATCTGATTTCCATTCTCAGATGTTGTGATCACTTCCTATCTGATTGCTATTCCCGGATGTCCATAGTGAAGTCATCATTAATTTGGTGTACTGTCCCGGACTTTTTTCCATCTCATTCAGTTCTTTTCCTGAATGTTGTGATTCACATTTTTATCTGATTGCCATTCTCAGATGTTGTGATCACTTCCTATCCGATTGCTATTCTCGGATGTCCATAGTGAAGTCATCATTAATTTGATGTACTGTCCGGGACCTTTTTCCATTTCATTCAGTTCTGTTCCTGAATGTTGTGATTCATATTTTATCTGATTGCCATTCTCAGATGTTGTGATCACTTGCCTTCCGATTGTCATTCTCGGATTTTCATGTTGGAATCATCATTGAGTTGATGTGCTTTCCCGAATTTTCCCATTTCGTTCAGTTCTGTTCCTGAATGTTGTAATTCATTTTTTATCTGATTGCTATTCTCAGATGTTGTGATTACCTTTTATCCGATGCCATTCTCGGATATTTCTATTAAAGCCAGTTATGTCATCTATGGATGCTTCTGATGAACTTTTTCGGGACTTTTTTCACTTCATTCAGTGCCATTCCTGGATGTTGTGATGTTTTCTATCCAATTGCCATTCTTGGACATTTTCATCTTGGCTGAGCCATGTGTTGGTCTCTAGCATATTGTTTTTCCCGTCAGAGTTTTATGATCCTTATCCCCAACGTTTATTCTTTTCCATGTGTCGTCTTGTCCCTCACGGACTTCTATGCATTTCATTCGGTTCCAGATACATTTCATAATCATCTCATAAATTTTCTCATAATATTTCATATGCTGTCACATATTTTCTCTGCATTTCATATTTTTCTCATAACATTTCATATATTGTCATATATTTTCATATGCTTTCATAAACAGTTGCATTTTTCTTCATATCATTTCTATACCTGCTTCATATCATCTTCATTTCGTTCATCTCATTTCATTCCAGTTTTTGGCATCTTAGGATCAAAAATTGGGTTTTTTGATATTTAAGTATCTTCCATCTTGTCGAAACGAAGATTTCAATCTTCATTATCTCTGGATTGAAGAAACTTAAATAGGGGCATCTGTCAGACCCTAATTTTTGACCTAAGATTTTTCGCATCTCATCTGCATATCTCATACAAACAAGATCACGTACTGGTTCGTTTATCCTTTTCAGGTGCAAGGTCTTTGCTTTGCAGAGGATCGCCTTATTTAATTTCTGTTATCTGTTTATATTTTATTGACTTCTAACCAAAATATCAAAAAAAATATGTTGCAGTTGCTTCTTCTTCTCTGTGTTGCAGGATTCTAAAGACAGGGCAATGATTTCAATTCAGATGCGTTTGTTCAGTCACAATTCGATTCAGATGGACGTTTGACCTGATCTTGGTCAAACTATCAAGAGATTGTTTCGACTGCAAGTTGTGCGGGCCAGTGGTCTGTTTCTCATACTGTGCGTATTCAAAAATTTCAAGCTGTGTTGCATGTGAGGTCATCAGTTTATCAGACAGTGTTGTGCGTGAAGTTTGGCTTGAATCTTCAAGTTTATCAGTTCATCAGTTGTTTATTTGAGGACTTATTTTTCTCAGCATGAATTCGGATTATCAGGACAATATTCAGATGATTCCAGTGATTGTATAGAATTGGCAAGTTTGTTCAGTGGGTTTCGTGCTGGTTATATTCAATATTATCAGTTGGCTTATGAGGAAAGAAATCAGGAGTCGGTTGTTGGGCCTGAAAATCATCACTTCACATCCATTTATCCGATCCATAAACCATTTATTTATTTATTTATTTTTTATCCATTTCCATTCATTTCCTAATTCGTACCGATTATTCACTCTCCATTTCCATATTGAATTCATCATTTCAAAAATTCCTATTCTTTTCGATTTCTATTCATTTCACAAAAATATTCATTATCTCATTTTTTTTTACCAATTTCCAATTTCCTATTCATTTCCCATTTTTTTTATTTTTATCCATTCCAAATATTTTTCTAGTCAATATACATTTTTATAAAGTTCCATAAAACCTATTACATTTATTAAGAAAAAATAAATAAAAACCAAATATTTCAATTAGCAAAGTCCCACTAGCCTTTCCCTAACAAGCTGTGTCAAGCAACAACCAGCTTTCCTCACGCCCCCTAGCCTACACGCCCAACAAACTTTTCCCAAGATCTCACTTCACCACAAGTCAGTACCTCACATCAGCTGAAGTCAGCTACAAACCGTACCAACCTACAGCTTGCCCAAGCCTCACTTGCAAGCCAAACAGCAAAACACTCCTTTTGTACACAAGCCAAAGCATACATCACTAGCCGCGGCAACTTCAAAACAATTCCAAGCTTTGGGCCCACAATAAGCCATTTGCACATTCAAAAGCCTGCCAAGCCACTCACCGCATATCAACAAGCCAGCAGGCCTCACGTGTTAAACCGTATCAGCTTACCACTTCACACATCCAAGCCCGTAAACCATTACCGTATTCAGCCAAAGCCAACACTTCACCAAGGCAAATCCAAACACGATTTCAGCCGGCTCAAAACGCACGTGAAGCAAAACGCAAAAGGGCCAGCAGCTATCACATGCTTTGCACACCTGAATGCAAGCAAGATACAAGAGCATCAAAACGCAGCATATCACCATTCAAAACGCAGAGAATTTCAATGTAAACATGTGAAATCCATGACTTTCAAAAAACGCAAAAATTGGTGTCAAAACGCAACAAATGCGAGTTTCAAAACTCACCTTCATCCCTCTATTTAAAGGACATTCCTCTTCTTCAATGAATCAAGCTTTCATAAGCCAAAATCTCGCTGCCGAAATTGAAACCAAATCAAATCCTTTTCCATCTTCAACCTCTCAAATCCCTAATTCCCAAATCTGTCAAACGAAAACCTAATTGAGAAAAGGAGAAGAATCCGAAATCAAAAAAGGGAGAGAGTGCGTTTTGTTCGTTTCATTTGAAGGTGAGGATCGGATTGTTTGTTGACTCTGATTTGCCGCCGCCTGTTGTTGATTTGTTTCCCCTGTTTTCGCGTGTGTTTACAAGGAAGAAGAAGCTACCTTTGTTTCTTTATTTTATTTAATTTGTTTTTTCTGTTTTTTTGTTTTAATTTTTAATAAAACAATGTAAGTGTATATGGACCTGGATCCATTTTGGATCCAGTTTGCTATCCTACCCGCGGACAACATCTTCCCCTTCCCCTTCTTTTATTTTTTTTCTACTTTTCTTTTTATATTAATTAGTCTTAGTTTTTTTTAGATTTTGATTTCATTTATTTTGATATAAAAGAAATTTTAGAAAGTGTTTTAAGAAGATAATTTGGAAAATATTTTAGGAAATATTTTGAGAGAAACAATTTAGAAGAAATATGTTAATAAAAAGATTTTTAGAAAGAATTTAAAAAATGATTAAAAAAATATTTTGATTTCTTCTTATGGATCTATTTTTAGATTTATTTTTCTTCATCTCTTTTTAATTTTGGTCGATGACAATCTTCCGATTCGGGATTGTTGGTTTCCGATTAAGTTTAATCTTCATTATTTCAAATCTATGGATGAATGATCATTTGGATCATTCTCCATACTTTGAGATCGTGATAGGTTGCTAATCGAGAAATTCAACGATAATCTCGATTAAGATTAGACCTTCCTTTCTTCTTTTAGTGTGGCATGTTTTCGGAGAACGATCCATTATATCGTTTCTCTAACATGTATTAACACAAATATTTTCCACTTTAATTAGTGGTGGCCGGCCTCATTTGTAGGGTAATTACTTCGTAAATTACTCGGCGATTGCTTAACATAGACCTAAAGTTGTCCCGATTCGATTAAAGATCCACTTGGATCCGTTTGCCTCATTTTATTTTCATTGTTGTGGTTGTGCTTGATTAAGTTCATCATACCACCTTATATTGTATATAATATTATAATGTGAATATAATTGTTTAAATTTAATCTCTTGCACCTTATCCTTTTATTTTAATCTCTTGCTCCCTTATCTCTTTATTATATTTTGCCATATTATATCATATATCATTGTTTATATTCATATTGTGCTTGTTAATATTCATATCGTGTTTGTTTTCATTTTGTCCATTTGGACATCAAAATACTTAATAAAGGATTAAACTCTTAAAAAACTTGTGACTTCTAACTTTGGACTTATGGTTACTATCCCGAACTTTTGGAGATTGGACTTAGACCTTCTAGGATTCCCTTTGCTCAAGTTGGAGTGGTTAGAAATCTTGGCCTCAAATGATGTCATTAACTTTTGAAGATGGAAGTCCGAACTTTGAAGATTTGTACATATTGGTTTGGTAATTTCTTTCCTTAGCTTTTAATTCAAGCATTAGGACTAGTTTCTTCATCTCCTCCCCATTCTTTAATTTTCAAAACTTCTTCCTATTTCAAAACCTTCTTGTTTTCTAAACTTCAAACACTTTCATAAACAAACCTTGACTTAGGTCAAGCGATTTTTTAATCTTTTCCTTTTATTTTCTTAACCAAATATTAATTCATGTAAATATATTAAGACCATTTTTGTACATACTTTAAAAAATACAAATCCATTCAATTGTTTTTGTGCCTTGTGCACCTTTCTTCTTTTCCATATGTTTAGATATGATTCATCCCTTTTAGCGGAATTATTCGCTAAGGGATGACGACTTATCTTTACATCTTAAAATCAACTCAACCCACTTATTCTTTTAAAACTTTGTACTACGAACTACGAGGTTTTGATCTCGCATTGCACTTTGTGGGTACGTAGGCATAAGGCTTTAAAACCTTATCAAACACCAAAATCTTAAAAAACATTCTTCTTCTCATCTCTTCAATCCTTTTTTCAAGCAAACCAATTTCAGACCAAAATGCAGTAAACATTTCAAAGGGTTCCCGTAGAGTACTACGGACAAGTCGGGTGCTTAAAACCTTCCCGATTTGTAACCAATCCCCGTACCCATTCTCTGTTTGATTCTTTGAGCTTTTTAGCTTTTGAGATTCATTAAGGTTTTGTTCGTTCATTTTACCTTTTTCCATTCGGAAATAAAGAAAAGCGCGGTGGCGACTCTGTATTTTATCGAGTTAAGTTAATCAATAGCTCACACTCACGATTTTACCGCTACAGTAGGTATTGTGAAGCTTGTGAACCTTGTGAACCTCATAAAGTGACTTTGTAGACCTCATGAACCTCATGAAAGGTTATGTAAACATTGTGAATCTTGTGAACCTTGTGAACCTTCAAGAAGCAACTTGTAGACTTCATGAACCTCATGAAAGGTTATATAAACATTGAGAAACTTGTGAACCTTGTGAACCTTCATAAAGTAACTTGTAGACTTCATGAACCTCATGAAAGGTCTTGTAAATGTTGAGAAACTTGTGAACCTTGTGAACCTTCATAAAGTAACTTGTAGACTTCATGAACCTCATGAAAGGTATTGAAAGCATTGTGAATCTTGTGAACCTTGTGAACCTTCTTAGCACACAAAGTCTTGTATTGTGAGGGCAAATTTTGGGGTGCAACAATCATCAATAAAAACCACCACAAACTTATCCAAATACTCATGAAAAAATTGATTCATATATTCCCTGAATACACTAGGTGAATTAGATACACCAAAAGGCATCACCGTATATTCATGGTGACCATACCTCGTCTGAAAAGCTGTCTTCGGAATATTATCTGCTTTAACTCGAATCTGATGATAACCCGACCTCAAATCAATCTTGCTAAAAACACAAGCTCCCACTAACTGATCCATCAAATCATCAATCCTCAAAAGTGTATATTTATTCTTAATAGTCACCTTATTCAATTGTTGATAATCGGCGCACAACCTCATACTACCATCCTTCTTCTTAACTAATAACACAGGAGCACCCCACGGAGAAACACTTGGACGGACAAATTTCTTCTCAAGAAGTTCTTCAAGTTGTTTCTTCAACTCACTCAATTCAGAAGCTGACATCCGATAAGGGGCCATTGACATTGGACTAGTACCAGGTATTAAATCCACAGAAAACTCTACTTCACGCTCCGGAGGTAAATCGCTAATGTCATCATGAAACACATCAAGAAACTCTCGGAAAATAGGTAATTCAACACTCACCTGTTTACAGTCAACTTGTAACGCCGCAAACAAGGCAAACATTTGGGCTTCATCTGCCAGGAGTTCATCCACTTGCTTCGCAGATAGAAACATCATTTCCCCTCAATCACTCAACTCTGGAAACTCTACCGTCTTTGCATAGCAGTTGATATGCACAAAGTTAAATTCCAACCAATTCATTCCTAGCACAACATCCATATGGAGCAAAGGCAAACACACTAAATCCATCAAGAAATCCTTACCATAAATGGTCAAAGGACACTTCATAGGCACACGGTCAGTCATAACTGAACCGTTAGCAGGCATTTCAATCAACATATTTCCATTCATAACAGTCAAAGGCAAATTCAACATGGTCGTGCACTCAATCGAAATAAACGAGTGAGTAGCTCCAATATCAATTATAGAAACCAATTCAACATCATTAATAAAACAAGTACCTCTAATCAAGTTGTCTTTCTTCTGAGCATCTGAGCCACTCAAGGCAAATACTCTACCAATAGTCTGAGCTGCAGTAGCAACCTTCTTTGGTTTCTGGCACAAGGTACTGATATGTTCTTCTTCGTCGCAATTAAAACAAGTTTGTTTAACACTCATACACTCATTATTCATGTGTCCCTTCTTTCCACATTTATAACATCTTATTACAGTAGCAGTGCACACATCAGATTTGTGACCTGATTCACCATACTTATAGCACTTGAGAGGATTAGAACCTGCTCCCCCACTTGGCTTCTTACCATAATTACCCTTCTGCTTCCCTTTCTCATTCGGAGTCGCATAAGGCTTCCCTCGAAACTGACCATTGTTTCTCTTCTCACTCACCTACTTATAGTGAGCAGATCGAGCTCGACTATCCTCGTCATATATTCTACTCTTATCCACAAGTTCAACATACTTGCGGATCTTCTGACAACCAATCACTTGTTTGACTTCCGGTCTCTGCCCATTCTCAAACTTCAAACACTTGGACAACTCAGCATCATCACGGTTGTAGTGAGGACAAAATTTCACCAACCTCTCGAACTTGGCGGCATACTCTGCCACCGTCATGTTCCTCTGCTTCAATTCTAAGAACTCTACCTCTTTCTTACCACGAGCGTATTCAGGAAAATACTTACTCAGAAATCTCTCCTGAACACATTCCAAGTTATCGCAGCCCCAACCCCTTCCAATCTCTGACGGGTATTATCCCACCAATCTTCAGCTTCCTCATCCAGTATATGGGTGTCGAACTGCACCTTATGAGCATCGGTGTACACCATAGTCCTGAAAATATTCTCAATTGCCTTCTGCCACTTATGTGCATTCTCCGGTTCATGAGCTCGAACTTAGGCAGATTATTCCTCTGAAAAAACCCCAAAGCATGAAACTCGTCTTGAACATTGTTCTGCGCCGTAGCATGAGCAAGTGCAGCTACCGCATCCGCAAGAGCACGATTCGAAGTCATTCTATAAATCACCAACAACATCATAAAACAACTCAATCCTCAAAACATTCAAACTCAAATACCGATACGACTAACAACGACACGACCGACAGACATACCAACCAGGCTCTGATACCACTAAATTAACACCCTTTCTACACCATCATGAAATAAACAAATTCAAATCCATTATCAGAGTTCAAGTCATCAAAGGGCATCACATTTACTTATAAAACTTAAAAGCCAAAACATCACATAGAGTCCTGTCCCGCAACACGAGTTCATAAAAACATCAATCTCATTTGTATTTCTTTTGAAACAATACGCAGCGGAAAAACAATAATTCATAAACTCCTCTTTAATAAAATAAAGCTCATAAATCATCACAAATATCATTTTATCAAAATACTTAAACAAAATTCAGCATCTTAATTCAAATAAAACATAAACACTCAAAACGAGACCCATCCCGATGTTACTGGACACAGAGCAGGACTCCACTTCTAACTAACTTGACGACTCACTATCTCTAAGCTAAGCACACACCGAGCTAACCTTGATTATCCGTAGGATGTCATAAAAGACCATCACCAGAAGGCAGGAAGGGTGAGTAAATTCACATTCCATAATATAATATAGAAATAAGAATTCAAAACCAAATTAACAACAACAACTCATTTATACATATCATTATCATCATTATTACATCATAAAAATACTCATCATACACATCTAATACACATCATTAATTACATCTCATCTTTACATAAAACACCAATGCACTCATGTTATGTCATTTAGAATGGAATGCAACCTCGTACTAATGCATGTGGTACCAAAACATCCTCATGTGATGGACACTTGGCCATCAACCCTCCCCAAGGGAGCACATCATAAACATCATTTCACTTCAATCCACACAATGGGATTGAAGCTACCAATGGACCAAAGTCCCCTCATAAAATCAATGTCATGAATGCAAGACGCAATATACACATATCATCCTCGAAACATCATAAAATTGCATTTGCGTTCATTATTAACAATCATCCCTCAAAACTCAATCACAACATCAAATACATACTCATAAGACATCATATAACACTCCCATCTTACCTCATATCTTTACATCATAAAATCATACATCCTAACTCAAAGAACATTAAATAAATCATAAATTGTCAATTAAATATTAACTCTACTCATATAGACTTCAAGGCGCATCATTTGTCAACTTCACATCACTCTAGCAACCCGCAACATACTACCCAAAAAACAGTTTTTAAAAATAATTTGTTTTCCAAGATTTCCCAGGCTCGCTAAAAGAGACTTCACGCTCGCTAAGCGCCTACTTCCCTAACTATTTTCTCTAAGTGAGCTTCGCGATTTCTGCAGAATTTTTCTACGATTCAGCCTTCTCCCGTTTGCGGTTAAACTCCCCCAAAACCCAAAATTCAGCAGCATTACACCAGAAAACCTCATTAACATCAACATTCATCCTAATAACATCATATACATCATATACATCATTTATATTCATCTAATTCATCATAACATCATCGTCAACAACACAAAATCATGAATTCAAAAACCTGAACTACACCACAAACCCTCAATTCCATTCCTACATTATATTATCGAAAGTAAAATACTCCCCATATGTCAATTCTGTAAGCTTTTCGATAACCTCTTCGCAGATCTCTCAATCCTTCAAGCCCTAGCTTCTTCCCTCTTCTCCAGAGTTCTTTACCAATTGTGCGATCTTCAAAATGGTCGTTCTTTCCAACTTTTCCCCCTTTTGTCACTCTTGCCCTTAGGATCTCTTTTAGTCTTTCCCAATAAAACCCTCACTTATCCTCAACCAAAATACCATAATGCCCTCATCCTCTAATTCCTTTTATTTTATTTTATTAACTCTCAAATAATCCACTAAACCCCATATACTTAATTATTCTAATTATTATTAAAATATTAAGCTACCCCAAACTTCACAAAACATCAAATAACCTCATAAATATCAAAATTCACAAGAAAACACATCAACATAATTAAATTGACTTTGGGTGTTACAATTAGCACCCCAGATCATCTGTCGTACCCGACGGGATCCACCCTTGCTTGAACTGTTTCAAAGGGTAAGAATAATCTGATGTTGAACAAAAGAACTGCTCTAAACTGGAAAGGTGTGGAAAATGTAGGGAAAATAAAGAGAGTGCTTGAATGGGCCCTACCCTACGGCCGATGTATCTCATGGGAAATGAGAATCAGAGTCAACATAGTTCCCCTAACTAGGGAGGAAACTTGTTTGTGTTTGTTAGAGTTGAACTGCTTATGCATATGCTCAGGTGTTGCAGGCTCGTCTGGCACGAGTGCGTTTACTGTCTTGCAAAGATACACGTCGAAGCGAGTTCTTTCATTAAGAGTGAAGGAGGTGAGAAGATAATTCCCGCAGGAAAGACGTTTGTTGTTTGTTCAGTTTTTTTTAGGAAACTTTTTATCTGAGGTTTGCATAGAAGAGTGTATTCAAGTCCTATTCCTCAGAGCTCCATGTAAGGATAAGATCCCCTAGACTTGGTTCCATATATTAGGGCTCAAATTCACTACCATAATGGCCTTTATTAAGTGTTTTTCCTTTTGGAGTGAAGAAGTGTTTTTTTTAGGCTTTTCTTTGTGAATGTGACTTCATGATTAGACTTGTACATCATGTTAGACAAGTTTACATTACCCCAAGATGGGATATATGCAAATTCCCCATGGAATAACTCCATACACACAAAGTCACCTCAATCATTATTGAGTGTTTTTTAGCTTTTTGTTTGAAGATAAGAGAGAAGCAACAAAGAGAGCCAAAGGTAAAAGTCTACTGGGGGACTAAACAATCCTAAGTATTATCATGCATGGATAAACCTATGTTAGTGAGGTTTGAACTCTATCCTAATGAAGAAAAATGAGAGAAAAGAAAGAGAGAAGAAGTTAGAAGACAACTTACTTCTCAAAGAGAAGATAAGTTGATCCTAAGGGGGAAATAATGCAATTGTACAAAACAAAGCATATTGAATGCTTGATAAACACAAATATTAATTGTAAAATATATATATATATATATATATATATATATATATATATATATATATATATATATATATATATATATATATATATATATATATATATAAAGGGTTGGAATGTGGAAGCAACATCCACACTCCTCTTACTTACCATTAGCCCCTACATGGTTAGCAACATCACATAACCAACATACAATGTTCAAACAAACATAGGACATGAAAGCAACAAGTCGAAGGCTATGTTAATCTTATAAGTCAGTAGCTAATGGTATAAAGTGACCTCTAATGTTAGTCACACAAACACAAACAAAAATAAATGAAACAAGTTTCAAAAGTTCCAAACTATGCACCAAAGAAGAAGTAAGATGAGAAAGGATGGTTATGCAAGGTGTTCATGTAAAAATGCCTCAACTAAACTCAAATTCATAAGTGAAATGCACTTATGAATTTCATTTAATGCATATGAAGTGGCATACAAGTCATGTATATGAGCACACAATCATTAGAAGAAAGATAAAGAAGAGATGAGGAGAAGATGTCAAGTATTCATGTCACAAAACAAAGTTACTTAGAACACAAGTCACAAGTACAAACCAAAGTGGGATGATAATGCACCCAAGTAAGAGATGATATGACATTATAAGATGCAATTAGAATATACAATTTGTCACATTTGATCATTTGTAAGTCACTTAGAAGTTAGGATAAGAAAAAAGAAACATTTAGGCCAAAAGATACAATTTAGAAGGCATATGACAAACCCTAAGGTAAATTCAAGCTAAATGGACCTCTAATCGATCACACTAGACCTATAGTATTCTAAAAACATAGAAAACCTCACACAAATGACCTCTAATGATGACATAAATGCCTTCCTCAAATTAGGGTTAGGAGGAGATGAGAATGCTTCATGAAAAGTAACCTCAATTACAAGTGATCAAACACCAATAAACAATGTTCAAAAATTATCAAATTGGAACCCTAGGGACCTAGGTCAGGGACTAAACATGTGTTAAAAGTTCATACAAAAACTCATAAAAAAAACCACTTCAATTAATTGACTAAACATCAAGTAAGTTATAAATCAATGATGCACAAAGATAAGGGTAAAACCCTAACAACAAATGGTTCTAAAAATAAAAATAAAAATATGAATCATATACCTTAAGATGTCCTATATGCACATACAAAATTTCATGCAAAAAAAAAGAATCAAACTATGTCATTTAAAATGATTTTGAGCATATATGGTGAAGTGTGGTTCTTAAAAAGAGAAATTCAAAGGAAATTGTAAAATCAATGCCAAAAATAGTGTAAATAAGAATTAAAAAATCCTAACAATTATTTAAATGTATGAGCATGTATCATGATTTTTTGTATAATTTTTGAATGCATAAAAATGGTTTTTATGAATTAAAATGTAGAAATCATGTAAAATAAAATGAAAATGCAAGAAAAAGCCATAAGGGGTTCAACACTAGCAAAAAACTAGTTATAAACTGATTATGGGCCTAAACTGGGGGTGGCAATAGCGCAACCAAACCCAGTCCAATACGCTGAAGGATATGAGAGCTACCATGAACCCTCAGTCAACACAATTGACTTCATCCCAACCGTCAGATCAAGTCAAGCGCAAAAGTATGGGAAACGAACGAATCAGATGTAATCTACATGATATCACATGTGCACTCCACTACACACAATAGGTCAAAGTCAAATACATGGAAACCCAGAAGAACATGAGGATGATGGTACCTCATTAATGCGTTGGCACGTTCTTGTGCATTGATCAATTCACATTGTACAATTATAATTCTAAAACCCTAGGGTATTATCACCTGAAACAATCTCAGGTGACCGGAGAAGACCTTCGGTTGTCTTGTTCTGTGAGCTCTCCAATGAGGCTACATCAAAAGTTCCTAGAAATTCACACAATGCATATGGAAATGAAGTTAAGGTTGAGGAGATCACAAATCCACCCTTAGATTTCATAAACAATGCACACACGGATGGAATCGAAGACAACAAGTTTGCCCTAAAAATATGGATCTAAGCATCTAAGGTACTTATCAACTAAACAGAGGTTCCAACACTCCTAATGAGCTTCATGCAACACAAATTAATCCAGAACGAGCTAAAATGAAGCAAAAAAGTGCAGAGGATTTCAAACCTGAAATTGTGCAGAAGCTTGATTCAACAGAAATCCAAAGATCCTAGCTTGTTCTTGAACCTATAAATAGCAAAATAAATGCTATAGGCCTTTGAATCTTGAAGCAAATCGTGATAAATTTCCAGCTAAACTTGATGTGATGCTTGAAGATTTGAACTTCCAGTCACTTTATTTTAATTCAATGAGCTTGATGATGAAGAAATGATGAAGATGATGATGAATGTTGATGAAGAACAATGAAAATTGTGACCTAAATTCAGAGAGAACTCCTCAAAATTCTGAGAGAAATTCATAGCAAAAAGGGAAATGTCAATCGATCAAAGATGGAAAAGTGAGTACAAATTATGTTAGAAGCTGAATATATAAGTGTGGTTAGGATCTTACTACCATGGTTGACAGTTACAACCACGGTTAGTGGTGTCTAGCTCAATATGAGGTGTGAAAGCAAATTCAAAATAGAAAGGAGGGTGAGCTCGAGTAAGTAGTGTGATCAGTGTTCATGTGCAATGTTGATCATAGGAGCTATGGTGAGGATCCTGATGTGGAGTGTTGATGCAAATTGATGCAACAACTGACTTGTCATCAAACCCTTTCATTTGCAATTTTCCACTTATAGTGCATGATGTAACATGGAGGCATGCGTGTAGAAGAGTGTCTGGCCTCTTATGGCAATGTGTGAGGAGTGTGTGAAGTGTTTGAAGCATGTGTGACTGAAGCAAGCTAGAAACGTCCATGAACCAGTGCCTTGGCCAACAAGAAATCAGAATGAAAACCATGGAAATTGAGGGGATAAAGCTTCATGCACAAGGCATCAAATGAGGTGTTTTAAATGGTTATGGATCAAAGACACGTGATAAAACATCATTGTAATTGAAATCAAAGTAAATGGAAGCTTGCAAGATGGTGAGAATGACATATGACTAAAACACACCAAACTGGCCCCATGGGCGCATCACCTCTGGCCAGGCCATAGGGCAAAAAGTCAGCTTTGAACCCATCACTTTGAGACAACATAACTTCCAATTGATTGATCCTATGGAAAAATTTCGAACATCAAAGTTGTATAGGAGATGACAAAGAACAACTTTGTTGTTCAAGACTTTTTCATTTGAGGTGTTTTTGATGGAGAAAAATGAATTGACATTTGGCATGTCACCTGATTGTGGAAATGACTGGCCCTGGCACGCCCATGCTTTGCCTTGCCTTGCAATTTGCCCTAGTTTTGTCAATCTTGGCATGATCATATCTCCCTAAATTTTGATCCTTTGAAGATGATCCAGCTATGGAATTGAAGCTTAGAATTCCCTCTATCAAACAGTCCAGGTGAAATTTTTGTTTGACCTTTAGATCTTGAACATGGCTGCCAAAGTGGCCAAAACTTACTATTTTTGGTAACCCTGATTCTCCAAAAAATGGCAAAGTTAGGTTTTCTTGATTTTTGATGATTCCTCCATCATTCCTTGATCAAATTTTGTCCAATGATCACTTTCATGATTTTGGCCTCAAAAAGTCAGGAATTGACTTTTTACATTGCACAGTTGACTTTTCCTCCAATTTCTTGATTTTCAAGTAACTGATTAATTGGAGACCTTCAGAAATGATTCAATGGCCCATATTTCATTATTAGATACTTTACATCATATGGAAAACATTAAAATCAAGTTTGAACAAAAGTTTAATTAGGAAACCCTCTTAATCATAAACCCTAATTTGGCCCCTTTTTAGTTATGAGATGTTGCACTACTTGAATTCTTTGATCAATCCACTTCTTCTGATGACTTGGGGATTCAATTGAGATCATGTGGACCCTAAGATACCTTGGAGGCTTGATGGAAAACACTTGTATCTTATCCTTTGACTTTGAATAACCAAGATTCTTGCAATCAACTAATCACATGCCCTAGGCATCAACTAATGAATGTATGTTTTCTTTCTTTTTGATTTTGATGCAATGCAATGTATGAGAATGCTATGCCACATGTTATGAAAATGAGAGGGAAAAATTTAGGGTGTTAGAATGAGTCATAGGTAATAATTCCTCTCATCATTTTTGATAAACTAACTGCTATTTCTGGACCCTTGTCCAATGTCCCTGTTGATGACTCCAAGTTAAGTGAGTTTTTCCCATCCTACCATAGGACTAAGCCTTTAGGGACAAAGAACAAAACCACTGAAGGCGGACCCTCATCTGAGCAATTTTCCCTAGATATGTCATTTATGAAGGGAAACTTTCGATTGGTGAGAGCATCCCCTTCCTTTCAAGGTTTCGACCGTTGGCTGGCCAAGATGGAGAAGGTCAAGGCTGGTGAATGGAAAAAGATAGGGATTTATGACCTTTTGATGTTATCGAAGACTGGTTTATCCTATTGCTCGAACATGTTGATGGCTTCTTTGTATTTATGTGACAACACCCAATACACCTTCCACTTACCTTGTGGGATGGTTACCCCCACACTCTTCGATATAACCGTTATCATAGGGCTTGAACCCACTAGTCACACCTGTGATCCAAAGGTTCAAAGTGAAAACACCATAGGCTTTATCTCATGCAAACCTACTTACAGAAGCTTCATGAAGTATCACTTCGATACCTCAACTGACATCGTTTCTGACAAAGAGCACATTGCGTTTTTAACTATGTGGCTCTATAGATACGTCTTATGCTCCAAATCCCTGCAGGTGGCCAAGAAATATTTTCCTTTGGCCAACCAACTGCACAGCAACGCAGTATTATGCATCAGTGAATTAATCTTGGCATCTCTTTATGAGTCAATAAGTGAGAGTGATGCTGGTTTAAAGAATGTGAGTTTGACTAGGACTTTCCAATTGGTTGGACCTATCTGCCTAATTCAATTGTGGCTCAATGCTACTTTCGAAGTAAGCCTACCCACAAAAGGAGTTATTGATGAGAACTCTGATGAAATCATAGAAAGGAGAGTTGAATGGACTCGCCTAGTACAGCTAACCCCTAATGATGAAGGGAGAACCTTTCAAGAATCTTTCTCTGGCTACATTATGATGTTTGCCAAGACATATGATTTCAGTCTCACCATGGCTCCTTTTGTTTGGAGAAAGTATGGACCATAACGGTTCACTAGATCATTTCCCCCTACATCCAAAAATCACCAAGAAGAATCAAAAGCAATCTGGAAGGCCTTTTTGGTTCCTAGATTGTTAGTCCATAAGCTGAATCATCAAAGAGGCGTAGCAAATTTAATTTTCTACCAACCAAATCTAGTCTCTCGACGGTTTGGATTAGCTCAAAGTTACCCCAAATGTCTGTATGACAAAAAATGACATATCAAACTTTTTTATGCTAACTTTGACGAAGAGGCCACTTCTCTTCGACTTGCTTGACTTGCTAGACCAATTTTGCTTTCCTTTGTCTAATTTGACCCTAACTTTCTTTGCACACAAGAATTCTATAAATGGTGGTCGAAGTACTACCAAGAGAAATTCCTTTATGCTTCTTCCTTTTCCCAATTACTTAACCAATTTTTTGCTAATGTGCAGGAAAAGGTTCAGAAAGGTAAATCTACTCATGTCAAAGAGATTCAAGACTTCCAAAAGTACTTTGAAATTGTCTATCGACCAAATGATATTAGTCGAACTGTTAGTGAGGTTGTTGTCACTTTGAAGGAGAAATTGTTACAAAAAATGGAGAAACTAAAACTCCCTTCCAATATTGCTCCTGAGAAACGTTACGAACTAGTTTTCAAACTCTTTCCTCCAAAGGTTCCTCGACTTCCTACTACTAAGTTTGGAGTGGCTCTTGCCCCTCAATTTCCAGACTGGTTTGTTTATGGGGATTCCATCAAAATCCTTCGACAGTAGTCTCAACTCAAATCTCAAAGGGTGGTTGCAACTAAACAGGAGTTGGACAGTTTCAAAGGAGACCTTCACATAAGGATCAAAGATTTTCACATCGAATCCGAAATATATGAAGGTTTGAGGCTCTTGTTTTAGTGATCTTTATCTAACCACTTCCTTACTAATCTGTAATTATGTTTGAATTTCAGCAGTGCCTAAAATGACTAGCTCATCGAAGAGCACAACTGTGAAGGTCACTCATGAGGCTCCTCAGGATGCTCAAAAGCCTCCTCCAACTCCAACAAGAAAAACAAGGAATGATGCCCAACTGACCATCCACGTGGATGAAGGTGAGGACCTATCTCCCCCTGAATAGGGCAAACTTATCAAAAAGAAAAGGATACTCATCAAATTTTCTGATACTACTAGCCAATCTTTCTCGAAGGTGGCCAAAGTTTTAGAGAAGACACCCTCTCCTAAGGGTGTCAAAAGACAAACTCCTGGGCCACGTCGAAGGGGTCCGCTTGCCCTAATGAAAGCAATAACTCAAGTCCTGGTGCTAATGACACTCAGGTAAGTTCATCCTTGAATTATCTTCTCCTGAAACTCTTTGGTTGATTGATTATTGGCATAATCATTCGATTTGTTATTTCATGCCAATGTTGATGGCTCTACTCCACCACAACCAACAACTACTACTCCAATTGTTCTTCTAAACAACAGAGGTGAGCCCATTTATCACCCTACATATAATCCAGGTTCTAGGCGAAGTTCTTTAAGTGAGATTAACAAACCTGACTTTGTTACAGTTCCTCCTTCTCAAGTGGTGCATCAAGGCTTTCCTGCCAAGACTTCCACTTAACAGTCCCACACAGCTTGGTCTGACCATGAATAAGAGACTCTCCAAAATAAGCAAGACCATATGGTTGAAGAGGTTATTCCCATGGAACAAGAACAAACTTTGGCTGAGGAGGGGAACTCTCCTCATGCTATCCCACACACTCATCTTGTCAATCAACCTTTGGCAGATTTCATGGGTGATGCAGATGGCCCTCAGCTCTAACTTGAGCTTGTAGGTGATCAAGGGGATGATGCTGAAGATGAAAGTGAAACTGAAGAGGATAAGCAAAATCCTCATGAGAATGTCGTATTCGAACATGCTAAGGACCCCACTACCCCAAAAACTGATATAATTCCAACTTCTGCAGCCACAATGACCGGGGCTTAACTGAATGATCTTAGAGCCTCTAACCCCACGTAATATATTAGATTGGTATTTGAGAGGAGATGGAGCTCCTCAGAGCAAAATGCGAGTGCTTTAACTACCTCTTAGGCTCCAACTTCATATGATTTTGTCATTCCTATTTGAATGGTGGGTGGCATGCGCCACCCCTGTTTGAATAGTGGGTGGCCTGCGCCACCCTTGTACTTCTGCACAAGGTTCATCGTCCCAACTTAGGTTTTTTCAGAATTCCACAAAATCACAACAACATATTAATAATCAATATTCGACAAAATCAATACAACAATTCAACTTAACCACAACCTACTCATCATCAACCAGTCAACAATTATACGAAATCGATCAACAAAATCAACAACACAATATATGAATCAACATAAATCAACATCGATATCAAACAAAATACAACACATACAACTACCCAAACCTAGTATTGATTATCATACATGGTTATAAGGATCGAACCCCACCCTTACCTTAGATTAATGGTTGCTCTAATAATTTTTTTGTTAGTCTCCAAAGTTCTCCGATCGAATTTCCAACCCTTTGCCTTTATGAATCTTTTCCTCTCCTCTTTCTTCCATGGAGATTAGAAATACGAACATGCTGCCATTGAGTTCCTATCTTGACCAAAACTTAGCCTCCATCATCATCAATCCTGTAACTACTATTTGACCAATTTCCAGCATGAACTTGCAAACTTCAAATGCGTTTTTCTCCTTCAATACCGAACTTATTGACACAAAATTGTAATACCTCAAAATTTGCCCTCTTTCTTTTTACCTTAATTGGCTTACCGCTTTGCATTCCATTTGCATATTCCACTTGGTCATTAACATCACAATCATGCAGCTCCTGAGGCACGGGATCAAAGCATTTCCTGGTGATTGGAATTTCCTTATTCAAAAGTGATTCATCTGGCTAATGCATTCGAGGTTAAAACAGAGGTTGAGCTCCTAGCGTTAGGAATATATTCCTATTCAGAGGATTATCAAGCTCCGGGTTCTTTTCTTTATTCAGAGGTTTATTCAAAAGAGTCGATGTTAACAAGGTGAATTAAGAGTTTATTTCTCTTCAACATCTCAGACTGGTCCTGCTGGGTATTCAAACAATGAAGTGGGAATTAAGAAATATGTGTGCGCCCATGTCATTTCCAAGGAATGCAAGAAACAGGGTTCGAGGCATTGGCTTTAGGATGCATCATGACATCAAAGTTTGGTTCAAGTAATTTGACTCGAATTAAGGATGGAAAGGGCACAATTATGATTTATTTGGATGGCGTCATTCAAATTTAAATTCAAGTCATCGCTATCCATTTCAAATACAAACCCTTATCGTTTCATAATCTATTTTTCGATTCAATTTAATTCATGTTAAACCGTTTCTTTTTCTTAAATCCAATTCTCATGTTCTTTCCAAGCACGAAGTCCAAGTCATTTGTAAAACCATTTGGCCACCTTTCTAAGCTCACATTTTCGAGTTTGTCATCATTGTTATCCTTATTCCATAAACCATAAAATAAAAAACGGTCGTCCATTCATATGTTTGCCAAACCATTACCTATTTTCCTTGTAGTCACAATTAAACTACCAAGGCCTTAGTATATATATTCCAATTCTATTTCATTTTTCTTTTTCTCAGCTTATGTCAATATTTTGAGTCCATCATTTTTCTTCTTTCCAAGCCCACTTTCATTATGTTAGTTTTGATAATAAAACATTGAAAATAATAATGATACAATTCTTCAATTAAAAAATGAGGGGATGAATTGATATACAAAATTTAATAAAAAACGGAGAACTAAAAAGAAGGTTTTAATTTCAAGGTCTTGGCAGAAAAATAGATATATGCAAGAAAACTGAATTTAACATAGGAAGATAACTGAATTCATTTCAGTTATAGAGACCAATTCGGTTACAAGGAAAAAGGGAGAAGGAATTTAACAGATAGAAAAAAAATGAAAGCTCTCGGCAGTCTCAGAATCTCTCCTTTGGCTCGGAGGTCTTGATCGAATCCAAAAAACCTCATAATCTCTTCTCAGAGGCTTATTCATTTTTTTGCTCCTTCAATTAACATAAAAAGCCATTCTTGGACTCTTTTTCGCAATCTCTCAAAAAAATGGAGAACTCTCATTCATCTGTGATCACCTTGGATTTTCAATCCTGCATCATCACCTTCAGAAACTCTTTGCACTATGGCTTTCCCTTGCAACCGTCTTCGACTCATCACCAATCTCCAGCAATGGATAACCCCTCAATCTAAAAACTCTTCTTTAACTTTCAATCATTCTGCAAACAAGAAAACGAACCTTCATTAGTATCAGCCCTAATCTCCATAACAAAAAAGTCACAGCTTCATCATCTGCTTCCAATATGTGATATCCCAAAACAATGATCGAATCATCGCCTTCGATCTTCATCATGGTCTCCAATACCTGCAATAAGGATTCAACACAGCAAACAACATCAGTCAATCTGCGACCCCATCATCATCTTCTGCAAATTCATCTTTTAGAATGCATCACTAAGTCCCTTGAATCGGTTCGCAAATTCAGCAGTGCAAGCAGAGGAAAACTTACACAAGCGCACTTCGATCTTCGACTTCACCAAGAATTGACACAGAGTAATCTTCACTCTTCTCTCAGTCAATCTTCAACCTGCAAATTGAATCAACATCAACAAGAAGATGAATTCAAGATTGCAGCAAGAACAACATCAACACCAACACATCTTCAACTCACGTCAAGATTCATATCCTTCACACAACCATCAACAATTCAGAGGCAAAATTTCAAGAAATCAGAAAGAAAAGTTCAAGAAAGGAGATTGGAACCTTACCGATAAGTGTTCTCGCGTCAAATCGGCGTACGAAACTTCGACGAGCCGCCGTTGTGGTGTAAGGCCGGTTGCTTCTCCATTCGGAAGGTGGCTTCTATGCGATTTGGAGTCATGGTGGGGAATCGAAGGAAATTGAAGATGGATTTGGGAAGGCCGTAGGTAAATGAATATGAATGGGGCGGTTTGAATCTTCGCCGTTTCCGGTAACGAGTTTCGGTGAAGAGAATGAATGAAGGTGAACACCGAGACTAAGATGGAAGCGGGTGAGAGAGATCAAGCTCGATGCGGCGGAGCAAAAGGCTATGGCCGGCGTTTGCTTCGTGAAAGAGAACAAGACAATTGACGGAGAAATTGAACGAACCGCAGCGCCGTCTTAGGGAGGAAGAAGAACTCATGCTCAAATTAGGGTTTCTTTGACCTTGTAATCTTATTGGGTCGAAATGAATGAGTTTGGGCCTTCAGCCACCATGTTTCACTATTTGCACCGCGAAATTTCTATCTCTCACCCTCCCCTGCGGATTCTACTTCTTGGGTTGGGCTTAGACCCCATATAACTTCTACTCATAATGCCCTTATTTCAATTTACACCCCTGTTTTAATTATTTGTTTTTATTTTATTTGGTAGGAATTGATAATGGATATTATTGATTAAATTGTTAATTTCTTTGTCGATTAATTCTTGATAATTAACATATTTTAGTGGTCTATTATTTTTTTGATGTTCGTGGAAATGTTAATTATTGCTTTAGGGCTAATTTTTGGATAAGTGTTCATAAGTATTTTTTTATTTTTGATCGATGTGAATCGATTTCGATTATGATGGAGCTTCACAAAGCTAATTATGGAAGATAAGCATTTATTTTGCTTATGGAGATTGCAAGACCTTGCTTAAGGTTTTTTCGGATTTCTTTTTTTGTGAGGATCGGCACTTCGATCAAGTAAGTAAATTCAAGCTTTTTCGATGATTACGCATCATTCTAGTCGTATGCGGCTTAGGATCATATAACTTAAGGTGCATCTGAGCCCTCCCACCTGAGGCATTGGTTATATTTGTGATTTTTGACGATATGTATCGATTTCGGAACCTAGGGATTAGGTTAAGAACCATTAGGATCGATTCCTTTCACTTTCCCTTAAAATCCACTTTTTTTGCTCGTTTCGTCGCATTTATTAAAAATAGTTTTAAGTAAGATAAAATTCTGGAAAAATTCATGAATGATCCTCATCCTCTTAATTAATTTGTCATATTTTTTTATTTCCATATTTGGGTGGTTTTAATATTTTATTTGAATTTTTTATCATAAGCCGTCCCAAAAGGGAATGTTTTTGCATAAGGGACCGAAATCGTTTTTTTTCCCATAGGTGTGAAACCTATTTTTTGTGTATGATTAATCACTGTAATTTGTGACATTTTAATGTTCATTAGGCATTTTTTTCATGATTTTTAGTGCCCTTTTTGATCCACTTTGTGGAGTTGTTTTTTGGTGATTATGGTTTGTTACCTTGCTAGTCAAGGAATTGTTTTGGCACTTTGGTGCATAATTTTGTGAAATCCTTTTGGACAATGTGAGATAATGAATTTATTATTCCAGGGATTTAATTTCATAATTTTTAAAGGCTTTTTGCTATTTTTCCATGTCACCTAGATCCTAGGTTGATTCATGTGTTTATGTGTCGCATAACCTAAGTGTTAAGAAGGCATTCATGCCATTTGCTTGAGATGCTTTTTGGTAACTTCTAAGAGCTAATTATAGGTCACCTTTAGGTCCTTAATTATAGTTATAGACCACTTTTTGAACCATACTCTTTTGGTTTGTTTTAATGTTTCAAAGTGCATACTTATGTGAACTAGTTTAACTTAAATGGGTTTCTATTCTCCTCTAATTGTTAACTTGAATTATGTGGAAATCATTAATGCCAATTCATGCATTCTAATGGCATCTCATAACTTGTATGCTACTGACCCATAATCATTTCATGCATATTCACATGCCATACTTCCTTAACTTTCATCGTGCGCGATCTTATGCGATGTTTGTTCCACTTCATCTCACATCTTCTTCTCATTGTTCCACATGCCTAAACCATGGCATCCATGATTATATATCCATTCACACATCTTAATAAGCATTCACTACTGACTTTGATGTTCATTCCATGTATTAATTCATGTTTGTAAGCCATATGTCTTCATACTTCATCCATGAGTCTTAACTTGCATTTAGGTGAATTTATGTGGACTTTTTGTACATAGTTTGACATAGTTTGATCTTGTGAGGTATCCTAGCATCCTTAGGGACCTATATCATGTAGCTACTGACTTTAGAAGTCATGTAACCCTTAGGTACCTTCACCTTTAGACTTAGGTCTTATTTTGAGCCTAGTTCCATTCTAGGACGTTTATGGTACTTAATCGCTTTCATGCTTCGATTTTACTTTCAATATGAATTGTCATGCTAACTTTTGTTTTGTAGGGGGGAAGATTGAGGTAAGCATTACTTCATTCCTATCTCTTATGCATTTTAATTGTGTTTGCCTTAGCACTTGGTGTTTGTTCATAGGTTTCCCTTTTGTTCTTTAGAGACAACTTAACTTCCTTAGGAAGTAAGTTAGTTTCTAATTCTCTTTTTCTTCTTTTCCTTTTTCTTTCTTAGGATTAGAAAACCTCATTAACCATAGGACCTCTTTGTAAATAAATAAAAAAAATTAGGATTGAGTCTTAGTCCCTTAGATTTTGCCTTTTTTCAATTTGAGTCATTCTTTCTCATCTTCAAACAAAATCCAAAAACACTTAATAAATAAATGAAAGGATTCCTTGTGTATAGCCTTATTCCATGAAGCACTTGCATTCATTCCATCTTGGAGTGGTGTAAGCTTGTCTATCATGATGCACAAGTCTCATCAAGGAGTTGTTCACAAAGAAAGCATAAAAAATACTTCTTCACAAAAGCAACAAAAACACTTAATAAAGTTCAACAAGCTAGTGAACTTAAACCCTAATCCTAGGAAACCAGTCTTGGATAAATTCTCCTTGCTGGGTATGCTTGTTCTATTATTCCATCTTGGAATGTAGAGTCAAGTGTACATTCCATGGAAAAGAGTTTGAATTCACTTCCTTGTGCCAAATTCATACAAAACTCATAAAAGACAAAAACACAATAAGCGACTATCCTGCGGGAACTTCTCTTCTCATATCATTCACTCACAACGCGAACTCGCGGCGACTTGTCACACATGCAAGACGGTAAACGCACTCGTACCAGACGAGCCTGCAACACCTGAGCATAGACATACGCAGTTCCAGCATAAAAAACACAAACAAATAGTTCCCGCCTTAGTTAGGCGAACTACGTCGACTCTGATCCTCATTATCCCGATGAGGTACGTAGGCAGCGGGGTAGGGCCCGTTCGAGCACATTCTTTATTTTCCCTACATTTCCCCTTTCATTTTCTTATTTCAGTTCTTTTCTCACTTCCATTTCCATTCTCGTTAGCGGTTTTATTCAGCAGCATATTTTTCTCACCCTTTGAAACAAGCAAGCAAGCGTGGATCCCGTCGGGTACGACGGACGGATTGGGGTGCTAATACCTTCTCAATTCGTAACCGACTCCCGAACTCAGATCTTTGGTTCGCAAGGCCTTGTCCTTTCCTTCTTCCTCAGGTTTGTGCAACATTACCTTTCCCATTCATTCGGGATAAAAATGTCTGGCTGGCGACTCTAACCTTTCCGCGCCACTTTCGCGTTTGTACTAGGATGAAAATCCCGGGAGCGACAAAAATCATATATCAAATTGAAGGGAATTACATAAGATTTCTAGAAATTCAAGAATCGCTTTAATCAGAATTACGAGTAAAAAGTTATCACATGTTTAATGGAGGTTGTACCATAAGTGCGAAAATGGAGATATGATCATGAGTTCTTCTTTCTCCTTCTTTGCTCCCAAGCTATTTTCTCTCCTCTAAAACCCTTATTCTTCTCTAAGACTTTTTCCTCTGTAACTTTCATGTCCTATTCTCTTACTACCAATTAACCTAATTTTCTTATCATATAATTCTATTATATTGGGCATAAGTCATACACCTTCTTAATTGCTAATTCCAACGCAATCCAAGCTCATTAACCAACATGTTCTAATAATCAATAATATCACTTCTAATATTATTTCCTCGACTTTCCGACTAATAATCCGACTTAACGACTTAATTCTTCGAAACATAAAATCAACCAAATAATAATTTGGGACTAACTACTTACTCCCGACTTAATAGATTAACTTTTGATTATCAACCAAATGATTCAAACATACCAATCAACATATCCAACAACAAACGGAGAATACTCTATATCACTTTCCACAACTTATATCGACTTAAATTATTAAATTCAACTTAAGCCAACTTATAACCATCAATATAATATTCCAATAAATTCGGTCATCAACACGAATCGACACAATTCCATACAAAGCAACTCAAATCGACAAATATACTCAAATCAACGTGAATTACCACAATATACCACAATTATATTTAATTAAATAAACGGGTGTTACACGCCCCACAGTGAATTATGCAGAAGTGACTTTTCTTGCTCTTTTCCTTCTGTTTTTCCCTCATTTCTTGTCCAATAAGCTTCCTTTTATACTTTTGCCTTCAAAAGTCATGTTTGATCAAATATCTACAAAACAAACACGATTCTCGAGTAATATTATCCAAAATACATAAATTAACATGTTAAACAATCAGAAACTGCATTAAATAATCGATATAAATCCGAGTTATCAAATTCCCCCAGACTTGAATCTTTGATTGTCCTCAAGCAAATAATTAAATATGTTTTGAATAAAATACCTTCATATGTAGACACAAAACACATCACCTATATGTATGTGGTTTTGCGGCTTTATGTTAAAAGAACTAATATTATCTCAAACACTAAAAATACACTACTGACACTAAAAAACGAATAGTGTTTTTAAACCTCTTGTACAAACCAATCTGAATCATGTTATTATAACTCAACCTAATGCTCCTATATCTATTTCACCCGGTTTCATTCTGACGCAATCACATTAAGCCATTTACCTTTGCACGGGCATAGTGGAATAGTCTGTTAGTGAATTTGATCCCTCTTTTCATACGGGGTCTGGTACACAAATGTGGTAACCCTTTATCACACTGAGTGTAAGTTGTGGGGGATCGAATAGTAATTTGTTCTACAGAGTTCAGAACCAGATTCCTCTGAACCAACTGACATCAGTCTTTTTGTTTTGCCTTTTGTGCAACTTGATTGTTTTACCAATGGCTTGCATATTCTTAAGATTTTTCTTCTTCTTCTCTTTGGCAATTTTGCGGTCAATCACTAATTTGCATCGGCTCTCCACGTAGCTTGTACTTCAGGAGGTGCTGACTGCTAATATAAACTACTATGGGCTAATTTAGAACTAAAGCTTCAGATTTCTGTATAACAGGTATCTAAATCGATATCGCTTCTAAGATTCTAAGGTGTCAAGACTGTATAAATATTGTTGAGTCTTTTCTCGGTTTCTAACAAAGCCTATTAACCTATATACGTGAAGGGTGTGTTAAATGAAAGCATTCTAAAGGAATAAAAAAATTGGTTATGCTAAAATAATGGAGAGAATTTAAAAACTAAATACTTTGATTAATTTAATAATGTTTCGTACAATGAAAAGGTAAATCTAATACCTTCTACTACACTATCTCAGACATTGTCCTCAATGTTGCAAGATATATGTACACTTCTAAAGAAAACAATAAAAACAATAAAAGCTAAAAACTAAAATGAACTAAACTACTTTTGTGGTGGTGGTGGTCTCTGGCCTCTTCCTCTGGCTCTGCCTCTGACAGCTTTATGTCCATACATCACTATATGGTTAGCTACACCTACATGATAGATAAAATCATGCATATCATGAACTTCGCGTGTCAGGACACCCAAAGTTTCAGTGTTAGCAGCGATGAGTCTTCCCTGCTCTGTCTGAGCGAGCTCCATCCTCCCCATTCTTTCTGACATCTCCTCGTAATGCTTCTGCTGCATCTCTTGGATCTGAATGATGACCGCCATAATATTGTCCATAGACGCGTGTTGTTGATTCCTTCGCCGACGTCTAGTGGAGGTGCTGGTGTTGGAAAAATCAATGGCTCTCGTATCAGCAGCTTCAGCTTCATCCATAGTCTTCCGTACCTCATTGATCCCGACAGCTTATTGCTCTTCCTGTGCATCCGCACCTGGTGAAAGAGCGTTGAGGTTGTAGCTCCAGTTGGCTCGGACACTCACATTTGTCCGGGTATGACAGGGTAAGATGATGCTTTGGATGACCTTGTTCTTAACAACCAAGTAGTTCCTGTCATCCCTCTTTTTCCTGATTAGGTGACTTGCTCTGCAATACTCTATATCAAGGTACAGGACGGGTGCTGCTAACAGCTGGTTCAGGTTTTCCTCTAGACCGAGCTTAAGTGCGATGTCAGTAATCATGCTGCCAAAACAAAAGGGTGTTTTCCCTCTATTGCAGATGTACTCAATGTTGTTGAAGATGAAGGCTTCGGGGTTCACACGGATTTCGAAGAAAGCGCAATAATTTAAAAATAGCTCCCTCTGATTTACTTTGTGGTTGTTGAACCTTTCGATGACTATGTTGGATACTACCCTCTGAAAATAGCGGATGTCGGGGTTATGGATATGAGTTGCATACAAATCATCCCACACCTACTGCCTTTCTTCTGTTAACTCTTCCCACAGATTAAAAGCGTTAATCTGCCAGTCTCCATCTCTTGGAATGGTTAAGTGTACACCATCTCCTAGCGGAAATCCGAACCATTCACTGAATTGCTCTTGAGTGATGGAATACCCCCTTCCGAAGAGGCGGAACGTAATATTCCCCACCATGAATTTTTTTGCATCCTTGGGCGTGTGGTACTCAAAGGAACTCATAAATTTCAAAGCAAGCGTAGCGTAGGTGGGCCTGTTGCTTTTGCAAAGTGTCATGAGATTAGTTTTCTCAATCATATAGTTGACAGTTGACACTGTCAAGGAGCCCTAAATGAATCAGGCAGTCCTCGTCAACGTAACTAGTGATGTTAATGGTTCTCTCACAGAACTCGGTAAAATGCGCCCTTTGGAGAACTCCGGTGGCACCTTATCTAGAAATGAGGTTAGTGGGTGTTTGCTCTGCCATTTTAGAAAGGTTTAGAAAATAAAAGATGAAATGGAAAGCAAGGAGAACAAATTTTTTGTGAAGATTGGACTGCTATAGATCGTAAGTGATGTTGCAAACTTATAGAAACAGAGAGTTGGTGAGTGGGGTAGTTGATAAAATATGCTACGAAAATGGTGTTTTGAAGAGTTGTGTGAAAGTGGAAGTAGGAAGTGGCTTTTTATAGGAGGTGGGGGGACATATCCGTTGGAGGAAAATGGGGTAGTGGGAATGCAACGATCATCATGATCGTTACAAGATGAACGTTACAGGGTCTGTGAATTGAGACACCCGTCTGGGTTTTGTGATGCTCGTCACAAACCTGAGACGCTCATCTCACTTTTGGGCTGCCCGTCTCACTTAGAAAGCCAACAACTCCCAACTTAGGCTTCTTCTCAGTCTGTTATTCATGTGTTGTGCTTGTACGCTACTTTCATACATCTAATGTGTGCAGCAGGTAATAGAATAAATAATGTAGCAGGTAATACTTCTTATATCAGTACTGGAATTTTTTCTTCTTCTAGCAGTAGGTAAACAACATTTCAATATTTGGCATCAAACTAGCAGTGTATTATAATTGCATCAAACTGATAAATTTAAACACCAATAACACGTAAATTTTAATATTTAGTTAAAACACTTTTAATACACTTAAGCAATTAAAATTTAAGGCACACACAAATTAAGAACGGGACCAAAATAAGCTGAAAATTTAAAATTGACTAGAAATCAAATTTAACTAAATTTAAAATGTTGGAATTTTATAAAAATGCAAGAAAATTGTGATGAGTGTTGATGTTGAAATTTAGCCACGATTTTTGAGGATTGAGTCTATCGCATATCTCAAATATTCAAACTGATCCATTGTCATATTTCTTAGAGTGATGATATCTATACGCATGTCACATATGTCATACTGCATGGTTTGCATCTCAGCTCGGAGACTTTCTAAAGTAAGTTCAGGGTTGTTTGTAGTAGGTGTAGGTTTATCAGCAGGTTTAAGTTTATCTTTTTCGGGCTTCTCGACTTCAATCATATCATCTTAATCATAGTAATTTGAGGGGGGTCTTTGGATCTATTTCAACTTCGGACCATGCATCTCCCGGTTCATAAATTGGCTCATCTAGATCATAAAGCCAATTGCGTTTGCTATGCACACTTGTGCGCTCATGGTCAGGTAACATTAAATATTGCACACCTACACCATTGATCAAAAGCTTAAAATGGTCAGGATCTCGGTCACACAACATCTCCCTCTCAAAACAAAATGTGATATTCATAGACCTAAACTCCCCAAGTGGTTTAATATTAGCAAGGTGGATTCTAAATCCCATTGCATCAGCAATCATGGTAACTAGGCCATCTATCATGATTTGACGATTTTTACTCTGAATAATTTTGCAGAAGTTTGCAAACATGAAAGTCACCGTATTAACTTCTCTGGAGGTGAAAGCACAAAACATAATGAATAATTCTTCTCTTGAAACATTGTTACCACTCCCAGCTTTTCTGAACAATGAATATTCTAGGATCATATGGAAGTATCTAATAGTTGGGTTATGAATCTCAGTGGACAACATAGGGTATAAATCATGATCAGGTCGTTCTGAGATACTACTCCAAATACGGTCTAACTCACCATGTTCAAGCAAATCCTCTTGTGGTTCTGAGAAAATGGAACAGTCATCTGGAAACTCTAGAAGGTTAGCCATCTCATGAATGTTAAACTCACAAGGGTATCCAAAGAGTCTAAATGTTATATTTCCTCTGGTTGACTTTTTCCACGGTTTAGGTTGTAAGCTAGTGAACTTAGGAATTCTAAGGTCAACTCATAGTAGGTTTTATGTTTTCTAAGTACAAATCCCTCCCAACCTAGCTGGCTAAATAGGTAGTCAATGCTGGCACCTATGACTAAAGCTTTCATGGTAGGTACATGAGCAAATTTGGTCAGAGACATAGGTCTTAGGGCTGAAGCTTCATAACGGTGCATCTAGACGCCATCTCTAAAATCCACAGTCATATTGGTAGTCATGATCAGAGTTAGTGAAAAACAGAGAGAGAGGAGTAGAAGGTAGAAAAACTTTAAAAATCCTGGAATCACAATAAAATAAATAAACACAAAAATCAGTGAGTTTAAAGCATTAAAAGTCAAAATTTTGAAAAACTCTATAAAATGAAAATTTAAAGCGAAAATTTTAAAAATTAACTCGCAGGTTACCTCGCACTAAGCGCTTTATTTAATGTCGGGGATTGACACAGATTAAGGGAAACTAATCCAAGGTTTCTGATGGCAATTCTGCCAATTTCAAACCCATTGAAAATTTTGTCTTCTACGCAATTATAATGTTTAAGGCGTTGCCAATTTACTATAAACAGTGCACTATACCTACCCTTAATTTCGATAGCGCTACTACTTAAACCTTTAGTTATTTCGAAAGGATCGGACCATCTAGATCGTAATTTTCCCGGAAACAACCTAAGTCTAGAATTGAATAAAAGAACGATGTCTCCCACACTGAATTCTTTCTAGAAATTCGCTTGTCATGCCATTTCTTGGTTCTCTCCTTATATATGCGGGCATTCTCATAAGCGTCTAGTCTTAGTTCTTCCAATTTATGTAAGTCTAGAATACATTTCTCACCTGCGTTAGTGTAGTTAAAGTTGAGAGTTTTAATTACCCAATAGGCCTTATGCTCTAATTCTACTGGCAAGTGGCAAGATTTTTCGTAGACTAATTTGAAAGGTGTGGTTTCGTTGGGTGTCTTAAAAGCTGTTATGTAGGCCCATAAAACTTCAGGTAATTTGATAGACCAATCTTTCCTTGATGTAGCTACAGTTTTCTCTATAATTTGTTTTATTTCTCTATTTGAAACTTCTACTTGTCCACTAGTTTGCGGATGGTAAGGTGTAGCTACTCGGTGTCTTACTCCATATTTTAATAAGAGTTTATCAAATATTTTAGATATGAAATGAGAGCCTCCGTCACTTATGACGAGTCTTGGTACATCGAATCTTGGGAAGATAATGTTCTTAAAAAGCTTTATGACTACTCGAGTGTCGTTTGTTGGAGAAGTTATAGCTTTGATCCATTTCGAAACATAATCGACAGTGATGAGTATAAATTTGTTTCCAAAAGAAGATGGGAAAGGTCCCATAAAATCTATTCCCCGCACATCGAAAACTTCTACTTCAAGAATGCCTTTTGGGGGCATCTCATCGCGCCTCGATATGTTACCAGTGCATTGGCACCGATCACAATTTAGAATGGCAAGGTGAACATCTTTCCATAGAGTGGGCCAAAATAGGCCTGATTTAAGGATCTTCGCACAAGTCGTTGAAGTGATTGCATGTCCACCATAAGGAGTAGAGTGGCAATGGGAAATTATGTTTTCCATTTCTTCATCTAGAACACATTGGCGGTAAATATTATTGGATCCTCGCTTGAAAAGCAATGGTTCATCCCAGTAATAATGTTTTAAATCATGAAAGAATTTCTTCTTTTAATGATAAGTGAGATCTGGTGGAAGTACCCCCGACAACTAAATAGTTAACTATGTTAGCGTACCATGGCAAAGTGGTTTGCACACAAATTGCTTCCACTGTTTCTTCTTGGATTTGTTCGTCTAAAGAAGATATCTCATGTTCTAGTTGGTCTATAATATGTTCATCAGGGAAATCATCGTTAATTGGTATCGGTTCGGATTTAATTCCTTCCATACGTGATAAGTGGTCTGCTACTACGTTGTTAGTACCTTTCTTATCCTTAATTTCTAAATCAAACTCTTGTAGCAATAAGATCCACCTTAGTAACCTAGGCTTTGCATCCTTTTTACTTAGAAGGTATCTGATGGCTGGGTGATCGGTATAGATGATGATTTTAGCTCCTACAAGTTAAGAACGAAATTTATCAAGCGCGAACACGACGGCTAAGAGTTCTTTCTCTGTTGTGGCATAATTCATCTGAGTAGGGTCTAAGGTCATACTTACGTAATATATAGCGTGGAGTTTCTTATCTTTTCTTTGACCTAAGACTGCGCCAACAGTGTAATCACTCGCATTGCAGATAATCTCGAATGGTAGCGTCCAATCGGGTGGTTGCATGATGGGTGTAGTGATAAAAGTTGTTTTGAGGGTTTCAAATGCTTTTAAACAGTCTTCGTCATAGATAAACACATCGTCTTTCATTAATAAACTTGTCAACGACTTAGTGATTTTGGAGAAGTCCTTAATGAATCGTCGGTAAAAACCAGCGTGTCCTAGGAAACTTCTTATATCTTTCATGGTTTTAGGCGGTTGAAGGTCTTTTATCACTTCTATCTTTGCTTTATCTACCTCGATGTATCTGTTTGATATCACATGTCCCAAAACAATCCCTTGTCTGACCATAAAGTTGCACTTCTCAAAGTTTCGTACAAGATTCACTTTTACGCATCTCTCGAGTACCATTTCTATGTTAGATAGACATCCTTCAAAGCTTAGGCTGCATACGAAAAAGTCATCCATGAACACTTCTATGATGTCATCTATGAAATCAACAAAGATCGCCATCATACATCGTTGAAATGTTGTTGGAGTGTTACAAAAACCGAACAACATATGTCGATAAGCAAATGCTATGCAGGGGCATGTGAATGTTGTCTTTTCTTGGTCATCAGGGTGGATAGGAATTTGGAAAAATCCTGAGTAACCATCCAGGTAGAAAAAGTAAAAATGTTTGGCTAGTCTTTCTAACATTTGATCGATGAAGGGCAAAGGAAAATGATCTTTCCGGGTAGCTTTGTTCAGTTTTCGGTAATCGATACATATTCTACTCTTAGTTACTACTCTTTGCATTATAAACTCGCCATTGGCGTTCTTAGTGATTGTAATGCGTCCCTTCTTTGGTACGACATGTACTGCGCTGACCCACTGATTGTCGGATATTGGATATATAATTCAGGTGTCTAATAACTTCTTTAGTTTGTCCTTGACTATAGTACTTAGAATTGGATTAATCCTTCTCTGGGGTTCTCTAGAGGTATTACAATCTTCCTCTACCATAATGTGATACATGCATATTGAAGGGCTTATTCCTTTTATATAAGATATGTTATAGCCTAACGCAGTTGGATATTTTCTTATGATGTCTAAAAGTTTTTCGATTTCGAGCTGTCCTAAATCTGCATTCATTATAACTGGTCTTCTAAGTTCCGTATCGAGGAATTTGTATCTAAGGTTGTTAGGTAATGTCTTAAGTTTAATATCGGGTTTTTTCGAGCATGGCATTTGATCAGGTGCAAGAGTTAATCCTTCCATTTGGTTTTTATCTTGATAAGGTTCTTTTGAGGTATCTTCTTGGAAGATCTCAGGAGATGGGATTTTCATTATAACAGAGTAGGTAATTTCTTCTTTTTCCATTTCTCACCTGCATTCGTCAATGACGTCAATGAAATAACATGTATCGTCTATTGCTGGAGCTTGGAGGAATTGGGTTAGAATAAATTTGACTTTCTCCTCTCCTACTTCGAATGCCAGCCTACCTTTCTTTACATCAATGATAGCTCCTGCAGTAGCTAAGAATGGTATTCCTAGTATAATAGGGGTTGTAGCATCTTCCTTGATGTCCATGATTATGAAATCAGTTGGGATGTATAACTGACCTATTCGGACTGGAACGTTTTCTAGAATGCCTACTGGGAATTTAACTGAACGATCGGCTAGTTGAACTGACATCTTTGTTGGTCTCAGTTGTCCCATATCCAGTTTCTTGCAAATTGATAGTGGTATAACACTTATACTTTCTCCTAAATCACATAGGGCTTTGTCTATGACAACCTTTCCTATTACACAAGGAATAGAGAAACTTCTAGGGTCCTTCAATTTAGGACGCATGTTATTTTGAATGATTGTGCTACACTCAGCAGTAAGTGTATCTGTTTCATTCTTCTCGATTTTCTTTTTGTTAGATAATATTTCTTTTAGGAATTTAGCGTATGAGGGCATCTCAGTAATAGCTTCTGTGAAAGGTATGGTAATGTTTAAATGTTTCAGAAGCTCTACAAATTTCTTAAATTGTCCCATAGTTTTAGAATTTGTTAATCGTTGGGGGTACGGAATCGGTGGTTTATATGGTGGCGAAGGTACATAAGGTTTTTCCTTTTCCTCTTTCTCATTGGTTTCCTTTTCCTGCAGTTTATCGTTTTTCTTAGTTGATTTCTCAGGTTGTTGATATATGGCTGGGTTTTTGGTTCTAGGATCGGCAGGTCTGTCCAACTCTTTTCTGCTCCTTAGTATGACTGCATTTGGATAGGATTTGGTTGTGGTTGTCCAAGAAAAGTTCCAGCTGGGGCAGCAGTGGATGCTTGTTGTTAGGCTACTTGAGAAATTTGGGTTTCCAACATCTTATTATGAGTAGCTAAAGCATTTACCTTTGTCACCAATTGCTTTATTTGTTCACTAGTATGGATGTTTTGATTTAGGAAATCCTTATTTGTTTTAGCTTGAGCAGCAATGAAGTTTTCCATCATCAGTTCGAGGTTTGATTTCCTAGGAACATTTGCATTGGGTGCAACATCTTTCTGATATCCTGGTGGTGCAGCTGGTGCTTGATTAGGCACATTGTTATTCTTGTAAGAGAAATTTGGATGATTTTTCCATCATGGGTTGTAAGTATTAGAATAAGGGTTTCCTTGAGCATAGTTCATCTGATCTGTGCTTAATCCTGCAAGTAGTTGACATTCAAGTGATGTCTGTCCTGGGATTCCACAAATTTCGCAATTTGGAGTTACGGCAGCCACGATGGCTGGTGGTGTTATGGTCAAGTTATTGATTTTCTGAACTAAGGCATCCATCTTGGCATTTAGGTGATCGAAACTGCTCACTTCATACATTCCTCATTTATTCCGCTTCTTCTCTACAGGTGTTCTTTCTCCTCCCCATTGGCAATGGTCCTGAGCCATGTTCTCAATGAGGTTATAGGCTTCTTTATAATGTTTATCCATAAGAGCACCGCCCGCGGCAACGTCTATTGTCATCCTAGTGTTGTATAGAAGTCCATTATAGAAGGTTATGATGGTTACCCAATTTTCAAACCCATGGTGTGGACATAACCTTAACAGGTCCTTGTACCTTTCTCACGTTTCATAAAGTGTTTCGACATCTTTTTGTCGAAATCCGTTAATTTGAGCTCTCAACATAGCTGTCTTGCTTGGAGGGAAGTAACAAGATAAGAAAACTTTCTTCAGTTCTTCCCATGTTGTGACAAAGTTGGCTGGTAATGATTGTAACCAAGCCCAAGTTCTATCTCTTAAAGAGAACGGAAAGAATCTTAGTCTAATTGCATCTTGGGTTACACCATTTGCTTTCACGGTATCTGTGTATTGTACGAACTTCGTCAAAAACTCGTTAGGATCATCTGTTGGGTTTCCAGAAAACTGGTTATGTTGCATAGCTTGCATTAGTGAAGGTTTGATTTCAAAATCATTTCGGGTTATGGCTGGTGCGACAATACTGTTGTGCGGTTCTTGTTGGCTTGGAGTCGCATAAGACTTGAGTAAACGTGGTGCTCCATTTTCGGCCATATTTGGTTCTTCAACTGGTTCTGATATAATAACTTCAGGATTGAAGGTTTCGTTGGGTTCGGTTCGGTGTCTCGAACTTATGAAACGTTCTACTTCGTCGATCAGGGGTTCTAAGTCTTCGCCTCGGGAGCGAGTATTGGGCATACAATCGACAAAGGATAGCTAAATTGTGGTCTTAGTCTAGACGGCGCAACAACGAAATGCACTATTGACTAAATCTAAGTCCCCGACAATGGCGCCAAAAACTTGGTGACGACTTTCTGAGTCTAACAGTTATTAACTGCAAGTGCATAGTCTATCACATAGTAATAAAAGATATCAATCCCACAAAGACTCGATGATCAACCTATTGTTATCGGGTGTTACTATGTTTAGCTAAGATGAGCGATGTTTTTGGTGTTAAAAGGTGAAGAATTAATTAATTTAAATTAATGGTAAATATATCGGTACGTAATTGATTCGCCTTCACCAATTCAATAGAGGTCCGGCTTATTAAAGTTTGTTAAGTTATCTCTCTGTAGAAACTCGGTTTAAAAGTCGTTGACTCACACTCTCGTGGTCTTGCCTATTACTACACTACTAAGTTCAATTGAGCGCTCTCACTGTGTCAATTCAAGTTAGAAATATTTTTTAGAAACCTAAAGGTTCTAATTGGTTTTAAAGCGCTTCCGCTGTATTTAAAACAAATGCCTGATTTCAACTATCTGATTATGATCTCACACTATCGTGATCTTAATCCTAATCTTTTATACTCTCTTACTCTCGTAACGAAAGTTATTTAAAACAAGAAATCGAAACCGGAAAATAACTTAATTTAAAGTAATAGCCTAATTCTACCTAATTCGTTTCAGTTAGACAACTACATACCGATTAACGGTTTAGCCGGACATATTAAATAAAATCAAAGAAAGGTAGAAGGAGATGAATTTCATAATATAAATAAATGCAATAATAATTAAACAATAAAACATAAAATTAGAAACCTGGTTGCAATGTTCTTGATCAACCAAACTTCAAAAACTTGAAAAGTAAACAATAATTCAGTGGCTGGTCAACTAAAATGGCGATAGTTTCCTAATGATGGAAACTATCACTTGGGGTTGGTGAAGGAAAATAAAAACGAATGCTGAAAAATAAAATTGTGAACTTCAAACGAAAGAAAAACGGCAGAAATTTGGACTTGAACGAAGCTCCCTTTGCAAAAAGCAGTGGCTTCTATTTATATGTAACAGCTTAGGTTTGTTGAGCATTTGAAGACATGGAATTCGATTGAGCTTTGAATTGGGTTGCTAGGAGTGAGTTGATTAGGGTGGAGAGAAATTCTCTGTTGAAGCGAACAATCCTCATAACGTCTTTCTCTATGCGTTTGAATTTTATTTCGTAACTAGGTTATTTGACTTGAACTTGAGACGAGCGTTTTACAAATGAGACAAGCATCTTGAAGTGAGACGAGCAACTTAGACATGGGACGAGCTTCTTGAAGGTGAGACGGGCGTCCCACAGTGAATTATGCAGAAGTGACTTTTCTTGCTCTTTTCCTTCTGTTTTTCCCTCGTTTCTTGTCCAATAAGCTTCCTTTTATACTTTTGCCTTCAAAAGTCATGTTTGATCAAATATCTACAAAACAAACACGATTCTCGCGTAATATTATCCAAAAAATACATAAATTAACATGTTAAATAATCGATATAAATTCGAGTTATCAGTGAGAGCGGGATGGGGGTGGGTGCAGGCGGGTCTTAGTGTATCAGTCCCCCACATCCGCACCCGCACCTGCACCCAATTAAACCAGGTTTTTCCCGTTAATTCCGAGACGGGTATGGACGGATCCGAGTTTATTTGTCATGTCTATTAAGAACCAACATTTATTCGTTAACAGACTCAATGAAAACAAGTTAGGACGAAAATAAAGATGCAACAACAAATTATTGAATGCATACTGATTTAATATTTCTAATTCAAACGCAACGAAGTAATTTTCTTTTTTAACATGATATATAATAAAATCGTTCTCAATTTCAATGTGTTTTGAGAGTGAAGTACCAAAATTTTGCCTAATCTAGGTTAGTGTTGTTGCACTTAACCGGAATAGTTACAAGATTATTTCCACGATCATTTAATTATTTTTCCAACCAAACTATTTGTGCATAACATCTACCAGCATCAACGTATTTCGCTTCAACGATGGTTAATGCAACATTTTCCATCCACATTTTAACAAAACTACTAATAACTAAGCTATTTAAAAGTTGGATATCAATAACCTTTGAAAATTTTAAAAACAATAGAGCATTACCAATCTAATTACTTAATCCAAGCAACCAAACAAACTTCTTCCACATATCATAGATGAGTTGAGGAACCACAATCTTTAAATCTATCCAGTTACAAATCATTTCTTTAGCTTTATCACACATAATTTGATTATACTGATTCTTGAAATTGGTTAAACTCATCAAGTGTGAAGGAGTCATTTGTTGAATGGAAAAGAGAATCAAATTTGCAGCAACCATTGATAGATTTTCCCTCATAAACACATTTTCATCATTCACCTTTGGGGCATTTCAACAAACATCATGACTATAAACTTAAAAAACACTAAACTTAAAAACAACAAACAAATTTCAACCAGAAAGAGCACATAATATCAATACCAATAACGGATACACCAATATCAATACCAATACGCAGTTGTGTATTCTTTGTTGGTGCAAATGGTTTTGGAATGAAAAAAATCCTAATGTTTAGAGAGAAGGTAGAGCTTCACTCTCCTCCCTATGGTGCAATATGATTGGACGAAATCAGTGTATTATTCGATTATACTTGAGTGCGACTAGAAGAGGGAAAGTTAGTTTGTTGGTGTCATGGTTAGTTTCTCATGACTTTAAGCTACACAAATTGAGCTTAAACTTGAACTTGGCCATGGCATTCCCCACTCCTAGCTAAGCTCAACTACAAGCTTGTGCGATAAAGGTACGAACTCATGATAAAAGTGTTAGCGTATAATTTTTCTGCACAATTAATTAAAAGTTGCAGATATTATCTGTGACAAATTTATAAGGACCTTTTATAGGTTAGGAAACAAGTACTTATAACTTATCTCAATTTCAATACCATCTTAAATTTTTTGAAACTACTGTGTGTTTGTCATGGTTCAACATTAACAAACAACTACGGTTCTCTTTTAACCATGATTTTACTTTGACAAATCTATTATGAAGTCAACCACACTTTAACCATGCAAATTTAAGCTTGCACGCCTTCAAAATCGGTCATCATACTTAGATTATGAACAATATCATGAATTTGGATACTCTTGCAAAGTTTGTGATAATCTAGCTTTAGTTATTTTATGTCAAGGAGTCTCATGATTGATTATGGTATCAAATATCAATGCCATATCAACAAAAAAAAATCTAATGAACATGTCTATAACACAATTCCTATAAGTCATTCACATGAATGACATAGAAAACTTACTAATTTGATAACATGAAATTTCTTTGCACTCATAAATTACATACTAATTTGCCAAACTCAAGCAATGAACTAGTGCATAAAAGCAATAACAAATTATTGCTTCTGCACAAAAGGATGCATGGGTAGTTCAACTTACAATATGGTCTCAACTCAACCATTATATGATTATCAATCTGCAACTTGAAAAAAATGCTTGGCTCTCCCATGTCAAACTCCTACTCGACGATTTCAACTCTGAGTTAGCTGGATTCCTATTTGAACCGAAACCGTTGTCGAATTACTATATCTATCCCAATGTTGGGGGCTGCAAAAAGAAGTTAAGATAATATATTAATATACATAAACATCGAGATGCTGAAAATTTCAAGAGTTAATTGATGAAACTTACCTTCTTAAAATTCATTTTTGATGAACTTGTTCCTATTTCTTTATCAGCGGGTTTCAGTATCTCAAAGGAACATACAAGAGATTCATCAACGGACAATAAAGCACCGGCGTTGTCAAACTCCCCGCCATAATTTGGAGCAGAGAATATTGTGACTAATCTCCGCTTAGCAAAAAACTCATATCCATCCTCAACAACCTATAAGAAATATTTGAACAAAGTACATTAATCAAAAGATCGGAGAAGTGACATAAAACGGAAAAAATAGGATTGAATCAGAAGAGTAAGAGATACAAATGCTCAAGTATAATTCGACCGAGTCTGGTTTTGACACAATATGTACCAATTCAATCAACGTTCTCAAATGAAGAAAGAGGTTTACCTGATGACCCCTGCAAATAAGATCAAGATCATTTTTATCCAAAAAATCCGCGACAACATCAGGTCCAAAAGTACACGAAACGCCTCGGTCACTATCTTGCCAACCTTCAACACTAGAATCAGGATCAGACCAAAGGAGATCACACAAGAGACCATTATCAGGAATTTCGGTCGGCCTCACAACCTCTCTTATCTGATTTAAATTTTGCAATTCAGGAGACAGTCCGCCGTGCATGCAAAGTATTTTGTCGTCAATGAGTGCAGCTACCGGCAAACAGTTAAAACAGTCGGTGAATATCTTCCATAGCCTAACATTGAACCTCCTTTTACATTCGTCATAAAAACCATATATTCGGTTTATCTTTGCATCTTCGTGGTTTCCTCTTAACAGATAAATTCTGTCTGGATATCTTATTTTGTAAGCCAAAAGCAAGCATATCGTCTCCAAACTTTGCTTCCCTCTGTCAACATAATCGCCAAGAAACAAGTAGTTCGCAGACGGAGGAAAACCACCGTATTCAAAAAGTCTCAATAAGTCTTGGTACTGACCATGTATATCACCTGCAAGAGAATCACAACATTAGAAACAACTGAAAAAAGGTGCAACAATGGCATTGATAAAATTGATAAAGTTCAAAATGCAAAGCACATCACAGGGTTTCTATAAATGACCCTCAAAACTGTATAAGATTATTTTCTGCAAAACATTGCAGACAGAGGGAAAAAGAACACAAATTCCATCAAAATTTTCTGCAAAATATTGCAATTGCATCAAATTCTAATTCATGGCAGATGAATAGAAGAATTGCATACTGCAATTACAGGAACATACATAGATTTTAGATAACAGTCAGTTACCGTGAAAACGGCCTTGGCAAAATGGTATAGGAAAGTGCCAATTCCGATACCGATACGCGATACCATTATTCACTGTTTATAAGATAAATAACAAATTGTAATTAATTCACACAGCAACCACCACAATCACCCTTACAACAATTATTCCAACCAAAATCGCCAATTCCGATACTGATACCATTATTCACCGTTTTTAAGGTAAATAACAAATCGTGATTAATTCTCATAACGACCACCGCAATCATCTCATAACAACCACCGCAATCACCGTTAAAACACCTATTCCGACCGAAATCGCCAATTCCGATATCATTATTCACCGTTTTTAAGATAAATAACATATAGTGATTAATTCACGCAACGACCACCACAAACATCGTTAAATCACCTATTCTAACTGAAATCGCCGATACCATTTTCACCGTTTTTAAGATAAAGAACAAATTTTGATTAATTCATACAGCGACCACCGCAATCACCCTTGCAACACCTATCCGCAAAAGCCTTTACACGACCGCACCACAACGCAACCGCTATTAAAAACCTTATATAACTAGAAAAACAACAATAAATTCTCAGAATATCACCGTATAATTTCGTTTTATAATAGCTTCAAATCAAAATCTCCTCATACACAAAAAAAAAAAAAAAAAAAAAAATCATGAGATTCAATTCAATTGATTGATACAAAAAATAGGCATCTGTGAAATCTGAAATTCTTCTATATACAAGACAAATATTTTTGCAATTGATCGAGAAATTAGGAAAGAACTAACCGCAAATGCGGATAGGAGCATGAAGATCAAGAAGAATAGGTTGAGATAGAAAGATTTGTCTGGCGTTGATGCAAAGTTGACGAATCTCAGATTCAGAAAGCTGAACTTGTTTTCCTCCTTTTCCTTCTAACAATCTTCTAATCACATCATCTAATACAGCTTTGTCCATTATTCCTTCCGTTGTTGTCATCATTGTTCTTGTTATGGCTTCTTCAATTATTCTTGTGGCTTCTTCTTATGGGTTAAATGAAGCAAAAAGATAAATAAAGAAAATAAAAGTTGTTGAATGGGAAAATATGAATAGATGGACACAACTTCAAGAGGCTGTTTCTTTCCGATTTGGACGATTCTAACTTTATGTCCTTTTTTTTCTTTTCATCCTCATTACACTAATTCATTAATTAATTAATTAAATAATAATAATAAATGTTTGTGTTTTTCTTTATTAGTATTTGTTTGTTTCTGAATTAATTAATTATTAATTAAATAGAAAGTTGAAAGATTCAACTGAATGGCGCGTAATAATTAGTATACATTAAGCGCGCTTTTTAGCGAAAAATATTCCACGTGTAATGAAATGGTTTGTTGGTCAAATGTTGGAATCACACCGAAATGTTTCGCCCTCACTAGCAGCTATCTATTACTACTCTCTTCAATCAAATATATAAACAAAAATATAATGTTAGAATTTTAATGTACTTAGTTTTAATTTGTACGATAAATATCTTTATAAACGAATGAATTTAAAGAGTAAATTAAGATTTTGGAAAAAAATTAGTTGAAAATTGTTGAATTGTAATTTCTTGTGACGAATAAGGTTGTTTGACAGAGGTAAGTTGTCGAATTATCGAAATGTGTATTTTCAACAGGTTTGTTAGACTTAGTTTTATTTGGTTGTTTCAACTAAGTTTGTTAGGTTAGTTGGAGATTATTTGGTGTGTAAGCAATCTTAATCTATAAATAGAAAAATACTTTATTATTATTGATTGACACAGAAGTGCAGTTGCACAATTGAATATAAAATTTCAGTTTGGGAACACAGAAAACTCTGATCCAGAGAAGGTGACGATAGTGAACATGTTTGTTCATTTGTATATGTATGATGCTCTTTAACATATCTCAATTTAGTTTGTCATTTTCTTGGTTACTAACTTCTTATCTTTTGGACTTACCTAACTTATTGTGAGAATGAAATCGTTTTATGTTGGGTCTTGTCAACTTAGCCACTGCGAACTCTTATCTATCAGCATAGCCTACCATAAAAGATAAGGATAAACACATTAATTTGTGAAGCCATTGGAAATACCTCTTTGACCTTTTGACCCTTTTGTGTATTGTTTGAACTACTTTCATCAACATCATCTCATTGGCAAGTGACAATTTGTTTGAAATGGCGAAGATTAGTGAAGCAATATTTGTGAAGATCGGTGAAGAAAGATCAGATATCTTCAATCTGAAGATCAAATTACTGAATAATCATTTTGATGTTTCTTCGAAAGATAGTGGAAATTTATCATAGGGTTAATTGATGAAAATAATTGGATCTTGAAAATGAAATTGTCTTGCCCATATTGAATTATAACCAACAATGTTTTTCTTATATTTTCTCTATTGAAAGATTTGCATTGCATTATTTTCCATATGAATATGAGTTTGGTGTTGCAGTGATTTCGATTCTACAATGCTGACATGCATTGCATTTTCATGCCATACTATGATGTCTATGGAGATCTCTATATTTGACACTACAATCAATCAGATTAATGGGTATTCATGTTGGCTTGCATTGCTTTTGGTTTTGATATAATTCTATTTAAAGGGAATGTTAGATTGTGTTCAGTAACTTTTGTTTTGTCCTTTGTTTCAAACCCATGGAATACTAAATGTAGTAAATTGGGGGAATCTTGATGCCCTCAGAAGTTGTAATTGAAAGGTACTTGAAGGTTCAAATCTCCATATCCTACTTTGTTTTACCTCCATGTTTCCTATCAAACAACTGCTTACATAGTTGGTGTTGCTGGAAGGGTACCGAGGTGGGAACCTCACAATACCCTAATTTGCATGTTTTATGATTTACAAGTTACATTTTACATAATCGGCATTTTAATCGACATAAAATAAATAAATGATTTTCATATCAAAAGTAATATTTTCTCTTACCATTGGATAATACATTGTCATAGCTTTCCAACGATATAAAGTTTACCTTAATCGGACACCCGGGTAAAAAGTTATGAATTTTACAAGAATAATTATTTTTCAGAAAGCTTCAGTGGTAACCGGTTAACCATTAGGTGGTAACCGGTTAACCAGTTCATTTTTTACAGATTTTTACATGCGTTAACCGGTTAACCATTAGGTGGTAACCGTTAACCACGAACCAAAATCACTTTTTCTTGCATTTTTCATGTTAAAAACCAGTAAACTTCCATTTTCTCACATATAGAAAGCATAACAACTATCATGTATCACATTCATACGTATACCAGTTATCTTATACCGATTATGTCACACTTTAATCGTTTAAATCATCGATTTATCAATATTAATCATTTCTAACCTAAAACTCTAAAATTTCAAAACTCTAAAACAAAAGTTCCTATCTATAACCCACCTCTAACAAAGAAGATGATGAAGGTTGTGAGATGGAATGATGGAGATTGAAGTTGATGATCCAAGAGCTTCTTCTTCAAGATTTTTCTTTTCTTTTCTTCTTGTTTCTCTTCTTTCCTCTTTCTCTCATAAAAGTTGGGTTTGAAAAATGTGAAGGAAAAGAAAAGAAAATGTATCATATATTATTAGTTAGTAAAACTAACTAATAGGTCCAAATTGAGGGTATCTAAAAATATCTCTGAGTCAGTTAATTAATAAAACCTCTGAGTCAGATAATATTAAGTAATTAATTTGAGTTTGTCGATTGCTCTAATTATTTTAATAGAAAAATCTCAGAGCACACTGGAACCCTATTGACCTTAATTAATATTATCCAGAGCATTTATTAAAATACATGGTATTACACATTCTCTGTTACGTAGACCTTCCTATAGAAAGAACATCAATGCCTTTTCGTATTGAGACAACTTGAATTGATCATGAAGATTATCATCATGTAGTTGGCCATACTTGGTCTTCCTTAAAATCTTTCGTGTTGATTCCCTAAAGAGAAATGTAGAAAGACTCCATCAACTTTAACCAAAATGTCTTTAACACCATCTTTCATTGGAGAACTACCCAGATATAGTTGATTCTCTTTTTTATGTCCTTCTCAAGAAACAACTGCAAAGAGATTACAACCACATCATTTTCCAATAGAGAATCCATTGGTTCGAAAAGTCTTGTGACAAATGGATCAAATTTAGCGACATAAATACTTATTTTTTCAATGCTCAAACAACCATAAGATGAAAAAGGAAAAAAAACACACCAAATTAAGTTTTGAAAAACATATAGGCTAATGATATTATCATCCAATAAAAAACTCATAAATTTGTTAAAAATCTCTTTCGCCCAATAAAAAATCAAAATAAAAGTCTGAATAATACTACATAAATGTAAATAATAATATAATAATACATAAGTTTGAGGAATACTATATAAGTCTGAATACTACTACATAAGTCTGAATAGAAAATAATACATAAAGCATCATCGTCCTCACTAACATAAGTAATCGGTTCGCCCCGAGGTAGCGGTCACCCCTAAGTTATACATAATGCTTGAAAGACCTTAGCAAAATCATCATCATCCTCTTCCGCCTCGTGACGATGCATATAATGACAAAGCTCATGTGAAATATGTAACAACCTCATATCTGACAGTCCATTATCAAACACATGAATCAGGACCTCTTTGACCTTCCCCCGAGGTGGTGGTACCAAAATAGGATGTGACACTCTGTAGTACTAAGCCAAGTAATCACCCACCATATCATATGGAGTATCTACAAACTTGTCTGGACGAATCACATCCATGACGCTCACATGGTATGTAACCCATTCAAAATCCACATAATGTGTGTCAACACCAAGAGATAAAAATGGTGTGTACTTCCTGTATCCAAATTGACGAGCATTTGTAAGCTAAATAAAGAACAATTGTACCATACCATTTCAGGCCACCCTTATATAAGCAAATATCATCAAATGGTCGATGCTATTTGTGATCCTGAAAAGGGCACCAAATGACATCAGCTGGTGTCAATCCATCCAACACAACCCTCATCTCATCAACCTTTTGCGCACCTTGCTTATACATCCACTTCATCACCCTGGGAAAGGGACTACCAATACCAACAATCTTAAAAAAATCTCTCTTGCCAACAATTGGAAAAATACTCATGAATACAACACTATTACACACAATGAATATTATCAATTGAAAGTATTATGAACAAGCTAATATAAGTCTAAATGTAATTAAACTAAAACATATGTACTTGTAGTAGAAATACATATTCTCCAAGCTGTCTGCATTTGTAAAATAAAGCATCTCCAAAATATCTATAAAGTGTGACATGTGTAGATTCCCCCAACAATATCTACCACATATAGTCAAGTCCTAAAATAGTGGTAAATACTTTGCCTCTACAAGAGTAAATGTCTTATCAGTAAGAGTGGCACAACCTAGTAACAACATATAAACTCTTGCTGCACAATCAAATTTGCTTGCAACTCGCCAACGAACAAATATCTTTTTCAACCATTCCAGTCTATAATAGGGAGCTTTGCAAACACGGATCTCTAGAGTTTCCTCCTCCAACGGACCCCCCATAAGACCAATATACTGAGTAACATCATTTATATTAGTGAACCCTTTTGCAGGGTTACATAACTCCCTCTACACGATATATGAAGCAGACAAAAAACATCGTCCAACGTAATGCAAATACTAAATTCTGATCTATCCTCAATAAAGTCATTCTCTGTAGAAACGATAGACCTGAATCAGATATCCATGTCTCCATCACCGGTGGGATACTATGCATAACCCATCCAATCAATTTATTGTCATGTGTAGCAACCTTTAACTCTTTCTTCAGAACTCTCTCCTGAAAATAATTCATAATATATGTCATAATACATAAAAATTTAAAATAAAATTTTATTCAACATTGAAAGGTCATAGATTGAATTACTTCGTCTTCCCACAGATTACGAGCGACAGACGGTCCTCCGGAAAATGATGGATGTAGTGGAATATGAACAAGTTCAACAATATAATCTCCCACTTGATTCAACGAATGTCGAATTTTCCTTCCATCACCGTATCGTCGATAAATGAGTCTGTCTCGTCCTCTAGTGCAAGCCACTTAAAAATGTAAATTAGCAACAACAAACTGGAAAACATCATGCAAAAACCTCCAGTGTGAGAAATATACAACCGGATAACACGACATCAAATGTTTCGGTGTGGAAAAAACACAAAGTGGATAACACGACATCAAATTATCCAACAACAACTACAACATCAAGTTATCCGATGAGGAATATTAAAAAGAAGGGAACCAGATAACTTACTTTCTAGTTTTCTGGTTTAAAAAAAATGTGAACCAAAAATCTCTTGATTGGGTTTTCCTGAAATAAAAAATGAATCTATTTGTGATGAAACGAGAAAAATGTGAAAAATTTAAAATTATGAATATTTATACCCGAATAATTTTAGGCGAAAATTTTATTATATAAGGGTAAGGTGATAAATATAAGGTTACGAGATAAAATTTTCTTTTCTAAGATATACTTTGGGCTTTGGTTCAGAGTCCGAAAACAAATTCAATAGGCCCAGTTCCTCACAGGCAAAACCCTAGCCTATCTTCATATTCCTGTACGCCGTTAAATACCAAGTATCGCAGAAGAAGCAGTAGTAGCATATCGCTCCTCAAAAACCCTAAGCTACAATGGTACTTGTTCTACTTTCAACTTCACCTCTCCAAGATCGTCTTTTGTTTTCCTCTCCGCTTTTCGTTTTGATTTTACTGAATATTCATTTTCATTTGATACACAGGGTATAAATCTTATAGCTGGAGGTAAAAGCAAAAAAAACCAAACGAACAACACCTAAATCTGATGATATTTACCTCAAGCTCTTAGTCAAGGTCCATTTAATTTTCTGTATATTGTTTCAATAATTATCGTTATTTTGCTTATATAAATATGAAATTTGAGATCCATAGCAAGTTCTACGCACGGCGATGATGATAAATGTGATCCCAGCTCTATGAGACCGTTAGGTCAAGGACTACAATTAGTTCCAACACACATTTTTCTGAGCCTTTAATTGCATTTTTTTGCTATGTTAACCATATAATTTACTTTTGAATTTGATGTCAAATTGCGTCTTAATTGTATATTTCATACATTTTTTGTGTCTATATATGAATTTAGTCTTCATAATGTAGTTTCTTTGATGTGTGTATTGTTATGTGACAATGATGATAAATGTGATCCCAGCTCTATGAGATCGGAAGATCCAGGAATAAAATTAGTTCCAACACACATTTGTCTGAGTCTCTGAATCCATTTCTTACACTATCTCACTACCACAGTTGTTTGTAATTTCTACTTTTTTATTTTTAATTATATAATCAATACCATTATTCCAATGTTCTAATTTTATAGTTATGTACTAAGATTTGTTGTGTTCACGTATAAGTGACCGATGATGATAAATGTGATCCCAGCTCTATGAGACCGCAAGGTCAGGGAATACAATTAGTTCCAACACACATTTGTCTGAGCCTCTTGATGCATTTATGCATTTCTGTTCATATTATTTTAGAATTAAAATTTTCTGGAGAATTTCTGATGATTGAAACATTCAATGAAATACAAATTATATTTGTTTGAATTTATTCAGACTTGTGGTTCCCAATGATGTTACTTATTACCATGCTAATGCTGATAATTTGTGATTATAATTGATATCAATTGACTGAGGGAACTAGTTCTATATTCTTTGTTTGTTATATTATTCAAATTTTTTGACTGTATGGAAGCTTTTTATTAAACTTAATGAATAATGATAACTTGTGTATGTGTTACGGAGCTTAATCGCTTCCTAGTCCAAAGGTCTGATAGCAAAATTCAATGCTGTTGTACTCAAGCATTTGATCATGAGCAAGGTCAACCAACCTCCGATTTCTTTGAAAAAGTTGATTGATGCCTTGAAGGAGAAAGTTTTTTCTGTCATTCTATCTATTTTGAGTTTATACCAGGAATTGTTTTGTTTCAAGTTTGATTAACTCTACTATAGTCTTGTTTTCTTTTGGAATTTTTTCTCTATATAGGAGGGCAAAGTTGGTGTTGTTGTAACTGATGACATCAGAGTATATGAAGTCCCTGTGATTGAAGTTACAGCTGTAAGGTTTACAGAAACAGCACGGGCACATATTGAAAGTGCAGGTGGTGAATGCCTGACATTCGATCAGCTTGCCTTGAGGGCTCCCCTTGGACAGAACACGGTATGAGAGATTACAATGTTGATCTATGTTGTATCAGTTCTTCATGTTATTATTGCATATTTGGAATTTGATAACTTGGTATTGATGGACTGATTAACATTTCATTTAATGCAGGTTCTACTAAGAGGCTTGAAGAATGCCCGGGAGGCAGTGAAACATTTTGGTCGGGCTCCCGGTGTGACACACAGCCATACAAAACCTTATGTAAGGGTAGAAAATTTGAGAAGGCTAGAGGAAAGAGTAATAGTAAAAGGATTTAGGGTTTGAGTTAGATTTTTACAATTGATATTTTTTGGTTTTCAACTTTTGTTTCCTCAACATCCTTGAGGGGTGGCAAATTGTTATATGTATTTTTTGTTACATAGATTCATTATTTGTCTATTCAAAAGTTTTTCTTTCATAAATGATGGCTCGTGATTTGTAAGTATATTCTTTTTTGGAAATATTGGATGACCACAGTTCGAGCTGTAAGGTCGTTTATGAAATGCCAACTTTAGCTCTCCAAGCTTCCATTTTTATCCGTTCACGTGACACGAAAAATTGGAAAAGCATAATTTTTCTATTCACGTTACACGAAGAACTGCAAAAGTGTAAGTTTCAATATAATTTTAAATATGAAAATTAGGATAAAGTTAATTGCATTATAAATCATTGATTCAATGTCAAGTTTTTTTTTTTGATGAAAAGACAAGATTATCATTAAGAAAAACCACAAATAGCATTACAGGGGCTCTATGTGATTGATGTCAGCAAGAGATAGAGATTCGTTAATGCAGTCACTTGCTTCACGTCCGACTGATAGATGACATTATGGAGATGAAGATTGGCTGCTGACTGAATAGCCCTGACGAATGCTGCTGACTGAATAGCCCTGACGAATGCCCAAGATTTCTACCAATAAAGGGTCAGCCACACTGTCTATCATGTGTGATGCCGCCATAAAAATATTTCCCGTGGGATCCCGAATAATGCAACCTAGAGAGACAATACCATCATCGAAACAATCAGCATCTAATTGAACTACCCAGAAGCCCTTAGGTACAATCCGATCCATGCCAACATCCACACTTTCATAGCCAGCACTACCAATTCTTGAATTCTCCTAAAAAAAATCCAAAATTTCCATGCCAACATCCACACTTTCATAGCCAGCACTACCAATTCTTGAATTCTCCTAAAAAAAATCCAAAATTTCCTGCGCCACCAAGCCCGGAACAGGTTTCACACTTTTAAACAAAACAACATTTCTAAACCTGCCAAACTTTCCAAAAAACAATACCAAGGAGTTGGCCAAAGGAAGTATCTTTCTTCTCTAAAACAACACTTAACCAATTAGAAACATTACGGATTCCCAGCGGAGAAGAAAAAATGGCGCTCTTAACAAAAACACAATTAAGAAAGAGATGAGAAGAAGTTTCAGAATGATCAGAACAAAAAGGACATAAATTGTTAATATCCAAACCTTTCCGCCTTAAGTTGGTTCTGAGAGGGAGAATGTTTTTAAGCAGTCTCCACAAGAGATTCTTGACCCTAAGATCTACTCCAAGCTTCAAAAGATGTCAAGTTACACTTATTTATAGTGTCTATTATCCTAAGAATTTTTAAGTTGAAGTTTCACATCAGCATATCTTACAGTGACCGAATAATATTTATTAGGCTAAATTATAATTTTGGTCTTCTTATTTTGTCTAAGTAATATCAGTTTCTCTATTTTATTTTTAAACAATTTTTGTCCTCTATACACTTTTTTTTGACAAAAAGCGCTCATCTCAGGATGTACTTTTGTTTTAATTACATGTCATTCAAGTATTTGCATGATATAGTCGTGTCATTAAAATATTGAGATGGTAGACATTTATATTATTTTAGTAATTTCTTTATTTGTCAATATTATATTTTTATTTACATAAAAATCATTTTCTGGAAATATACTAACGAAGTGTAAAGGGGAGAAGACAAGTAAACCACACGAAGGGGGAAGAAGACTTCACGAACGGGGGAGAAGAAGCAGACCACACGAAAGAGAGAAGACAATTGGATTTCACGCGAAGGGGAGAAGACAACCAGATTTCATGCGAAGGTAATTCTCTATGCATTTCATTGATTTCACATTTTTTTTATAAACTGAAACCCTAAGTTTTCCCTCTCTCCATTTGTTGTCTATCTGTAACAACTATGTCTTCCACTCATGGCAAACCTTTGTCCAAGACAAAGGAAGACCCTAAATTTGTTGTGAGGTATGTTGATTAATTTGAACTCACGCGTTGATTAATCGATAAAAATATGAATGTTGATTTCAAATGTATTGATTTTGTTCTAGGCCATCTCAAATTAATTCTGTAACATTGTCGATTAATCATTGGGGTACATTAATTCAATTTCCTTTCAAACTTTATGTTAATGGGAAGGTTGAAGAATTGAACGGGAAAGTTGATACTGATAAACTATCCTATATGGAAATTGAAGAAGTTATCAAGAGTTTGGGTTATGTAAGATTCAAATGTCTCTGGTACCATCATCCTAAGTATTCATTTGAGCGTGGTCTTAGGCCTCTGAATAATGACAAAGATGTTTTGAAATTTGGTGAAGATATGTGTGGTTATGAAAGGGCTAACATATATGTTGAGCATATTGTAAATGAACTAGATGTTATTACGGAAGAAGAATTAAGGGCTTATGTTGAACCTGTTCAAGAACCAATAAATATATTGACTTTGACAAGTGTGAAGAAGTGCAAGTTGAGGAAATGGAAGAGGTTCAAGTCGAGGAAAGGGAAGAAATGCAAGTCGAGGAAAGGGAAGAAATGCAAATGAAGGAAAGGGAAGAAATGCAAGTTGAGGTAGAGGAAAGTGGATATCGTAGCGAGGAGGATTCAAATTTTAATCAAGAAGATAATGATGACTTGGGTGAAATTAAATTCGATGACTTAGACGAAGATGAGTGAGATTGGACCCATGAAGTACCTAGCCATACCTTTGTGCAAGAAGAGAATGAAGGAAATCAAGTGCCTTCAACTCAAGAACCAACAACAACAGTTGATTTTGATGAAGGTAAACAAATTGATTCAAATGATCTTGATACTCCACAAGGAAGTGAAGACGGAGGCGATGAACATAGGTATCCAAAATTCAAATTGCCTGAATGTGGTGAAGAAGTGAGAGTTGTGATAAGAATGTCTTTTGCCACAAAGAATCTTGTGAGATATGCGGTTAAGTCTTATGCCTTGGTGAGGAAGAAAAACTTGCACTTTGATAAAAATGATAGCAAAAGAATAGCTGTTAAGTGTGAAAAAGAGTGTCCATTTTATATGAGGTTTAACAAAAGGGAAGGAAACCATATCTGGTAGTTAGTAAGTCTGAAAGAAGATCACTCATGTCATAGGACATTGAAGAATAGACAAGCTAAAACAAAATTGTTAGCTAAGAAATTTATGCATATCCTAAGACATACTCCAGAAATGAGGCCAAAGGGATTGATAGCACAAGCTTTAGAAGAATGGGGGGGGGGGGTGAAGTTGTCATTCGCTCAAGCTTACATGGCCAAAACAAGATTGTTGGAATTAATTCAAGGAGATTTGAGTGAACAATATTCTCATTTGAGGAATTATAGTGAGGAAATAAGGAGGTATAGTCTAGGTAGTACATTTATCATTAAGTGTGACATGTTTGACATTGGGCCAACTTTTGAGAGAATACATGTCTGTCTAAGGGCATGTAAGAATGCATTTGCAATGACTTGTAGGCCTTTAATTGACCTTGATGCATACTTTTTGAAAGGTGAGTATGGTGGACAATTAATGGCAGCTGTAGGTAAAGATGGGAACAATCAAATTTATCCCATAACATATGCTGTGGTGGAAGCGGAAACACGAGACTCTTGGCAATGGTTTGTAGATTTATTACTCGAGGATCTGAATGGTATACTGCAGAGACTTTATTCATTCATTTCAGACCAACAAAAGGTAATTCATTTACACTTTTATATTCATTCTTATGTTTGCTGTTACGTCTGGAACTCATTCATTGCTTTTGTAGGCTTTGGTACCTGTTATTGCTGTACTAGGCCAGATTGTAGAATATAGGTTATGTGTTAAACATTTGTATGGAAATTGGAAGAAAAGTATCCTGGTGGACACATGAAAGAACTACTTTGGCATGCAGCTAGGGAGACGGTTGTACAAGATTGGGAGAGAGCCATGCAAAAAGTAAAGGATATCAATGAAGATGCCTAGAAAGATATGATGGAAATTCCACCATCCATGTGGACTAGGTCTGTGTACCGCACTGATAGTCACTATGATTTGCAAGTGAATAATATGTGTGAGGCGTTCAATATGGTGATTATGGAGTACAGAGACAAGCCCATTATTACCATGCTAAAAGGTTTAAAGCATTGCATCATAGTTCGAATAGTGAAGCAAAAGAATCTCATGAGTCAATTTAGAAGTAATATCTGTCAGAAAGTTGAACAAGTGCTAGAAAAGTTGAAGCGGGCAACTGGAGGTTGGAGTCCTACTTGGCATGAAGACAATGAATGCAACATATTCAGTGTGACAAATGGAATTGACACATGTGAGGTAAACCTACAACGACATTACGGTGCTTGTCGTAAATGGACTTTGAGTGGGATTCCTTGTGTACATGTTATTGTTTGTATTCAACACAACAAGGCCGAAGTTGAGCAATACATTTCCCAATATTATAATATTATAGGTATATTTTGATCTGAATTTATACATGTTAGGTTATTGATATGAATTTGTACTGATAGAAAAAAACAAACAATATATATGCTGAATTTACTTATTTATGCTTAATTTACTTATTTATGCTGACCATGTATGCTGATCATTATTTAACAAGGCTGAGGTAAACCTGTTGAATGTTATTGATCTGAATGTATGCTAAATGTACTTATGCTGATCTGAATTATGTTGATCTTAATGTATGCTGAATGTACTTATGCTAATCTTAATGTATGCTGAATGTATGCTGATCATTATTTATGCTGATCTGAATGTATCCATTGATCTGAATTTTGTACATGGCTGATCTAAATTTTGTATTTATGTTGAATGTACATATTACTGAATGTATTTATGTTGAATATTACTGAATGTACATGTTACTGAATATATGACTGTCATTATTTATGCCGACCTGAATGTATCCACTGATATGAGTTTTGTTTAAAAGGAAATCAAGTATTTTGGCTACATACTCATATAGTTCTACCTTCCAATGGGTCTATACTTTGGCCAACAAATCAAGGCGAGACAATTCATCCACCGATTATACGAAGAGCTCCTGGTCGACCTAAAAAAAGAGAAACAAAGCCAATGATGAACTCACTTCAAGCAATAAACTTGTGGGAATTTGACTACCGTTAAGTGTAAAACTTTTGGGAATTTTGGGCACAATTCAAGAACGTGCAAAGGTAAAACGGCGGCGGATCGCCAATTGCGAAAAGGAAGTAACAAGGCAAAAAAAAAGGCCGGATCAACCAAAGAAGCACAAACCATTTTGACTCAAGGACCGCAAACGCCACAAACTGAAGAGCCAACTTGACTACACTTATATTCGTGTTTAATGTTTATGTAATTAAATCACCTTATGTAACTTGACAGTAGACTACTTTGATAGCATTAAGCATTTTGAAAGTATAATGGATTATCTTATGCAATGGATTTTGTATCATTTATAAAGTATGATACATTTTGTAGCAAATTTGAAAATATAATGGATCATTTTGAAAGTATAAAGTATGATACATTTTGAAAGCATAATGGATCACCTTATGTAATGCATTTTAAAAGTACCTTAACAACCATTTTGTATTAATATCAGTTGACAAAATAATTTTGAAAGAACCTTAGTAGCATATTTTGAAATAACTTTGATTTACAAAGTATCAATAACATGATTTACATAACCTTATAATATTGACAACATTAACATAACTTTGAAATAACATTTGCAAAAAAAATGGACCATTAACAAAGTATCAATACTTATTTTTGACAGTAACATCAACATTACAAACTTACAACAATGACAACATTAACCATGGAATTGACAGTAACATTAACATTACAAATGACAACATTACTACTCTTACAACAATGAAAATATTACTCAAGCAAATGATTTTGTGATTAACATGATAATCAAAAACCAAGACAAAATAATAAAAAAGTTTGTCTTCTTGTTCATGTCAACATCACTCTTCTTTTTTAAACCATCTTTCTTCTTCGACTCATTCACCTTCTTCAATAGATAATTAATCACTTCTTATGAACGTTCTGGTATTTTCTCATCATACCAATAAAAAAAGAGCATCATTTCCTTCCATATAACTAAATGAAACATAACCATTACTGAAATTTAGAAATTACCTAGAACCATAGAAGCTGAATGAATACAACAAAACATAGCGATTTCTCTGTACCTTATATGACCTACAACCATAGAATCTTCGACTTGGATTCTGGGATATCCATGAAGTTGCAAGTGGTGAATCCAAACCGCAATAACATTACAACCTTCTCCTCCTAGAATGAGAAGAAAAACTAGATACTTGCACACTTTCGGAATCCATGGCAACGATGGAAAAGTTTATTGCAATGCTTGAAGAGAATATGAAGAAGAACAAATGAAAGTGTTTTTAGGGTTTCATGAAACGCGAAGAAGAAGAACCCAACTAAAGTTGATTATATATTTTTTGTTATTATTAAAATGTTTTTATTTATTTACAAATGACGTGGAAATATAAATAACCAAAAATAATATTAAAACCATACCATGTCAGATCAATAAGGCAACGTAATTAAAAAAAAATCCACCTCAACGTTTTTTGTCAGGAAAAGGGGCATTGGGGACCAAAATTGTTTAAAAACAAAATAGGGGGACTGATATCGCGAGTTGGACAAAATAGGGGGACAAAAACTATAATTTAGCCTATTTATTAAGGAAAAAGTTGGTAAAAATTAATTAATCTTATATTGAAAATATATAAAAAAAATTATTTTGGGATAAATTTCTTTATTTTAAGAGATTAAAAGGCTATAATTTTTCTTTATCTTAAGAAGACTTTTGTGTTGAACTAATTTTAAAAAGATTTAAAAGGCTCTAATATTAGGATAGAGGGAGTACTAACTAGTAACTTGTTATTTATGCTCTTCAATAATGCAATTAACACACCTCAATTGTGAATAGATATAAAACAACAACTTTATCCTTTTCAATAATGCAATTAACACACCTCAATCGTGAAAATATATAAATCATTGCAAGCTTCTGTTTCGAGGAATTAAAAGGGCCAACAACTTTATATTTTTATTGTTTGAAAAGTATAAATTTCAAGTTATTTTTCAATTTTTTTCCAAAACTTTTCTTATTGTCATTTTTTTCTTCTTTTGTTTCGATTTTTGTTTCTTTCACTTATTTTTTTTTCAAGTATCACAATTTAGTTCTATATTAATTTATGTTGGAACTAAAATTTGCTTATGCCTTTAAAAGGTTTTAATGATCACAATATATTTAAATAACAATAAGATTTACTAATAATTGTTCAAGTGTGCAGAATCATAAACTAAGAATTCATCATGAATTAATCTTGTTAAAAACATAAGTGAAAAAGCAATACTACTCAAATTCTGATTGATCAAAATCTGAATATGTTCATTAGCATCTGAAGGTTCAGACTCTAGTATGCTATTTGAGCCTCTAGTGGCATCTCAAACCCTGAAGACTTAAGGAGCGTCTGACCCGTGTACTCTGCACCAAAGCTGATCAGTCTTGTCAATGTGACATTTCTAGATAAAGTCAATTAGGGTTTAGTTTTGCTAGGCTCAAGGATGGTGATGTGACCTCTTTAGTATGTACCACATTTTGGTAGATATCTAGTTATTCGATAGGTGCTATAGACATGCTTTTATTCAATGGGTAATACTTCTGACCAAATACAACTCCCCATGTTGCCTAAGTTGTTCGCCCATCCCATGGCTACCCAGTTCCCACTCTTATGATTACCGTTTTAAATAGAGTGGATACAATATAATTAAATTATCTATTTTGCAACAACTCTAAATCTGCCTTGGAACTAGTTCTTCATCTCTTAAAACAAGCTCCTCAAAAAGCTATTTTACTGATCCTATAAAAGGAAGTTTAAGGATATGAAGAATATGTTGGTCAAGTTGATCAATATTGGTTCGTTGATTATTGTTGAAAACTCTGAAAGTGCTAAAGATTCAAATACTATGAAAGTATTTAAATAAGTTGCCAATAGAACCACATAATACAAAAAACATCTATACAAGCAAGACCACTTTTGTATATTTGTTAGCTTGTACACAAGGTCTTAAGATTTCTTATCTTTGTTTATCTTAGAAATCTTAAAGACACCAGAATCTGTGTTGTCACTGTGCACCACTGATAAGAGTATCGAATGCATTTGTATTTACTATCATAAACTGTTGTTTAGAATCTATAAATGTCTTAAACTTAGTGTTTGAACAAGAAAAGTCTTGAACCGAGGGTTGAAACAAGGAAGTCTCTTTCTGGTTAGATTGGTCAGAAAGTCTTGAACCGAGGATTTAAGAAAAGAAGTCTCTTTTTGGTTAGATTGAGCATGAAGTCTTGAACTGAGTATTTAACCAAGGAATTCTCTTTCTGATTAGATTGAGCAGGAAGTCTTGAACCAATGGTTTAAGTAAGGAAGTCTCTTTCTGATTAGATTGAGCAGGAAGTCTTGAACCAAGGGTTTATTCAAGGAACACTATTCCTGATTAGATTCAGCAGGAAGTCTTGAACTGAGGGTTCAAGCAAGGAAGTATCTTTCTAGTTAGATTGAGCAGAAATACTTGAACCAAAAGTTTAAGTAAGGAAGTCTCTTTCGTGTTTGATTGAGTAGGAAGTCTTGAACCAAGATTTTAAAGCAAGGAAATCTCTTTCTAGTTAGATTGAACAGAAAGTCTTGAACCAATGGTTTAAGTAAGGAAGTCTCTTTCGTGTTTGATTGATCAGGAGGTCTTGAGCAGTCAACTTAAGCAATTGTAATCTGATTGATTATAATAAATAGTTCTTGTGCTGCAAGGGGACTAAACTACTCTCAGGTTGAGAGGAACTATGATATATTGTGTGTCTCTTTATTTACTTCTGCTTTTACATTCAGACGTGCAACAAACTTTGAATTCAGACTCTAATTTAATTCATCCTCTTACTTAGATCAAAATCTGATCTTGACATCTTAAGTTCTGAAGCATGTTTAATAAAAAGAAGTAAACTTTCTCGTACACAATTCAATCCCCATTCTTGTGTATATTTTTCTCACCTTCAGTTTTTGTTTCAATTTTTTATTTTATTTAAAAAATTCTTATTTTGTTTTTTCAAATATATTGTTGATTTTTTCCTTCTATTTTAACAATTTATTTGATTGTTTTTTCTTCTACTGAGTATTTCTATTTTCCTACTTATATTATCTTTTTTCCCCTTTATTTTTGTCATAATTTGTTGAATTCAGATTGCTCTTTAACTATTTATTAACATTTAAGAAGGAATTGAACACCAGATCATTAAAATCAAAGAGACAAATAAAAGGCATCTCATATCAATATCAATAATAGATTAAAATTTTGAAATGATTAAAGGTTAAATTATAAAAAAATAAGAGTTGTTATTTAAAATTATTTAAAGGTTTAATGGTGATGCACTACCGATATAAAAAACTTTTACATTATTATTCAATAAAAATATATCATTTTGTTATGTCATATAATTAATTTAAATTTTTTTAGTGCATCATCCCCTTTTTTCATTACCCTTTCTCATTATTTAATCATTATTTAAAATTGTAATCTTACAAAATCTAATGATTTATAAAGATATTTTATGAATTAATTTTGTCTACCCAATACATACAAGCACGTTACTTCTTACACTACAATAGTTTTTTGTTTTTTTGTTTTTATAATTATATTTAAAATATATATCATAGTTTTTTCATAATATATAAATATATTTTAATAAGAAAATACACATTAAAAAACATTGATATAAATATATTATATATTATTTAAAAACAATACTTATCAATAATAATTCAATAAAACTAACATTTACAATGCTGTGCGGGTTGAGGTTTAGTTAATTGAACTAATGAAATGTGTGATGGTGTACATCGGTGAAATACTAATTACCTCAAGATGAAAATAACAAAGATTTATCTTGTAAATACAATTCGGTAAGATATGGCGATCATCCACTTATTTATATTTAAGAAGTAAAATTATAATTATTAAGTTACTTGATGAAAACAAAATAAAAGTTTACACTTACAATCAAAATTTACGTTATGCTTTCTACATAAATTGTGTAGGTGCAAAGATTTAAATTTCAAGGAGTCACTACTAGAAATACTCTGTTTTTCTGCGGATTTACCTGCGGATTTTAGTAAAAATTTCGCAGGAAACGTGTTTCCTGCGACTTTTCTTGTGACTTTTCGTCCCCAGCTAAAACCTTCATGGGTAATACAAATTCGCAGGAAAAGTCGCAGAAATCAAAATCCGCAGGTAAAGTCGCAGGACATATTCGCAGGTAAATGCGCAGGAAAGTATTAAATCGCAGTAAAATCCGCAGAAAAAGTCGCAGGAAATAAAAAAACCGCAGGTAAATCCGCAGGAAAGTTTTCTCAAATTTTTAATTTTCTATGTCTAATTCATTTTTTAAATATTATAACACGTTAAATATCAAAATAACAATAATATATAAATTAAAATTTAATTTGAATGAGACAATTCTAAACTAATCACTTTCAAATTTTTAAAGCAACCAAGTTGCTAAATATTACTATGATAAAAAATGACACAACCAAACACCTAATAATCACTTGTCCAACTAAATTAAAGATAAGAACACAAGAATAAGCAATATTAATAAAACAAATTACAAATTAACTAGGAGAGAGCATCCAGCCAACCTCGGAGGAGTCTTGGTCTGATTTGTAGCAGGTCTCTAGATTCACAGAACGTGTCTCTATTGGTCAGGGAACGAATTCAGCTGAAGCAATTTTGTAAACATGATCCCAAATTCCTTTTGATATTTGAAATTTTGAAGTGAACCTCAGAGTAACATTTCTCTTTCCAACCATGGCCATAAGTCAAACTCTGAAGTCTCAACCTAGAGAAAACCATCAATATTTGACGCATCAAGCTGATATTTTGGAGAAACATTACCCAACACACTTAATTTGAAACAAAAAACACAAGATTCACAATACTAATGAATGCCATTGAAGAAACATTACCCAAAACACTTAATTTGAAAAAACCATCGATATTATACTGAATGAATGCCATTGAAGATGCGATATAGTCAGTATCTTCATATACACAACACTTGTAGGGTTATACTTTAGCCCTGCAAATAGTCGGAAAAAAAATCGTTGACATGGAAATATGTCTCCAAATATAATTCAATTTCAGATTGGTGTAAAGAAATTAAATACTTTGATCTTTCGGCAGAACTCGTTCCACAACTTCACTGGGGAAAACTCTAGCCGAAACTATGCAAGTTTTTGGGCTCGATTGAATTATACGGAGCAGTTTGTCGAGGCTAAAAAGAAATACTCCTGGAAACACCATATAGAAGTGCTTATCTCCGGCATGAAACAAGAAAAATACTTCAAAGAGTATATACAAATGATGTGTGTAATAGAAAATTTCGAACTTTCTTCTTCTAATTTGTGGAAGTGAAGTAACGAAGATAACTAGCCCGATAACAAGTGCAATCTCCCCAACAAGGTATATACGTCCCGTCTGAAATACTTAAGTTGCCATCTGAAAGCAAATTATGATGATGCATGCATTCAGTTAAATAAATAACATATTTTCTATTATTCAACCAGAAAAAATGTCAAGATCCTTCCAACGCAGCATCGGCAGCAGCCACATATTTAGCCGCAATCAATTTCCCAACATTTTCAGCTTGGGTGAGATCCAAACGACCATTTAGAAATCAAAGCATCACAACATATATCAATTTTGTCAGATTCCAACACAAATGGACACTATTCAGCAGGGCAACATGGAAGTACAAGAGTGTCACGATTAGGATGACATGACTAAACAAAATCTGGAAATGAGGGATCACTTATAACACCAGGTCTCAAGGTGGCAACACTAAAAACAAATCATGAAGGTCCTCTATTGGCAACACTAAGCAATTGAAATAGCATAATCAAGATTTGCACCTGAATGAACTGCCTGCCCATTATGATGTTATATAATTTATTGTCATCTAAACCTACTACCATTATCAACAAAATATTTATTAATCACTTCGCAACCATACTAACACGGTTAAAAGAAGATATAATAAGTTAATAACCTCGTGTTCAGATTTGAGTTGAATTCGAGTACTAAGTTCAGCAAGAAGAACCAAGTCCAAGATAATCGGAGCAGCCAAAAGCGAATCTTCGCATGTGTTATGCATCACAATTGTGTTCTTTCCACCCATGAATATCTCAGATGTGTATTCATCCATCGCTCTCTTGCTGTCACCAACATAAGGCACATACTGCAAATTAAAACAACAAATTAATCAATTAATCACTTCAAATAACATCAACAGAAAAAGTTTAGAAAAAAAATTAAATAAAAGTAAAAAGTTACCTTAATAACAACAACATGGCCTGGATGTTCACCAGGAGCATAGAGAATAGCGTTGCTGTTAACCATATCATCGACAACGTTGCTCTTAGAGATTTCCTTCGAGCGGAAGGTTTGTGGCGCAGAAAGATTCATTCCATCATTGTTTCCCAAATGATTGTAACTCACTATTGATGTTGGCTGCGGATTCATCACCAAACAACACAATTCAAATATCATACAAAACAATAAAAACTGACTAATTGAATACGACAATATATATTAGACAGACAAACATACTTTGATACCAGCTCCTACAAGGAAATCAACCAACACAGACTTCATTTTTGTCTGACCACTCTTGAAATCATCTCCACCAATCAAACTGTTCCTTTCGATGGCCAAATCTATCAGCCCTGATGAACAAATCCAAGCAAATTTCAATTTTTGTGATTTTGTCAAACTCGTCTGAATTGCGAAAATCAAATTAGAAAACAAGTGTAGAAAATAACCTGGGACAAAGGTGTTTTGAGGGCTTCCATTGATGAAAGGAACATTTTCAAGAACACAAGCCAAAGCAAAAAGGGTTGAAGGTGAAATCTCTGATTCATTCTTGTCCACAGAAGCCAAGAGATTTTCTGTAGTGTCATTTAGTCCCACAACAACATTACTATACCTCTCAGTGTTTGCAGTCCACAGTACAACAACCTTGTCAACCTTGTTAGCTTCCTTAAACTCCCTTAAATTTCACAAAAAATCTTATATAAGTTTCAAAAACAATCATAAGGTACTCGATTAAATTATATTGAAATATATATACTTAATGTCTTTGATGACTTGTTGGAGTTGTTCTTTCTTTGTTCCTTTGATGATGTTGTTGGCACGTTCTCCTTGATTAGCAACAATGAAATCAGGATCATAGATTCCAGGAAGTGGAACCATGGATTCCATGTAAGGTCTCAATTGTTTCTGTAGATCGATGTCAAACACCTTGGCTCGACCCATGGCATCTGCTAGGTTCATGTCACTTATATCCCATCCTCCCCATACAATATCCTCAGGGTTCACCTGCATAAATTTATTCATCCAAACTCATACTTATGAAATAATTCATTTATTCAAGAACTATAATTAAAAAAATTTAATTGTCTTACGCATATTTGAAATCATAAGACTTCATGTCACTAGTGTGAATCCAACATTCGGACACACTAGAGAAACATGACACTGACACTAACTCATCAACACCGGTATAAGTGTCTCTGTCAGAGATACTTTTTTTAGAGGTGTTGATGCTAGATAGATATTAATACTACCAATTGTATAAAATTGGGAAAGCAAGAAAAAGCTTGTAGTACTAACAGTTGAAGTAGCATATGTTGGTCCAGAACCTTCAATGAGAATAAGACCCTTCTCCAAAGCTTGGTTCAAAACCTGTAAAGATTCAGAAGAGGAAAAGTGTAAAACTACAAAACAAGAACTCAGTGTCATGGTAAAATCAGATTAATATACAAATAATGAAATGCTTAAGTATCACAAATCAGATTAATATAAAAAAAAAATTATCCCTACCTACTAGACATTTCATCGAACACCTTCAAGGCCAATTCAACAACACCATTTCTAGCATACCTCTCAACTAAAGAATCTCACCACACTAAATCTTTATCAACCACCAAAATCATGTAGACCAATTTATAATGCGTATTAAACAAACTACTCTGCACAATTTTTTTAAAGCTCTAACGCATAGCAAAATCGAAGAAGCACAAAGAGATAGAGATGAGGGAGAGAGAGTGTGTGTGAACACGAACTCACCTTGATTTCGATCTGAGATTCGAGAAAGTGAAAGAGAAATGCAAATTGAGGTGTAAAAAGCAACATCAGCCAAAAGACGTTAAAACCACCATTATCAAAACTCTCACACATACCCAGTGCTTCTTTGTGAATGAGATTTGTGTGATTCAAAAGGGTGAGTGCGAGTGTGTGAGGTTGAGTGTGAGTGTGTGTGAGGTTGAGTATTAAAATAAGTTTTTGGGAAAAATCTAATTGTTAGTTTTTGATTATTTATTATTAATAAATTATTTCATTTTAAAAAAAGTCTCTCAATTTTTATAAAAGAATTATTCAATGGTGTTAATTTATATATATATTTTTATAAATTAACATTGTAGAATTTTAGTGATGTATGAATAAGTAGAGGTAAATAATTATATTTTTTATATGAATTATTATATTATATTACAAGAAATTAATTTTTAAATATTATGCAATATAAAATTAATTTAATTGATATTATACCATATTTTTTTTTATTTTTTAAATAAACAATAATAATTAATTTATAGTAATTAATTAAATATATTATTGATTTCTTATTTTGATTAATCGGTTAAAATATTTTGGATGGAAATTTTAATAGAATAAATTATAGGATTATAATTTAGTATGATTATACCATAAATTTTTTATTTTTTTATTTTTACAATAATAAAAAATTTTATTAGAGAAGAGTTTAATGTATATGCACTGACAGTCACAGTAAAAAAATTTTACACTGTCACTGAATTATAACCGTGGAATATAATAATAATTTTGACTTTTATTTTAATAACTTATAAAATATAACAAACGGATGATAGTGATGAATTGATAGTGTAAAATATTTTACACTGTCAGTACTGCATATCAATTAATCCCTAAAAATTTTCATTAAACATTGATATACACTATGTGAAAATTAATTAATATTATCAATAAAATAAAAATAAATATTTAATAAGTTAATTTATTATTTTATTTTATTCTAAGAAATAATTAATTAGAAATATCATAATTAATAAGGTAATTTTTTATTTTATAAGAAAAATTATTAAATTATTAAATTTTCTTTAAAAAATAATAAAAGAATTTAATTGATATAGTAAAAGAAATTAGAAATATAAAAATTAATATGAAATTAGAATATATCAAGGTAAAGGTAATGTTTTATAATTTTATTTATAATTATTAAAAATATAAAAAAAAATTGAAAAAAAATAGTATTACTAATTCGCAGCAAAAGTCGCAGCAAAATCCGCAGGTATAGTCGCAGCAATTACTGCGTCATTTTTAGAGGATTTTGAGCTCACATATTTCCTACGAATAATATCGCAGTAAAATCCATAGGAAAATAAGAATAATATTATAAAATATAAAGTCGCAGGTAAAGTCTCAGGAATTCCTACAAATTTTGCTGCGAATTTATTTTTCGCAGAAAACAAGTTTTTACATCAAAATTCCGTAGGAAATTTCGCAGGAAAGCCTGTGGATTATTTTCCACAGAAAAATCCGCAGGCATTTCATATAATTCTAGTAGTGAGTTATAGATCATAAAATTTAAAATTAAAAGGTACTAAGTCATGCATTAATTAAATAAAAAAATGGACACTTTATTTTATAATCCCAACATTATTCTGGAAAATGTAATCATAATTGAATAAAAGAACAATAGTATGTTAATAACTTGAAGATTAAAGAAGGCCTCAAATATAGAATTCAACAAACCCTAACCAGTGGCGAAGCCAGAAAAATTATAAAGCCTGGGCAAAAGTTTAAAGACCGTATTGTATATAATATATAAATCTATAAATAATCATCAATCAAAATAAAAGAGACTCGTCATTTTGTCAACAAAAGTATAGTTTAAAATAAAAGAGATGAAACATAACCTTACAATAGCATGTTAAATAAAACCACGAGGCAAGTGTCCTTTCCGAGACTTCTTTGCGCTGAATGTTCGAATAATATCAATATCGTCAAGTGACTTGAATATCTCCCGCTCGGTGTAACATACCATCAAGTCATTGAACCACACATCGTTGATCTTATTGCGCAATTTAGACTTGATAATCTTCATTGCTGAAAAAGCTCTTTCAACGGATGCTGTCGACACCGGCAAAATCAAAGCTAACTCAATAAGTTTGTAAACCAATGGAAATACCAAATGTTTCTCAGTTTGAACCATCTTCATAGCCAAACTTTGAACATCTTCACAAGTGGAAAATGAAGCATTTCTTTTCATTTGAAGAACATAAGTGTCAAGTTGATCCTTTATTGTTGCACGGTCATCATCAGAAAAGTCTGCATGATAAATATCAGCAAGACGAGCAAGCTTATCAACATCAAACTTGGAGAAAGAGTTCTTAGGGTCAAGACATGAGAAGCAATCAAGGATAATGTTGCTTCCTTCATTAAAGCGGTGATCCATCTCCACACATATTTTGTCAATAGCAACATAAAAAATCTCTGCACGGTAATGATGAAGATTAGTGATAGTCCTCCCTTCTGCCCTTGAACGACCCCGAACCGGTATTTCGTCATCCATATTTGGAACCGGAATACCTTTAGCAACACAAAATTCTTGGACATCTGCAAATAAATTATCCCAACCAGTCTCTCTCATTGTGGCCAATCGAGATTTGACAACATCAACTAATTCCATGGCAATCACAATATTAAGATCTTTTCTTTGCAAGACATGTGAAAGCTCGTTTGTAATGCCAAACAATTTTAACATTAACTTCAAAATAAAAGCAAATTTAAAGCTCTCCATTTTTTCTATCAAACCCGCTGCTTGAGATGGTCCACGTCCATCTTCATCAACCATACTAAGCACATTTAACACGGAGGACCACATTTGATCCATACGAAGCAATGTAGTATGATGTGAACCCCATCTAGTATCCCCTGGTCTAATGAGACTAGATGATTGGTGCAAACCCCTTCCTTTAGATATCTCACCACTCTCAAGTTTATTTAAAATATCTTGGTGTTGTGCCTCCGTCAAAGCATCCCTCCTCTTACAAGATGCACTTGTTGTGGTCACAATCAAGGAGATATATTCAAAGAAATCATGAATAGATGAGCAACTACTAGCAACAGACACAACAACCAATTGCAAACGGTGAGCATAACAATGGACATAGAAAGCATACGGGTTTTCATCTAGAATCTTTCTTTGCAAACCATTAAATTCACCTCTCATATTTGAAGCTCCATCATATCCTTGTCCTCGTATCCTTGAAATAGATAACGTGTACTTATCAAGAATACCATAAAGAGCATCCTTTAATGACTCAGATGTCGTATCTTTGACATGATGTAGAGAAATAAATCGTTCCACAACATTCCCTTTGTCGCTCACAAACCTAAAACAAGCCCAACAAGTTTACTTGACGAAAATTTGGAAATTAGAAATTGGAAATACGTAATGAAAATTGGAAATTGGAAAATACAACTACTAACCTTAACATCACCGCCATTTGCTCTTTGACAGATATATCACGTGACTCATCAATAAGCACGGAGAATTGTTTATCCCCAAGCTCTTCCATAATCACCTTGGTAACTTCATGTGCACAACACGTTGCAAGCTCTTTTTGAATGTCACTGGAAGTCATTGTGCAATTTTTCCCACCACGATCGAAAGCATCTCTCACTTGTTCATTCTTAGCTTTTACCCAATCTACCATCTCTCTAAAATTTCCCTTACTTAGAGAACTAGAGGATTCATCATGGCCACGAAAAGCCATGCCTTGTGCAATGAGATATCTTGAACAATCTACAGAACAAGTCAAACGAATCTTATACAATTCTTCAGATTCCTTGGTTGCTTTAATAAACTTACTAGCCACACTTTGTCTCTGATTATTATAATCATCGTAGTGCTTGACACATGAGTTGTGCAAACTATTATGACTACCAACGTGATCTTTCAAGCCTTGAGATGCATGCTTCCAATCTTTATATCCGCTTTTAGTGAAGACTTCAAAACCAAAGTGCTCGGCCCTCCCAGGTTTCTTAAAGAGAAAGCAATAAAAACAATAAGCTGCATCCTTGATCTCACTGTATTCTAACCATGTATAATTCTTATACCATGATTTATTAAATGCTCTTTTAACACTTCCAAATGGAGTTCGAGGAAAGCTTGGCAAATCCGGTTGCATTGGACCCTTCAAAATATATGCCCTCCTCACTTGGTCTTGAATATCCGGAGCATACTCATTAATTTGTTTCCTACGACCTGGATCACGCACAATCTCATTTGGGTTAAACTCATTAACTACATTAGGCGGTGGTTCTGGTTCTGATTCTGATTCAACTAAAAATCTCCTCATTCTGAAATTCAAAATGAAGCAATGAATTAAAAATAGAATTAATGATATAAGACTAATAATTAAAAAATAGAACTACAATTAAAAAAAATAAAATCTATGATTTTAATATAGAATATAGAATTTGGATTAATTTAACAATTTGTTTTCTATTACATATTATAAGAACTTGTTTTCTATTATATATATATATATATATATATATATATATATATATATATATATATATATATATATATATATATATACTTTTTAGAACTACTATTATACATTAAAATTTGAATATAATGTTAAATATTGAGCTAGTAGAGTCAAGTTGCTATATATTAACAAGTTGCTAACTTGCTATATTATTATATTATACTTTTTACATATAATATGCAGCTTGAACTTCTATTCTACGACTGAGACTGAGAGCTAGTTCCACTAGTCATTAGAATTGCATAATTTGAATTTATATTAGCAACTTGTTTTCTAATTTCTATTATATATACTTTTTCATCACAAATATCAATAAATGAACCTACATTGACATTGTCTTGTCTTGTCTAACTTATCTACTGACTACTTATCTTTATAGTCTACTACATGTGTAGATATAAATTAATAATATCTTTCTAATTGTTAAAGTTAAACAACAATAGACTAGTCAATACTAGTATTAAAAAATATATTCAAACAGTTGTCATTATATATATGTTGGTGTTGCTACTTGCTACTTGCTATATTATCATTATCAATACACACAGACAAGAGAACACGGCTAACACACTGATGAAAACATGAGCAGTGGCGAAGCATTCCCTTTCTCTCTTATTCTTCTTCTTCACATTCACATAGACTCATTCAATAAATTTTGCCCCAAATTTGTCATCAATCCATCAATATATAATCAAGAAATTTTGCCCCAATTTTATCATCAATACACAACCAAGAAATTTCCCCCCAATTTTATCATCAATACACTGTCAATCTCAAGAAAGAAATCAATATACCTTGAAAAATAGATGATGCAGTGCAAAGAAAACGTAGAGATGAGAGATGGATGATGTTGTTTGTTGTTTCAGTCGCAACTTTCCTTTCTTCTCCTTCTCGTTGCCTTCTATTTTATTTTTTATTTTTTTAATTTTTATTTTTGCGTTTTATTTTAACACTAAAAAAAAAAAATTTGGGCCACCAGAGCCTGGGCATGTGCCCAGCCTGGCCGGGTCCAAGAATCGCCTATGACCCTAACAATCATATAAACACATATAGCACTTTATATACTAGCCACCATGTGATTTAATACAACTTTATCATCTCAAAACTCAACAAATCCTATATCAAATAACTAAAACCAAGCAAATCTTTAAGGGCTACACATGATTAATAACGATTAACAAAGAAAGCAGTTCTACATCTTGTAACCTGAAAAGAAGGTGTTGAAGTTGATGATAAGTTAGCATTAGAAATCAAAGAAACGCTCAATCGACGACAGCTCACAATTGGTGGTGCGAAGGGCCAACTGTTGTGAATTCTAAAGCTATACGTGATTGAAAAATCCAAATCAATAGCCAAGTCATTATAGATCCATACACACGTCTCTTCATTATACTCCAAAAGTTGTTTAGGTTTGAGTTTGATCACACCCTTCCTTTCAAACACTGCATGCAGAAAAGTGGTATTCTTGTGGCCTTGGTCAAAAGGTGACAGATTCACTCTACCAAACTCATTATCTTTGTACCATGAAATTGCGGTGATCCTCATATAGTGTATTTCAACTTTGTAATCCAAAGTGTTGTTGGTTGTGAGGTTGAACTTTGTGAGAGAAGCTTGAGTTACGTGGAACATGATATTAGAGGGAGAAAAAGTGGTGACTAGCAAGAAGATTATGCAGGAAGAAAATGAAAGCAGAAAAAGTGTGAGGAGTATGAGTGAGGCTTTGACATGATTGAGAAAATTTTGAAAATTGAAATTGATGGCCATGGTGATGTGATTTGAGTGAGGCTTTGTAATCTAACTCTTCCAAATTTGATGATTTATATATAATAGTTGGTTAGAGTTTGTTACTAGGTAGTTAGTTGGTTAGTTAGTTAGTTTTTAAATTTCTCACAAACTCTAGAGTCAGTTACATATTATAAAAATTGCAAAAACCACCTTTCTTGATATGTACATTTGTAGTAATTTTAATTTTGCTTTTCAAAGTTGACTGGTATAGTATTGATACAAGTTTAAGCCATTTGCCAGAATTACATGATTGATTTAAAGAGTATATAGATATATCAGTACATTCTGTATTTGTTTTACTTAGCTGCCTAATCTGTTACAAGTATAGTTGCAAGTTAGTTATGCTATATATCTAACCAACTCTATAAACAGGAAGATATTTTACACATTTTCAGATTCATTCTAAGCCTCCATGAATCTGAGAATTAAGAAAGTTAACACATTAACGATTAGGGTACACTTATATAACCAAATAGTTATAAAGTATATCAGAAGATAATTATATACATTGAGATCAAAAGCATGGCAAGAATCTATGGCAAAATACTAATAACCATGATGTAACTGAACTGATTTTTGTATTTTGTTACCGAAATATTCTGAGTTGATCAACAATCACACGACTTACCAACAAGGTTTCCCCCCTTAGACAGCCAACTCTTTATGAAAATAGTTGAGCACACAGTACATTCAATGCAAGTTTAAGAAAATGAGAGAAACCCTCTCTTCTATCTAGTTTTCCCTCACAAACCCTAATCGAGCTACTATTCAAGACAATGACAAGAAGCAAACAGTTAGTAACAAATGAACTATGGCTCGTCAAAAGTTTCCGCTAATCATTCAGCTGGGAGTAACGACAGGTTGGACGTAGAAAGAGCGGCTAGTGGTAGGGAAGATTCCAAAACAACAACATTTTTCGTCTCGGAGTTCCCAAAGAAGATGAAGGCAAAAGACCTTTATCTATTTCTCAAAGAGTATGGAGAGATAGATGTAGTGGTAATTTCGGGAAAGAAAGATAAAAGAGGGAAGAAATATGGTTTTGTTTGATTCTTCAATGTGAGAGATATTTTTTTTATAATCAAAATTCATTCAAAAAAGGGTGTAAAAGGGCACCAAACCCGTATACAATATCACCTAATCCTCAGTGAATATAATTACAAAAATTCACCAGGGCAGTTATACCAACTGTGATAATTACAATTAATATTTGATCTTTTTCCAATCTACCACCACGTAAATGTGATATAAGCATTCACAACTTGATCCTCATCCCAAAATTCACCACTAAACATAATTTTATTCCTACAATTCCAAATAATCCAATATATGGACATCCACATAGCTGCAACATTCACAATAGAAATCTTCCGAGCCACTAGCTTCTGACACCAACTTTCAAAATGTTCTATCAAAGTATTATGTTGTTCCAACAAAATTCCCAACCAAGAAGCCAAAATATTCCAAATCCGATTACTTTTACAACACATAATGAATAAATGAAAACGCTCCTCCTCCACCAAAAAACATAAAGGACACGGGAGGTCACTACTATTCGTGATGATTTGACGTCGGCGAAGGTTATCTCGCGTGGGTAATCTGTTATATAATAATATCCAACAAAATGTCTTAATCTTTTCCGGCGCCGTAGAATTCCAACATAATCTAATAGGATTCAATTCGGCATTCCCTAGACTAGACCCACAATCCAGTAAAGATTCCAAAATGGTATATCCAGTATAAACCGAAAACTCACCTGTCGAATATGCCGACCATATTAATGCACCTTGTTCATCTTCCTTAATAGTCAATCCACGAACGCTATCCAACAATTGCCTGTGTTGTTCCACCACTGAATGATTACTCAAAAGTTGATCAACCTGTATATTCCAACTGCAATCATTATTAGTAAAAGAACAAAATTCTGAAACTGAGCCGACTTTATTTGTCGCAGCCGAATACAATTCCGGAAATGTTTCATCCAAAGTCGCATTCCCGAACCATTTTGATTTCCAAAACGACGCCACCTTCCCGTTACCCACTTGACATACGGTCCAACTAAAAAAAACCATCAGCACCAAATGATTACGAAACTGAGAACAAATCCTTCCACCATAGGGATGGTTTTACCCTATATTTTGAAATTTTATTTTGGATCAAGTCAGAAGCAAACTTTCCGTATCGTGCCTGTATTAACCTAAACCATAAACATTGTTTGTTTTTGACTATCTTCCATAACCATTTCGACATCAAAGCAATGTTGAATAATTGTAAATTCTTTATTCCAAGGCCTCTGACATGCTCCGTCTTACAAACCGTCTTCCAATTAATCCACTTCACGCTTTCCTTCAACGACAAACCACTCCACAAAAACCGTCTTTGGATTGACATCAACATTCAACATACCTTGATTGGCATCTTGTAGAAGGACATATAATGTATTGAAAGATTTGACAACACTGAATTAATGAGTAAAACTCTTCCACCCATGGAAATGAGTCTACCCTTCCAAGTTGCAAGCCTAGATTTAATCTTTTCAATCATTGGTTTCCAAAATGTAATTAACCTAGGATTTCCACCCACCATTATCCCAAGGAATTTGAATGGGAAAGCATCAATTTTGCATCCAAGAAAACCTTCATCCGCCTTCAAATAACAATCTTCAGTTCCTATACCGTAAATTGAGCTTTTGCTGTAATTGATCTCTAATCCCGATACCATTTGGAATCCCTTTAGTAGGGCTTTAATAGTCCACAAATTATTCCAAGATCCTTCTCCAATAATGATAGTGTCATCAGCGTATTGTAAGATCTCAAATGTTGTTTCATTATCAAACCTGCACCCTCAAAAGATAAAATCTTCCACAGCTCTATTCATTAAAGTTGTTAGACCTTCCGCGACAATGGCAAACAAAAATGGTGATAGTGGATCGCCTTGTCGAAGTCCCCGAGTGACCTTAAAATCCCTTTTGCTACTACCATTAATCAGAATTGACATATAATTATTCAATACACTTCCGTCAATCCATTTCATCCATAACTCTCCAAACCCCATATATCTCATGATCGATTTTAAATAAGTCCAATCAACACAGTCATAAGCCTTAGCAAAATCGACCTTTAAGAAAATGGTATTGCGTTTAGATCTCTTGGCATAATCTATGATCTCATTTAACACTAATACTCCATCCAACAAATTCCTACCTTCTATGAATGTCGTTTGGTTCTTGGAAATGATGCTGTCCATGACTCTCTTCATTCTTCCCACCATTAATTTAGACACAATTTTGTATATGCAACTAATTAAACATATAGGTCGATATTCGGTCAAAATGGATGAATCATCATTCTTAGGAATTAATACCATAAAGGAAGATGTTAGTACCTTAGGTAAATAACTTTCCACAAAGAACTCCAAAACACAATCGGAGAAATCTTTTCCTACCGTTTCCCAACAAGCCTTGAAGAAATCAAATGTGAAACCGTCCAGTCCTGGACTTTTATTTCCAGCACATTCAAACACAGTTTTTATGACATCTTTAGCAAGAAATGGTGCTTCCAAAAAGTTTTTCTCGGCTTCTAAAATTGTTCGTATGCCTCTGCTGCCCAACGCCGGTCTGCTGCCATTATTCGCTTGAAATACTTTTTCAAAATGCCTCACAACTTCTTCTTTGATTGTTGTCGCATCATCTATAACTTCATCTTCAATTATCAATGTATTAATTGAGTTCTCTCGGATTCTTTGATTAATTGCGACGTGATAAAATTTGGTGTTTTTATATCCTTCGAATATCCACTCCATTCTTGATTTTTGTCTTAGAATGCTCTCCTTGATCCTGAGGGTTTTCCACATATTGTCCATAGCATTAATCCTGCTATGATTCTATTCCACATTCAACTCACCATGTGTGTTTACTATCAAGTCTTCCATTTCGTTAATGACCTCCACATTCTTCGTGATTTTTGTGTCAATCCATCCAAACACCTCAATGTTCCACTTCCTGATCTTGTTTCTCAAGTTTTGTAATTTTTTTGAAAATACAAACGCTGCGGAGCCTTCAACATTATAAGTGTTCCACTCATCCTTGACAAACGAATGAAATTGATTATGTTCAAGCCAACATTTCATAAATTTGAAAGGTTTTGGACCCCAGTTGACGTTTCTCACACATAAAACAATGGGTCTATGATCAGAAACGTCTCTATCTCCCACTCTTTGCGTGATCGAATTCCAATCATGTAGCAATCCAGGTGAAATCAAGAACCTATCCAGTCTACTACACAAAGTACCGGAAGCGTTATACCAAGTAAACTTATTGCCGACCAATGGAATATCAATACATCCTGAAGCCTCAATAAATTCATAAAATTCAAGCATAATTCTGTTATTGTGTATAACAGACCCAACTCTCTCATTCTTCCGTTTGATGGCGTTGAAATCGCCGCCTATGATCCACTCACCAACTGCAGCAGACCCAATTACTTGAAGTAAATTTTGCCACAATTCTCTTTTCTGAATTTGAGCATGGAAAGTAAATATTGATGAGGTAGACATTGTAATTCCTCCACATGACATTCATCCCAATAAAACCTTTCCATCTAAATGTATATACAGGTTTAAAACTCGTTTTATTCCAAATTGTGACCATACCACCGGCTAGTCCAACCGAATTTGATGCAGACCATTCACAATTTCTATTCCCCCATAGACTGTACACAATCTCATCCATCATCTTTGTGCATTTTGTTTCCTGCAGAAAAATTACCTCAGCTTTTTCTTTTCTAATCAACTCTCTAACTTTCCTCCTTTTTATAGTGCTTCCACATCCTCTGATATTGTATGTAATACAAATCATAATCTCCCTTTAGCTACAATCTTCTTTGCCTTTTTTCCAACTTTGACTTTCTTCTTGTTTGCTTTATCCATGTTGTGGATGAATTCTTCATATAATGTATCTTCACCATTAGTTTCTACTCCTAGCTTCTTAATTGAATCCCATAGTTTAATTGGTAAGATATCTAACTTCTTTTTAATTCTTGAATTACTATGCAGCATAGCCGAGTCACTGATGGAGTCAGTAGATGACATATTTATTGGAGTGTTCAAAAGGTTGACCGCGTTCCCAATGGGTGTTTCATTATCATCTTCTATATGCTTGTCGACATGGAGCAAAGTAGCACAGTATGATGGGTCAAACATAATTTTGAGCTTTTTATAAATATCTTAAATTAGTTTCTTTTTCTTCCCACCTCTTTTTCCAACAGATGATGTCCGCTCCTTGTTAATATAACACTCCCTGTATTGGTTATTGTCCACAAGTTCCTATGTATTGCCCAACTGTTCCAAATTATCCAAACAAAGTGCCAGATTTTCGCTTCTTGTGCAAAGTTGACAGCCCATCCTATCCCTATTTGTCTTCCCAAGGTCACCATTTTGCTTTTTGTCAGAAAAAGTTTTTACTTTTTCAAACCCACTATGCTGTACCTTCCGTGCTTCTTCAGCCCCGAGAGTTGGTCCACCTTCAGCTTCATTTCTTGGGCTATATGCTTTTTCGTCCACCGATTTATTCTCCTTTTCCATTGAATCCGCCACTTCTGTGTCATCAGATGAATCCTCAATATCCTCTCCAATCAAACCACCTCTTGTATTCTCACTATAGTTTGATGAATCACTTATAATTTGATGAATCGCTTCAATGTGGGAGATGGAAGAAAGAAGGTGACAAATCTTGATAACATTTTCATAGAAGGAAGGAAGTTGTTTGTGAATCTTCCTAGATTCCAAAGGAAAGCAATGTCAAGGAGATCGACAAAGCTGAAGGAAGATCGAGGTGGAAAAGATAGGGTATGGAGGACCAAACATGTAACGACTCACAAGTTCGTTGGAAGTTCGCATGGAGCTAACAAAAGAATTTACAGAAACAAACCACAAAGCTAAAGAACAAACCTCTAAGTTGACAATCAATCAACTGAGTTTCAAGGTAGAAGGAGATGTGATGGAATGGTTTGAGAAAGCTTGTGTAAGAATTACGAATTATCCCAGGTTAGCTTATGATATTCAAGATATCTTTCATACGAGGGTTATTTCTCAATCAAAGTTACATTATTAGGCTCAAACATGTGTTTGTTGGAGGAAGTTGATGAATGAGAACTAAAGGTGCTTATTGAGGAAGCCAAGGATTAACTTAGTTAGTGGTTCAAGGAGATTTGTGCTTGGAAACCAAATGATGTAGATGTTGAAAGAGTAACTTGGATCAAATGTTACGACATCACATGCAATACATGGATTCAAATTTTATTGAATCTTTATCCAAGACGGTAGGCCACTACATTTGTAACGATGATAGTAAGTGCAGACAAGATAATATGGATGTTGCTAGTTTTTTTATCAGAACCAGGTGTGCAATGACAATTAACGTAATGCTCACTGCAAGGGTCAATGATAATATTTTCATAATCAAGATGGTAGAAGATGTTCATGGACCGAGGAAAATTTTATTCAAGAAGTATCAGGTTCGATAAATTGGGAGGAGGAAGATAAAAGCCCGATTTTTTAAGGACAATAGCGAGGTAGGAGGTTTTCGAGGTTTCAGCGCTAATGTTACATGTCAAGAGGATATTGGGGAAAAAGGAGTTGGATTTTCTTAATAAGGGAGGCTTAGAGTAGAACACCTTTTCACTATGAAATCAAAATCAACTTTCTAAATCTAAAAAGGTTATAGCCGACTCTGGTGATTTTGGCTTCAACATTCATTCCCAATAGCTTACATGTAGTAGGGTACATGAGTCTTTGTTAAATTCAAAGGATTGTGTCAAATTTTATGGATGGTTTAAAGAAAGAAGGATTCGATCAGAAGGATTTGAACCTAATTCATATTTTGAGCCTAGCGAAAAGGGATTAGGGGAAGGAGATACAATATGTTTTGACAATGAATGTTTGAAGGTTAAAAAAGGTAAACCCAAAAGGAGAATGAGGGAGAAAGCCCTGAGATATTTATCTGAAGACGGATATTTGGAGTTTCAACCATCATATTTTGCAATTCTTCAACCTAATAACACAAAAATCCCTAAAATTTCCACAAATGTCCAGAAGGAGATAATGAAGAACATGAAAAAGCAAAAGGATAATGATCATGAGACAGAGGTTCTAATTTCCTAGATCATCAGATTCTTAAAATGACCTTTTTTCTAAATGATCAATGTTGTGTTGTGATTCCTTAAATGATTCAGATGTTAATCTTTGTAACAAGAAAATCCTAGAAAACATGGAGTTAAGTGTGGCAAATAAGGTGTAGAAGACAATATCAAAATTGGGTGTTATCGAACTATGGTGGTTAATGAGTCCTTTAATGTCAATATCAACAACGAAGTGTTCAGGGTTAAAATGGTGGAAGATTCTCATGGGCCGGTTGCGCATAGCCAAGCAAATGCCTAGTTCTGTTAAAGTTCTACCGGTATCCTCAGTTAGTTCGGATAATGAGAGCATTTGGGGTAGAGCAATGGATGCGAAGACAGTGACAGAAGGTAGTGTGGAAGATTTTGATGTGCCAGACGTAGCAACACAAAGACAAGACAAATGTATGGTCACTTTTTTAGAAACCAGTGTTGAAGAGGCGAATGTTCAAAAAAGGATTTCAAAAAGGCGTAAGGTCCCTATGTTAAATACGATTAACCTGATCAATTGTCTTTTCCATAAAAAAGGGACGACTGGTTCTAGTACTTTCAAGAAACGAGAAGGAATTTCAAAAACGAAAAAGATGAAGAAAAGTCTTTATCAGTGAGGTCAAAGTCCATAGAGAGAGAATGAGATAGAATTGGGTTGGACAAAGTTATTTTGAACAAAGAGGGAGTTTTGGTTGAGGGCCACAATTCCACTATCCTAGCTAACTCAAGTGAGAAGATTATACCTTGTACCCCACAATCGTCTCGATACCCCTAGGCAATTTTTTTTAGACGATATTACCCTCATATAAATAGTTAATATTTCAAAAAATTTAACTTTTTCACCTTATTTCCCTCAAACACGTTTTTGGAGAAAAAAGCTAATATTTTCTCTTTCACACTGAATAACTCATCAAGACTTCCGGTTCAATATTTTTCAAACCGGATAACCAAAGTAAGCCAAATCCGGTTGGCTTTTTATTTGCGTTACACACTGGAAGTAGGTTGATGGCTACTTCCGGTTAAGAAATTTATACACCGGAAGTAGCTCATCAGCTACATCTGGTTGTGTTACGATTTTTTTTTGTAATTTTTTTTTGTAATTTTTTTGTTTTTTTATTTGTATTTTTTATTTGTATTTCTTTACAGTGTCTCGAATTAGAGGGCGCAACGGATATATTCATCGGTGATTGCCCGATGGAAGGACAGTTCCTACGCATCTATACCAGCAGGAACATGAGGCACCACAGACTGCTAATCTTGTTGCGCCTCATGTTCCACCACATCCACCATTCCCCAAAGGACCTTATGATACCTCACTTTTGGTGAGGTACCAGAATCACGTTGCGCGACATTTGTGGGATGGCGAGGTAAAGCAACCTATAACCTTTCAATAGTGAATAACATTTATTTTAATGTTTAGTTGATAATAACATATTATGTATCATTTTCAGGAGAGACGACCAAAGAAGGAGCTTAAGGTTGCTGCACATGGCAGCAAACTTATAGGATGGGTTCCATTCATGCTTCCACCTCAGATAGAGGAATGGATATCTCAGTCAGGTCTATCATCTCTTCAGAGGACCAACTTGTCCAAGATCGATACGAACCTCCTATCTGCATTTGTCGAGAGATGGCATCCTGAGACTTCGTCTTTTCATATGCCGTTTGGCGAGATGACCATCACACTAGACGATATATCCTGCCTCCTTCACACACCTATTAGAGGAGAGCTATTTATCCCTGCAGAAGGCATTACTGACTCAGATGCCATCAGTCTTGCTATTCATCTGATGGGTATTCCGCTGGAGGATGCAGCTGAGGAGGTCAGTGTATTCAAAGGTCCATATTATAGACTTGAGTGGTTGAAGACTCAGTTTATTCGTCTGCAATCTGAGGGGAGATTTGATTGTGCGTCTAGGGTGTATATGTTGTTGATACTTGGCTGCACTATTCTTACAGATAAGACCTTTACTCTTGTAGAGGCAAAGTATTTACCCCTGTTTGAGGACCTGGACAAATGTGGCAGATACTGCTGGGGAGCTGCTGCACTTATCACACTTTACAGATACCTCAGAGATGCTTCATTTTATTCGTGCAAGCAACTTTATGGATATGCCACTCTTCTACAAGTACACATATTTTATTTTAAGTTACTTTATAATTTTCATATTATGTAGGTACAAATATTTTATTATAATACGTTTAACTGATAAATTTCATATTTTGATGACAGTGTTGGATTCACGAGTATTTCCCAACTATTGGGAAGAGAGGCTGCTCGAATATTTCTGGTGGTGCTGGTTCTCGACTTCCGAGGGCGATGAAGTGGTGCTACAAGCAATCGTCGATGAAGGTTGACGAGATTATAGCTCAGTTAGATGGACTGACACCCAATGATATGATATGGCGCCCATTCGAGGATCATAGGCAACACAAACCCTTTAATGATATCACACTGTACAGGGGTGGTCTGCGATGGTATGATACATTTGTCCTTTATTTACCTGAAAGATGCTTACGACAATTTGGATACCAGCAGTACGTACCATCACACCCCCTGACATTGATTCACTGTACATAGTCATTGACTGGGTCAGTTACCACCAGAGCGTTAGACGGGAGATTCAACATCCACGTTTTGCAGATGTTCCATATGATACAGTGGCAGAGTACCTAGCTTGGTACTACACAATATCTCATCCTCGTTTGACTCCACCACCTCGGGGAGAGGACATACAGGTTCCAGTTCTTGAGTTTGATGGTGGACTGTCAGATCCGAGGTTATGGAATATTTCACATGAGTTGAGTTGCTATCTGCAGCGTCACCAGGCTGAGGATGATGATGATGAGTTTGTTGAGATCTTCCGAGCATTACGTCTAGCGTAGGGTGGACCAGTTCCTTAGGGTGGACTGGTTCCTTAGGATGATGCGTGATTTTTTGTTGTAGTTATTTTTGTTGTAGTAATCTTTTTTTTTGTATATTCAGATAACTTGTATGGTTCATAATTATTTAGACGAAATGAAACTTATATTATTTATAAAGATCTGTATCGACCAAACTTATATTATTCATAATTGTTCACCCAACATAAAAAAAGAAATAACATATTAAGAATAGTGCTTTAGAAATATAAAAAAATGAAAACATATCATAATTTAATATGGTTTGGGAGAATCGGGGTAAGCATGTGTCAATGTTGTAACCATCCAGAGAATCCTATTATCTAAGATGTTGCATCTGATGTGCAATTATTAAGCCAATCCACTGTGACAGATGGTAAGTGAAATCCTTCGTTCATGTTAACCTATTACAAAAATGAATATATATAATGTTAACCTTTAAAAAAAATTAATAGATATAATATTAACCTGTAACAAAAATGAATAGATATAATTACCTGAACCCAATGATTTGAGTTTACAAAACCAGTGCATTAAATGGAGACATTAGGATTATGTTTAGTCGTCATAGGGAAGAACGTCAAACTAAGAGCACTTAATGAGACAAGAATGATGTTATAACGATTTGATATCACATAACCCATTTCTGGTAGTGTCATCCATTTATCATATGGATGAGAACCTAAAGATGATATCAACAAGGATTCTCTTACTTTTCCTAAGCGATCACCAAATAACTTCACATAATGACTATTTTTAGGTCCTCTGATTTCATTATCCAAATCACGACGAACCATTGACCAACCATCTTCACCATACCCATGAATTAATGCAATGGCTATAAACCCACAATTTCCATCATCCTTAACATCAACAATGCCGTCAATAAAAGGTCTGATATGTGTAGGAAATTGTGCAATGTACCTGTGAGATGTTTTTTTCTTTGACGTCTGTGATAACTGCGAACATGGCCTCTTCGAAGATTTCAGAGAATTGTTTTGTGATTGTTCAACATACTCATGATACGAGGGATCACGATAAACATCATACCCAACATGTTTTTTTCCCTTTTCTCTTCACTCCTCCTTTGGTCTTTATCTTCTCAGGTGGTGGTACCATCTTTGTTGTATTGGGGTAAGCTATTTCACACACCTTACTTTTTAATTCTCTCTTACCTGCAACATCTAATGAATGAAACCGTTTCCACAACACCTCAATTGCATTTGTCATATCTAACTCTGCTCCTTCCTCTGTGTTCACCTCTTGTTCACCTTCCATACTCAGTTTCCTCCAATGGATATGAATAACATCTATTGGTATTGGTTCACCTCTCAATGTGTATTTTCCTAACTCACAGGCACAAGGTAAACCATAAACTGTTCTACGAAAGCACTTGCACATCTGGGTGTTTGTATCCACCATGTCAACCCTGTGTCATTCTTCACCAATGTCATGCAAAGCTGCTCTAGATACTGAATTAACCAAATTCACATAAAATGGACCTCTATGGACACGCTCAACCTCGTAAAAACTCTTCTGAAATAAAGCTCTAATATTGCCCACTTGAATCTTGATGTTGCCATTCATAGCCTCCCAGCATTTGACCAGATCACCTAAGCTGTTCTCCAACATCTGCTTCAACTTCCAATGCGCAGATTCAACTCTAAAAATAAAAAAATCCAATATCATTACTATTACTATAAAATAACTATGTCTAAACCCATAAAATACAAACACATTACCTGTTAGTCGTGACATTGCCTAAATGCATTACTTTATTAATCCAAGCTTCAATAAATCTATGTCTATGAGGTGTCAACCATGTGTCTTTCACATAATCAATAAAAGGTCCGTAATCCAAACAAGCATTCTCAAATAATTTCAATCTTTGATGATACTTAACCTCACCACTAGCCACAATAAGTTCGTAGAAAATCTTCTCTATCGGTTCTTGCATATCGTCCACAACATACTCCTTGCACTTCGCTTTCACATTCTTGGTTATGTGAAATCGAAAAAGCATATTAACTGTCATTGGAAATACAGTTTCAATTACTTTCATCAAAGCAAGAACTCTATCGGTTAAAATTACTTGGGGCCATAACCCTTGTTTCGTGAATAACTATTTCAGTTTATCTAGTACCCAACACAAAGTCTCTGTTTGCTCAGATTCCATATAGGCAAATGCAACAACAAATGTTAATTCGGTTGATGTGACACCAACTATTTCAAACAAAGGTTGCATATGCTTATTGGTTTTATACGTACTATCCATAATCAACACAATCGGGAACATATTCAACAATTTCACAGAGTCTGGATGAACCCAGAAGATGTCTTTCACAACTTCCAATTCATCTTTTTTTCAACTATACTAAACATAATTCGATTCATCAATCAACTTAAGAAAATGTTGTATTTCTGTTCTACTTGACCTGATTTTTTCCTTAACCTTACTCTTATGTTTATATATTTGGGTGATTCGAGTCACATTGTTTGGATCTCGCTCTTGCAAAGACAACAATATATGTCTTGGAAGAACACGACGTTTTGACAAATCTAAAATATGTTGTTGGTCATCTTCAGTGAGCCGGCTAACAAATGCATGAACTTCAAATCTATCAGGTAACCATGGTTGTGAACTCCACATTTTACATCAATTTTCCAACCAGAACCATCCTTTGAAGGTGTTGATCTAACTTTGAAAGGACACTCACATCTTTTGGAAGTACTTTGTGTTTCGCTTTCTCGTTCTTTGTCCTTTCCACCTTTATCGCAGCCAAATATAACTTTGTCACTTCTTCCTCTCTTGCATGTCATTATGTCTGAACGAGTGATTATAATAGTAACCCTATTTCTGAGTCCAACCTCCCTGATCCATCGAGTCGCCTCTTCTCTTGTAGGAAATTTTTGTGTTGTAGAGATATATCTGTAGTATCTACTTTTGAGTCATCCTTCGCGCATATCATCAAAGACAACTTCTTGTCTCCTAAAAAAAATTGGAAATATTATAAATAAATTAAAAAAAAAAAAAAATGACGAACCGGATAACCCAACATTGCTAGTTCCGGTTAAGAAAATCCACAACTGGATAACACAAGCGTTCTACTTCCTGTTTGGAAATTTCATGAACCGGATAACTCATAAACGCTACTTCCAATTTCTCAACCGGATAACTCATCAACGCTACTTCCGGTTTGTAAATTTCTCAACCGAATAACTTACCCATTGTACTCCCGGTTCATCTCGTCCAATGTTAAAAAATATTATTTTTTTACTCTGACTTCGCGGTAAAATTTTTAAATTATTAATTAAATATTGAAAGGGCAAAATTGGAATTTAGAAACTATGTAGGGGTATCAGGATGATTGTAGGCGTACAAGGTATAATTTTCTTCAAGTGAATGAGCGCCAATGTGTTTTGGGCTTAATAGCCCTAGCCCATTAGATTTAGGCCATTGTCCTGACTCGTTAGACGATCATTTTTTCGAAGAGAGCCCAAACAGAATCTTGAAAAATAATTATTCTGTTTTGTCTTGTCCTTTCAATAGATCAACCAAATCCCTATCTAAAATTTGTAACCTTTTCCCTATTTTTGGAGGTGAAAAGATAATTGTTTCTCTAGCGGCTTTGTTTAATGTTGCCAATCTAGTTTTGACTCAGATGTTTGTATGGGCAATGTTAGTTTTTGAGAGAATATGGATTCTAATGTTGGAGCTAAAGTTTGGAGGGGAATTGAGAAGTTAGGGATTGTGGCGAAGAACAAGGAGATAGATTCTTAGAAGAAAATTCAACAGATGGAGAATAAAGACAGAGAGAATAAAAAGTTTTTGAAGGAGATTTCAAAAATAAAAAGATGATTGAGGAGGAGGCAATAATGTTAAAAGAATAATAATTAGTCACATCATTAACTCAAATAAAGTTGATTAAGTAGTTTTGCAAGAAACTAAATTTAAGTTTATTAATAGCTAAGTAGTTTACAATTTTTGGAATAATGAGGAAGTGGATTGGCCAGCTTCTAATTCCACTGGTTTGTCTGGAGGTTTTATTTCTATCTAGAGGGTGGGAATGGTGGAACCTATTTTTAGCTTTATAAGGGAAGGCTACTTTGGTCTTAAAATTATTTGGAAAGATCTTAATTACTACATTTTAAACGTATAGTCTCCCTGTCTTTTGTTGACTAAAATGAGTATGTGGAAGAAATTATTAATCTTGAAAAACAAATATAAAGATGGAGAATGGTGTGTTTATGGCGAATTCAATGTGTTTACTAGTTCAAAAGAAAGGAAATGGGTTTAAAGTTCTCTCAGAAGTGGGAAAAAGGGAGGAGTTCAAAGCTTTCATTGAGGAAATGGACCTTATTGACGTTCCATATGTTTCAAACTTGTTTAGGTGGTTTAAAAGTGATGGAAGATCAATGGGAAGACTACATTGGTTCCTTCTTTCTGAACCTTTAGTTGAGCTTTTAGGAGTTATGGGGCAGGTTATAGGCAAGAGAGACATTTCAGACCATTGTCTGATTTGGTTCAAGGTGGATAAAGCTCATTAAGGTCCTAAATTGTTTAAAGTGAACAATTGTTGGTTTGAAAATAAAGAGTTTAAGGATTTTGTTAAGAAGGAGTAGGAGACCTTCATCATAGTAGGAAGGAGGGATTACGTCTTAAAATAAAAAATGAAGCATCTTAAATATAATTTGAAGAAGTGGAACAAGGAAATCTTTGGGTGGATATATTTGAAGCTCGACAAAGAAGTGAAAAATGTTAAAAAGTTGGATATTTTGGTGGGTGATTGTTAGGAAGATCAAGTTGAATATTTAATTTACAAGAGAGACGAGGCTATTAAGGCATTATGGAGCAATTTACACCTCAAAAATAATCTATTGAGGAAAAATACTGGAATTAAGTGGCTAAGGGAAAGTGATCTCAATGGCATATTTTATCATAGCATTAGAATGCTAGAAGCAGGAAGAAGTTTATAGGTTATTTGATGTCTAATGGTGGAGTTGTAGAGTCATTAGGGAAGGTGAAGTAAGAAATAATGAGATTTTTTAAAGAGAAGTTTCTTGAGGCAGATTCTTGCAGGCTTGAGTTGAATGGTTTAGATTTTAAGTTTCTTTCTCAGGAGGATTCGAACAATTTGGAGGCTCCTTTCTTAGAAATCAAAATTAGAGAGGCAATTTGAGGTTGCGATGGATCTAAGAGCTCTAGTCCTGACGGTTACATATTTGTTTTTATCATAAATTGTTGGGATATTCTTAAGGGTGATATTATCAAGTTTGTTATGGAGTTTCATGGTAAGGCCAAACTGTCTAAAGATATAACTTTGACTTCCTTGAATCTCATTTCTAAGAGATTTAACCCTATAAGTTCAAATGATTATAGAAATATAAGCTTAGTGAGAAGTTTATACAAAATTTTAGCAAAGCTTTTAACTTCAAGACTCAAAAGGGTGTTAGGGTTTTTAATATGTAAATATCAAATTGCTTTTGTCCCGGGTAGGCAATTGTTAGATGGAGTGGTTATTGCCAACGAGATTATAGATCTAGTTGTTAGAAGCAAGAAGCAGTATATGTTTTTCAAAGTCGATTTGAAAAGGCATATAATTGTGTGAGTTGGAACTTCTTGAGGGTCATGATTAAAAAGATGGGGTTTGGATCCTTATGGTTTAAAAGGATGGAAGCTTGTGTTTTCAACAACCATCTTTCAATTTTAGTGGTAGTCTGACTAAGGATTTCAAAGTGGGAAGATGGTTGAGACAAGGTAATACTTTATCTCTATTTCTATTTGTCTTAATGGTGGATGCTCTCTATGGGTTGGTGGATAAAGCTAAGGTTTCGGGAGATTTTTAAGGTTTTAGCATCAAATAGGGTCTTTCTTTTTAGTTGCTTCAATTCGCCGATGACACTTTCTTTATTGGGGAAGGTAGTTAGAAAAATGGAACTTAAAGGCTATTTTGAGAGGCTTCATAATGGTCTCTGGTCTTAAAGTCAATATTTCCAAAAGCAATACTTATGGGATTAATTTGGACAACCACTTTGTGCAAGCACCAACTTCTTTCCTTTCCCGCAGTAAGAAGGAGATTCCCTTCATGTTATTAGGGATCCCCTTAAGGATCAATCTTAGGAGGATTGCAACATGGAGTCCTATTCTTGAAAGATTTAGTTCTAAACTTGTGAGTTGGAAAATGAGATTGTTGTCGCTTGTAGGGAGAGTTAATCTTATTAACCTCTAAGTAGTTTGCCCAAATTTTGATTGTCGTATTTAAAGCTCTGGTCAAAATTTGGAAGGAAATTTCTAGAATTCAGAAACATTATTTTTGGGGAAACTCAGAAGAAAAGAGAAATATCCATTGAGTTAGTTAGATTAGGGTGTGTAGTCTTAAGTGGCAAGGTGGGTTGGGAGTGAAACTCATTGATAATTTTAACAAATCTCTCTTTTGCAAGTGGAAGTGGAAAGCGTTAGTTAATATATATGCAGTATGTGATGAGTTATTGACGGCTAGATATGGCAACTGTTCTGCTTGCAGTATTGATTTTGCTGGTTTTGCAGGTAACATGATTTGCAGATTGGGAAACAGGTCGAACATTTAGTTCTGGTATGCTATTTGGTGCAACAAAGGAGTCTTGAAGTTTACTTTTCTAGATCTGTTAAATTTTTGTAGCAACCAGAACAACTCAATTGCTTAGTTGGGATGTGGATCGATGGAAATTAGAGTTGGAATAACCTTGTTTGGAGCACTATTTGTCCTGTTGATATTCAACAACAATGGAAAAAGTTAATTTTTTTTATCAGGGATCAACATGTCTTCTCAGCCTAAAGATGATTTTGAGTGGAAGATTGAAGACAACAAGATGTTTTCGGTGAGATCTTGCTACAACAATCTCCTCAAGGACAGGCAGATGGAAGTAATAAAAAAAGGTTTAGCATAAGCTTTTAGGGGTTTGTGAAGGTCTCTAATTCCCATAAGAATCAAAACCTTTGTGTTTGAGGATGTGGAAGAGGAAATTAAAAGAGGAATAACATTTATGAAGAAAGTGATTCGTGATAGAGATCGAGGCATCATATTAGATGTGCATTGGAGTCCACAAGACCTTCTTATTGAGCCTAACGATTATACTTTGACAAGTTTTATTGGTGCACTTGTAATGAATGAGTTTCCAATTACTTGTGGTGATTGGATAAATAAATAATTGAACGAAGCTAAAGAAAAAATTTGGACTGAGATAAAGGTACCATAATTATGTCTTTAATTATGCCAACTAATTATGTCTTTTAAATTACTTGTACTAACGCACAATGTGTATGTTTTTCTTAGAAGTATCTATAAATTGTAATGATATACTTGTTCATCATGAGTTATATTTAATCATATTATTTGGCTTAATGTGTAGTTACAAAAGGAGAATAGTTCTGAAACATACTTCCGACACATGTTTTGTGGAAGGAAGCCCGTGTGGGCAAGAATGAAGTTGTTAAAGAAGATGTTCAACAAGTATTATTTGAGAAATGTGTAAGTATAACATTATTTATTTAATTAAATCAAAACTTTATTAACAAATATTTGAAAAATATTCGATATTCATCTGATTTTCAGGAGACTCTATCTCAGTCTTTATCTCCAGATGATTTCAGGAGCATACTTAGTCGAGCATTAGATGTCCGTGAGTATCCTGGTTGGGTGAGGGGTAAGAGATTTGGGATAAATCCGACATCCTTGAATATTAAAAAACAAAAGGCTCCTAGTAATAAAGAACTTCAGCAAAAATTGGAAGCACTGCAAGCTGAAGTTCGTGAATTAAGAAAGGAAAAAGAAAGAGATATCGCTTCAGGTTTTAAAGATGCTTCAGACAAAGATAATATCAACTGTAACTTTCAACCGAATATTCCAGAGGTAATTATATATATTTTTATGAAAATAAATTATTATCTCAAATTATTTAATTGACATATATACACATTAACAAAGTCATATTTATTATTGGTTTTAGGGCATTTCCCCGTGTCACCTCTACTTATCGTCACCAACTTATCAGATGGTTGGCAAGGGAAAAATGTATAACACTTTGGGAGAATTACTTCACTCTAAACCGCTCCCTACTGGATGTTTGAAAGTCTCGGTTGATATTAATTTAGAGATGGATGCATTATTACCATATCTTGAAGATGTATCGGATGCAACATTGGTGGGAGATGCAATAGGTTCGTTTGTTGCATGGCCGTCAGACCTCATTAGCGTAGGATATGAGGTATGCTTAAAACCATTATGAACCTTTGAGTATTCAAAGTTTTTACGCGCATTTTACGTACATTTTTTACATGGTAATGTTAATTAGACTCCAACAAAATCTAAAGCAAAAGATAAGGGGATTCCGCAGCATACCAAGTCCATTGTTTCAAAAAAAGAGGTACATCACAATCATATGATATTTATGCATGGAAAATGTTAAATTCATGATCTTATACTTCATCTAACTAATTATATGATATATAGCTTCATGGTAAAGAGATTAGCAATGTTTCCACACAAAAAAAGGTTGTTGCTAAGAAGACCGCACCTAGAAAAAAATCCTACTTTCAAGTATAGGTCGTGCCTTCAGACATTTCTGAAATGACAGATATTCCGAAAGGAGGTACTTGTCTTGTACCCATGGAGGAAGGTATTTATGGTTTTCAATATGAACAATCAATTGGTAATGAGGAATTTGAGCAAACTTTTCATCATGAAGAATTAGGCGTCAGTGTTATCAATACATACGTGAGGTATATCCGATCTAATTTGTTATATTAATTGAACAACTGATTTACTTTATGTTTCAAATGAATAGTCTAATGTTAATGATGTTTTTATTTAAGGTTTCTGTATGACAAAGTGATGTGCCCACGTGGATTGGAGCAAAGATTCACATTCTTAAGTCCCGCGTGTATCAACTTAGGGTTAATCATAAATAAACCAGATGATGTCATGGTGTATGTACGCAACCTCTTTATGGCCGACAAAGATACATAAAAGTTGTTCTTTTTACCGTTTAGTATTGGGTTAGATTTTCATTCTAAATTCATCTATTATAATTTTTTTTTTTTTGTATTTTGACGTAGTTTTGAAAGTTTCCATCTAACATTTGTTTAATCTTACAGTGGACATTGGTTGTTGATCGCAATTAATCCTATCAGAGAAGTTATGTATTATCTGGATTCGTTAGGAAATGATTGGGCAACATACCCGAATATGAAGAATATGATTGATACGTAAGTGAGATTGTTCTAAATATTCATCTGTATATTTATTTATGTGAATTGTTCTAAATATTCATTTATATTTTATTAGCATTATACAAGCTTTTCGAGCATAAAGAGATATCCAAGTACCAAAGAAAAGAGCCAACAACATCACATGGATTAGAGTGGAGGTATATTAATTATCACATTTTTTATTATATTAGTGATGATACTTGATAAAACTTAGGATTTATCCATATTTTCTTTTCATGTGTAGTGTCCTCGACAATGTAATGATATTGATTGCAGTTATTTCATGTTGAGGTTTATGAGAGAAACTCTTTCTTTGGATCAAATAGAGATTCCATCCGATGTATGTATTTCTAACTTATAAGTTATTTTAATATTTAACACATATTTCTCATATAATTAAATAGTTAAAACTAAATCAAACTATTTTATATTATTATGTAGTACTTTGATGAATTCAAGTGTGCGTATTACTCAAGAGATCATTTGGATGAAATTAAAGAGGATTGATGTCAATTCATTATGGAGCTCGGAGTTTTATTAGGTATATTGTACTCTTACTTTAATTGATGAGAATTTTGAGTACGTATAACTTTGTAACTATAGACATTATTTATGTCTTGTTTTAATTGAATTACAATATTTTTGTGTTGTTTCAGGTTATATGTGCAAAGTAGAAGATATAGTTATATTGATGTGCATTGCTTTTTGCTTAGCATTTATGTAAGTAATATGTAGATTTGAAGCAAAAGGTTTTGTTGGATGAAATGATTTGTATCATCAATTGTTTTGTATATATAAATTGTTGGATGAAAATTATATATATAAATAAGCAAAATTGGTGCGTATATATTGGTTTGAAGCTCCAATTTATGATATTTTGGTGCAAAATGTGGTTGAAAAACAGGTGCAAATTGTGGTTGAAAACTTGGTGCAAATGGTGGTATAAAAATAGGTGCATATAAATTGTATAAAACAAACAACGTTTTTTTTAAGTAATTTATATAAAAACATTTGTATACCTTAGACAACGCTGTCTAAGGTGGGGTTTAGACAGCGCTTTCACAAAAAGCGCTGACTAAAGTGGGGTTTAGACAGCGCTTTGACCAAAAAGTGCTGTCTAAGGTATACAAAAAAAAAAAGAAAAAGTGATATCTAATGGTAGTCTGAATAAAAACAAAAAGCGCTGTCTAAAACACCATTTAGACAACACTTTTACAATAAAAGCGTTGTTTAAAATATAAGTAAAAACGCTGCCTATTGTGAAAGCGTTGTCTAAAGCGGTGCTTTGACAATGCTTTTTCAGTCACATCACCCCTTTAGATAGCACTTTTGACATTAACTAAAGCGCTGTCTAATCTTTTAGCAGCGCCAGTTTTGACAACGCTTTTAAACGCTGTGTAATGCCAAAAAAAAACGCTGCCTAAAGGCTTTTATGGCATAATGAGAGATATTATTGTTTCTCCCTATGACAAAGTTTGTGTTTTTTGTTTCCAATAGGAAGAAAACTTGAATCACATGTTTTTCTCTGTTCGTTTGTGAAGATTGTTTGTAATAAGATGAATCAATGGCTGAGAACAGGGTTTTGCATTTTTGGTCTTGCTTGATGGAACTTTAATCTTAATAGGAAGAGTCTAAAGAGTTTTAATCTAGGGAACCAAAATGGTTTTTTCTAGATGGAAATAGTTTGGAATATTTGGAAATTACGAACAATAATTGGAGAAGGATACGAGAATTTCCAACAGTAATTTATATGACTTTAGTATAACTCCATTATGTTGCTTTGGTTCAAATTAAATTGGTTTGTAATTTTTTAGTTTGTTGTTGTTGGATTGTTCGGATTTGAGTACCATTGTAATTCTATTCATCTATATATCATCTTGCTTATCGAAAAAAAGATCATTAAATTAAATAATAAATACAAATAAAAGATATCTCATATTAATAATGGAATAAAATTTTAAAATAACTAAAGATTAAATTATAAAAAACAAGAGTTGTTATTTGAAAATATTTAATCATTATTTTAATGAATTAAATAGGTTTGTGGTCCTACTAAATATCTCAAATTTCATTTTTAGCCCTTCGAAAGTTTTCCTTCAAAGAATGGTCCTCATAAATATTTTCATCCACACTTTTGGTCATAATACTGAAACTCTTGCTAAACCTGTCATTAATTCAGTCGTTAAATAATAAATTGTCGCTAAAACAGTCGCTAAATTATAAAAATTGTCACTAAGTTGTAGGAGGGACCAAATGCGTGGATGAAAATTTTTAGGAGGAGCATTCTTTGAAGAAAATATTTTGCTGGACTAAAACTGAAATTTGAGATATTTAGCAGAACCACAAACATATTTAACCCTATTATAAATTCTAATCTTACAAAATCTATCGATTTATAAAAATAATTTATGAACTAATTTTGTCTACCCCAATACATACAAGTAGAGCTGTCAAAATGGGCTAGCCCATATGAGACGGCCCGCCAGACCCAAAAAATCATAGGATTTGAGACCTTAAAATTAGAATCCATATTTTTCAAGGTTTTTTTATCCCAGCCTAAAAATTCTGCTACCCATTATGGTTATCCCATATGGACCGTGGGTAGCCCATTAGACCCACATCACTATAAATTTTAAAAAATATATTAATACTTATATTGTCTTACTTCAAAATAACACATTAATTTTTTCAACCTCATTAAATTTTATCTTTATTCTATTCAATCATTCTCTTTCAAATATTATACATTAATATAATCAATACTATTTTTTGGTATTCTACCGATTTCTCTTATGTTAAATATTCAAATAGAGGGAATCTACAATCATACACAAAAAAATGGAATAATGTATCCACTCAACCATAAATGTCGGGCATCTACAATCATACACAAAAAAATCTGGCACAATTAAAATCAAGATCCATCCCTTAAAACCAAAGAACACACTCAAAGAATCTATGACAGTGGAATAATGTATGGATCAGGGAATCTTTGTGTTTGCCTTTGAGTACCTGTCTCATAAACAAGCCACAAAATAATGGCTATATAACATCAACTATAACTTTTGTTCTATTGACGGATAAATACTCATGCTTTCAAGTAGCTTCTCGTAACGCAGAAGGATAATCTTTCAAGTAGCTTTTCAACATAAGGTTTATAAACCTCAAACATAGAATAAACCTAAGAGCTGCCAAAAGATTATTGGAAACACTTCAAATCTAGACCTCATGCAGTTCTCAGGGAAAACATCACAACATCCAAAGCAACGTCCTTAGGTAAAGTTGTGTCTGCATTCGTACCCATTCTTACAGTAACTGATGATTTCGTAATGGTTATAAATTGCATCACAAAGCATCCTTGAAGCCATCTTATAGAAATCAGTTAATTGTGTCTCAGAAGGTAGTGGAATTCCCCTAGCACATATTTGTTAACATTTTCAACTTCAGTTTTCAAATCATCATATAAAGCTTAAAAATTGAAACTAAAGATTACCAATGCTGCCTAGAACATGGTTCTATTTCCCTTTTTATTATGTCTAAGTTTTGTAACTACCTCCTAATAAATTACCGGTGGTTGCTCTTAGACTCTCCAATTGTTACAAATAACATTTAAGTAATCTGCAATATGACTCTTAGAGTGTGTTTGGTTTGAGGTAGATGGAGGGGAGGGGAGGGGAGGAGAATGGAGGTAATATTTTTAATTAAATGTATTTGGTTCAATTTTTAGGAGGGGAGGGGAGTAAAATCCCTCCAAATCACATTTTTTGTCTCCCTCCAATTTGGAGGGGAAGGGAGAAAATTTAGATTTTAATATTTAATAAATTATTATATTTACTAAATTACCCCGATTTTATTTTATTTATAATTTTCTTTTGTATTCTTATTTCTCTTATATTTATTTGTTTTTTCTTTATTTCTTTCATCAATTTATTATAATTATTATTCACCTACAAATTATTTTATTGTCATGTTTTTATTTAATATAAATTATAATCACTATAATTTTTTGTTTTCTTTTATAATTTTTACTTTAAGTTTATTTATAATTTTATGTTTTTAGAAGTTTAATTTGTATCGAAAAAGTACAATATGAATCAAATGTATTCAATTTTTTAACGTTATGTGATAAGTTATGATTTTTTTAATCACTAAATTATAAATTTTATTGTCAAAAAACTATTTATGAATTTTTCATCTCTAAATATTATATCAGTTATATCCTGAGGATAAAAATGTAAATTATTAATAAAATATCTCCTCTCCCCCTCGTGAGCCAAACATAGTTTTAATTAAAATCTCTCATTCCCCCTCTCATCCCCTCATTTGAACCAAACACATATATAATAAAAAAAATCCCTCACCTCCCCTCCCCTTCCCTTCCCTCCATTAAAATCCCTCCCTTCCCCTCCCCCTCATTTGAACCAAACACACCCTTAGACTCTCTAAGCTTCTATTTCCCTTTTCAATTATTTTAGGACATTGCGTTTAAGTTATCTGCAATATGTATATCAAAATTTTCAATGAATACCAATACATACTAGCAAGCATGTTAAAATCATTAGGAAACATGTTCATCTTAAAACCATATCATAGCCAAAGTCATAGTGGCATTTCAACAAACACATTATTTGTAAAATTGAAGTCTTTACCAAAAGAGTAACTCTATACTCTTCAAAAACACATTAAATGAAACAATATCAACAATTAGTAAATACCTGAATTGAAGATCCACAAAGGAAATGACAAGAAGCTATAACTATGAGTGTTGCAAATCGAGTGCGGCGGAACGTGAAAATATCGGGTACACAATGCTTCAAAGACAACTCTTTAATAAATTCAACTGCATCTTCTACCCGATCAGTCGTACAAAGGGACTGAACCACTAAATCAACAATAACTTTATCAGGGCTTACACCATCAAAAACCATCAAATTTAGGGTTTGATGAATTGGGGCAAGAGTGGAATCATCGGATTTGCAGGATTAGATAAGCAACATATGGTAAATGGATTTTTCAGGGGACAATGAAGAGTGGATCTTTGTCATGTGATGGAGAAAAGTAATGAGATCGTTAATGGTGGAAATTGAAGCATAAGATTGAAGAAGGAAATTATGGAAGCGGTAATCACTGGGGGGCATTAGAAGTGTAAACGATGAAATTGAAAATAGTTTTAACATAACTTTAACACTCAATTTCCACAGTGACAAAAGTGAACACGTAATCAAACGAGATATTATACTTTGTGTACCACATCGTTAGTGAAAACTAATGAGAGAGACTTAAGTTAGGATAGGAAAACTTTCAGAGGAGCAAAATTTGAAGGAAAATTTTCGAGGGACCAAACTTGAAAGTTGTGATATTTGTAGAGACTAAAAATATATTTAACCCTTGTATTTATAAACATATATATTATAATATTTATAAAAGATAATATAGTATTTAAAAATGTATTATGTTTAAAATAATATAATTTTTCATTTTATTTATAATAAATATTATAATATTTTTAGTTTAAAAATATGTTTAGGGTCGAGTAGCCTGAAGTCCATCTAGGACCATGTTTGGGTAGTAATTTTCAAACCCATATTAAAAATGTGTTTTTTCTGATCCAATCTTAAAAAGTCCAAACCCATCAGAACTGACCCGTTTAGGGCCGAGTAGTCAATTTTAACAGCTTCTACACACAAATATATTACTTTTTATACTATTTTTTTTTAGTTATTTTTCTTTTTTTAGTTATTTTCAAAATATATATTATAATTTTTCATAATACATAAACCCATAAATTATTGTTAAACTTTAATAAAAGATTCACTCGTTGAAAACATTCATATAAATATATTTTATATTTTTTTAAAAAGAATAGTTATCAATAATATTTCAATAAAACTTACCTCTATCACGCAGGTAGAGATCTAGTTAACTATTGATATGTTTGATACTAAAACGTAGATGAATTTAATATGTATTTTTAAAATACTAAAACGTCACTATAAAAAAAAAAAGAGAAAATATATGCTTGCACCCATTATTAACATTTGTGTGCAAAAGATCGTTTACATTGTTTATAATATACGGTGTAGGTGTATATACGGTGTCACCAAAAATTGTGTCAAAATAGCAATTCCGAAACAACAAAGATTTATCTTGTAAATACAATTAGCACTATATTAGAAGCAGTGAATAACTTGAAGATTAAAGAAGGCCTGAATGTTCATAAAATTGTATCTGAATATAGAATTCAACAAAACAACATTTCTTATTTATAGCACTATATTAGAAGCAGTGAATAACAAAACTGAAATGAAATAAAACACATCAAAATTAATTCCATAACAGGCTACAAGTTTCAGCAAATCATAGTTCCAAACTAAACAAACCCTAACACTCATATACACACATATAGCGCCACCATGTGATTAACGATTACCAAAGAAAAATCCAGTTTTGCATCTTGTAAAATGAAAAGAAGGTGATGATGATGATGAGTTAGCATTAGAATTCAAAGAAAGACTCAATCCACGACATTTCACCAATGGTGGATTGTAGGGCCAAGTCCTAAGACTTCCAAACCTATACGAGATTAAAAGATCCAAATAAACAGCCAAGTCATTATAGATCCCTACACGCGTCTCTTCGTTATACTCCAAAAGTTGTTTAGGTTGGAGTTTGATCACACCCTTCCCTTCAAACACTGCATGCAGAAAAGTGGTATTCTTGTGGCCTTGATAAAAAGAGGACAGGTTCACTCTACCAAACTCATTATCTTTGTACCATGCAATTGCGGTGATCGTCCTGTAGTGTATTTTGACATTCTTGTTGGGATTTCTTGATGTGATGTTGGCTTCTAATTTGTAATCCAAAGTGTTGTTGCCTGTGAGGTTGAACTTTGTGAGGGAAGCATCAGTTATGTGGAACTTGAGATTAGAAGGGGCAAAAGTGACTACTAGCACGATGATCATTGAGGCAGAAAACAAAAGCGCAGCAAGTATGATGAGTACAACCCTAATTTGCTCATATGAGAGTTGTAAGTTGGCGGGGCAATGACCGAAACAATTGAAATTGATGGCCATGGTGATATGATTTGAGTGAGGCTTTGAAATATAACTCTTCCAAATAGGATCATATATATAATAGTTCGTTAGAGTTTGTTATTTGGTAGTTAGTTTAGTTGGTTAGTCAGTTAGTTTGTTTTTAAATTTCTCACAAACTGTAGAGTCAGTTATATATTACTATAAAAATTGCAAAAACCACCTTTCTTGATATGTACATTTGTAGTAATTTTAATTTTGTTTTTCAAAGTTGACTGGTATAGTATTGATGCATGTTCAAGCTATTTGCCAGAATTACATGATTGATTTAAAGAGTATATGTATATGATGTTTTAGGTTAAAAAACAAGTGACTTTTTAATTTTAAAAAATCTAGAGATCCTTTAGCGATTCTTAAAAAAAAGTAGAAGTTAAGCTGCAATTTTTTTTTGTTAATTAATATAACAAAAATACATAAAAATAAGACTATATGTTTTTTTAGATCTCATTTTAACTTTTCTTTTAAGTCGTTTAACATAAAAAAAAATAAAAATTTATCTATCCACCTCAAAAGAGTAAATTAAATTACATTGCATTAGAAACCTACAACGTTTAAATTATTAAATAAATAATTAGATATAATAAAATGATATGTCATTAGTGAATTTGATATTTAGGAGTTTTCATATATATATATATATATATATATATATATATATATATATATATATATATATATATATATATATATATATGTGAGAGAGAGAGAGAGAGAGAGATGAATATTGCTCGTGCATGTTTTTTTTATAATATTTATACCTACAACATCTTGTGTACTAGTAGGTTTGTTGTACAATCCATAATTAATTTTTTATTTTGTGCGACGAGAAAACAATGCATGCCTTCGACGTTGGATAACTAACGAGCTTCTCTGTCTTGGTGTTTTTGGTTGTTCTACGTCTTTTTTTGTTATGTGCAAGCCTTACTTTTATGTTATTATATACTTGTTTTAATTTGGTTGTAAAGTCTTTTTCTTCTTTATATATATATATATATATATATATATATATATATATATATATATATATATATATATATATATATATATATATATATATATATATATATAGAGAGAGAGAGAGAGAGAGAGAGAGAGAGAGAGAGAGAGAGAGATAATTTGTGACTGAATACAAATTAATTTCATTTCTTATATGATATATTATTGGTATTAGTATTTTTAGAAGAATATTAGTTTTATTTTTTAGTATATATTGAATCACACAAAAATATCTCACAGTATAAAAAAAAATGAAAGGTATAAAAATATGTACAAAAAAAATAAGAAAAAAATTGTAGGAATAATAGCGCTTTTGAATAATGCGCTATTATAACAAATCATTTAACATAGCGCTTTCATCAAAAATCGCTATTATAATTTAGCATTAAAGATAGCGCTTGGAGAAAAAACACTATTAAATGCAGGAAATAAATTAGACTTACCAACATGTTATGTTAACGCTTATAAAAGAAACGCTATAAAAAAGAATCTTTAATAGCGCTATTATAAGTGGCGAACTTATAATAGTGGTGACTTTAATGGCGCTTAAAAGCGCTATTAAAGTATATAAAAAGCGCTATTAAGTAACCTTTTTGGCGTATTGATTAGTTGATAAAGATGCAGTGTGGGATGAGTTATTGACAGCTCGTTATGACAACATAGGAAATTTGGTGTTATCTAGTGATTTGGCTAAAAAAAGAAAAGTGATTATGTTTGGTGGCATGATGTGCTTAACACCTGTTCTGCTTGTAGTGGTGATTTTGCTAGTTGCAGGTAACATGATTTGCATATTGGGAGATGGGTCGAACATTTTATCCTGGTATATTATTTGGTGCACTAAGGGAGTCTTGTAGTTTTCTTTTCCACGTCTGTTCAATTTTTGCAACAACCAAAATAGCTCAATTGCTCAGTTGGGGGTGTGGATCGATGGAACCTGGAGTTGGAACAACCTTGTTCAGAGAACTGTTTGTCCTATTGATATTCAGAAACAATGGCAAGAGTTAACAATTTTTTTTATCAGGGATCAACATGTCCTCTCAAGCTAAAGATGATTTCGAGTGGAAGATTGAAGAAAACAAGAATTTTTCAGCGATATCTTGCTACAACAATCTCTTCAAGGACATACAGATGAAAGTAATATAATAGGATTTAGATGAAGCTTTTAGAGGTTTGTAGAGGTCTCTAGTTCCCATCAGAACCAAAACCTTCATGTGGAGGATGTTTCTTAACAGACTTCCAACTAAGGATCAACTACGTAAAAGAGGCATTATTGCTACTCCTCATAACAAAGTTTGTATTTTTTTGTTTACAAACATGAAGGAAACTTGAATCACCTATTTTTATCTTGTTTGTTTGTGAAGATTGTTTGGAATAAGATGAACCAATGGTTGGGATGAATAAGGTTTTGTATTTAAGGTCCGATTTGGTGGAACTTTAATCTTAGTAGGATGAGTCTTAGGAATTTTAATCCAGGAAACCATGATGGCTTTTTCTGGATGACAATAGTTTGAAATATTTGGAAATTACGAACAAGATTCTATTTAATAAATTATTTTGCAATTTTGAAGATTTGATTTGGTCAATTAAATTGGATGTGTATAATTGGAGAAGGATACCAAAAATTCCAAATTTCAATTGTAGTTTATATATGACTTTAGCATAACTCATTTGTGTTGATTTTGTTCAAATTAAATCGATTTGTAATTTCTTTAGTTTTGTTGTTGTTGGATTGTTCGGGTTTGAATACCCCTTATATATATATATATATATATATATATATATATATATATATATATATATATATATATATATATATATATATATATATATATATATATATATATATATATATATATATATATATATATATATATATATATCATCTTACTTAATTAAAAAAATATTAAATCAAAGAATAAAGACAAATGAAATACATCTCATATCAATAATGGATTAAAAGTTTGAGATGACTAAAGATTAAATTATAAAAAATAAGAGTATATCAATAATGGATTAAAAGTTTGAGATGACTAAAGATTAAATTATAAAAAATAAAAGATGTTATTTGAAATTATTTAATCATTATTTTAAATTCTAATCACAAAATCTATCGATTTATAAAAGTAATGTGCTGGTATACCCTAATACATACAAGCATATTACTTTTTACACTAATTTTTTTTAGTTATTTTTCTTTTCTTATTTTGGTTCAAAATATATATTATAATTTTTTCATAACATATAAACTATTAAATTATTTTTAAATTTTTAATAAAAAATAACTCATTAAAAACATTCATATAAATATGTTTTATATTTTTTAAAAACAATGCTTATCCATAGTAATTCAATAAAACTTCTCCTTCATTGCGCATGTAGAAGTGTAGTTAATTGAATTAATGATATGTTTGATGGTACATTGCTGAAAGACTTAAAAGCTCCTTCAACATAGAAGCCATGTAGATGAATATAATATGTGTTTTTAAAATATTAAAATCTCACGATCAAAACAACAAAGATTTATCTTGTAAAAACAATTTGGTAGGACATGTCATCCTCCACTTATTTATTTTTAAGAAGTATCTGAATATAGAATTCAACAAAACCAACAGTTCTTATTATAGCACTTACTAGAAGCATTGAATAACAAAACTGAAATGGAAAAAAAGAACAAATAAAAAATAATGGACGTGATAACTATTCCATAACAGGCTACAAAATATTCTCAAACTTTCAACTTAGTTCCAAACTAAACAAACCCTAACAGTCAAATAACTAAAACTAAGCAAATCTTTAAGGGCTACACATGAACATGATTAATAACGATTACCAAAGAAAAATCCAGTTCTGCATCTTGTAACATGAAAAGAAGTTGTTGATGAAGAATTAGCATTGGAAATCAAAGAAAGACTCAGTCGACGACATTTCACCAATGGTGGATTGTAGGGCCAAGTCCTGTGACTTCCAAACCTATACCTGACTAAAAGATCCAAATCAACAGCCAAGTCATTATAGATCCCTACACGCGTCTCTTCATTATACTCGAAAAGTTGTTTAGGTTTGAGTTTGATCACACCCTTCCCTTCAAACACTACATGCAGAAAAGTGGTATTCTTGTGGCCTTGATCAAAAGGTGACAGATTCACTCTACCAAACTTATTATCCTTGTACCATGCAATTGCGGTGATCGTCTTGTAGTATATTTCAACGTTCTTGTTGGGATTTCTTGAAGTGATGTTGGCTTCTAATTTGTAATCCAAAGTGTTGTTGCCAGTGAGGTTGAAGTTTGTGAGAGAAGCATCAGTTATGTGGAACTTGAGATTAGAGGGGCCAAAAGTGATGACAAGCAAGAAGATGATAGAGGCAGAAAATGAAAGTGCAGCAAGTATGATGGCAACAACCCTAATTTGCTCACATGAGGGTTGTAAGTTGGCAGGGCAATGAATGGGAAAGTAGAAATTATTGGCCATGGTGAGGTCTTACTATGATTTGAGTGAGGCTTTGAAATCTAACTCTTCCAAATATGAGGGTATATATAATAGTTCGTTAGAGTTTGTTACTAGGTAGTTAGTTGGTTAGTTAGTTAGTTTTTAAATTTCTCACAAACTCTAGAGTCAGTTACATATTATAAAAATTGCAAAAACCACCTTTCTTGATATGTACATTTGTAGTAATTTTAATTTTGCTTTTCAAAGTTGGCTGGTATAGTATTGATGCATGTTCAAGGTATTTGCCATGATTTCATGATTGATTTAAGAGTATATGGACCCTATGTTTTAGGGTATGTTTGTTCTAGATTTTTTTTTTCTTAAATGATTTTTATAGGGTAACAAAAATTTGTGAAAAAAAATTTACAAGGAAATTTTTCATAAAAACTTTAAATAAAAATTTGGTTTGAATAGTTATTCTTAAAATGTTATTTTAGATATTTCATCATTTTATCGAAAAAAAATTTGGATATCAAAATTTCAAAAAATCACTTAATTTTGAAGTTATTTCAAATAGATTTTCATAAAAATCATTTTTGAAATACAACTTTTTTCAAAAATTATGATTTCGACTATATTTTGATCTTCAATAATATATATATTTATGTTATATGATATCAAAATTAGTCTTATAATTTATAAAAAATGAATATAAAAAAACTTGTAATATTTTAAAAAACAATTTTACAAAATCTATTTTTGAAAATACAAAGAAAAAATTCATTTTTTTAAAAGTAAAACAAACTTACCCTTAAACAAATGATTTAAATCTAAAGATTTTTTTTGTTGTGATTCTTAAAAAAGGTAGAAGTTTGGCTGCCTTTTTTCTTACTTCAATATAACACAAATACATAAAAATAAAACTATATTTTTTTTTAGATCTGTCTTTAGTTTTCTTATTTAAAAAGTATGTTGTCAAACATAAAAATAAAGCTATTCTCGTTGTCTTCAGGGTCCCATGTATCTTAACACTTGATCTTTAACGGTGTTTGTTATTTTTTCAATATATCTAACATCAATTTTAGTTGGGGTTTGCCATTCACCATAAGTAGGTACATCATTTCCATCTCTTTCATATAAATCTCGTTCATTGTCTTATAAACTACTAATGTTTTCTAACTTTTCAAGAATATCCAAACTACTTGATTTTGTTCTTTTTAAAAAGTTATGAAGTGTAAAACAAGCTCAAATAATAGTCATTCGAGTTTGAAGCTTGAAATTAAACATTTCTTGTAATATTTTCCATGTTGCTTTGACCACACTAAAAAACCTTTAAGTAACAAATATCTTGAATCTATAAAATAATATTTACTTACGTATATAAACAAAATATATAAGAGACAAGAATATAAAAATATTTATTATACAAATAAAAATAGCTAAAGATATCTAAAATTGGCCTTCTCGATGATAAGGAAATGATAAATCGGATTTACGAAGAATATTCATAAGAAATTTTACATCATGAACAAATCATTTCCATCCATACAATGAAAAAGTAAAGTTTGGGATTGAATTTTAATGTGTTGTTGGGGTATTAAGAGGAGCATCACATATTAGGTCAAAAGCAACAAAAGTGAGAGAGACATCAGATATTCATCCAAAACCTTAAAGTGACTGATAATTTAGTGGGTTCTCCCACTTATAAATATTTAAGTCACCACATTTTTGTCGTATGTGAGACTATTTTTCCACTTATTTACACTTATTATATTATTCCAATATGTGTGTCATTCATTTCCCCTATAGTTTTTAAAGTAAGGCTAAAATTTATTACTCTAACAATTCAATAATGAAATTTTCATTTAGTATCAAAATTCCAAAGTAATTGTGACAAATTTCATATTATATTAAGCTAATAAAAAGATAATAGCTCCAACTAGTAATGTTTTTTTAAAAAAATCATGCAATTTTATCAACAAACACATGAATATCTTTTTCTGGGACATTTCTTTAGCCAATCAAGAGCCACCATATCAATAGTGGTGGTATTCATGAATTGATGAAATATTATCTTATTATTTTATTTGCAAGGATTCTAAAAACCTTGTAAATGTGATACTTTTACTAAGGATGAAATTTCAACCAACATTTTCAAATATTTTGCAATAACTAATGTTGTCTTCTAAGGATCCTTGTTGCCTTGGGCTAAACCTATCGAGTATATGATCAAGAGATTGTTGAAGTTTCTGGATTATTCCAATTTTCTCTCATTTCCTGAAATCTTTCTCTTTTTAAAAGAAATTGGTGTTGTGTTGGATTGTACTTCATTTCCAACATCAAAACTATATGCATCTCCTTCATCCTTAGTAATTGTGTTATTCTCAAGACCATCTTCAAATGGTTTATAAAGGGAGAATCTAGTAGCTATATAAACCTTGAAATATTTGTCTAGCATATCAATAAAGTTAGGTCCTCCATGTTTCCATTTAAAAATATATGGATAATTCTAAAAAATAATAAACATCCAAAACAATTATCATTGAAAAATTCATGCAATTAATAAAATACTAATATAGTATAAATGACGCAACCATACATTACTATTTTCTTCCCACTAATCATCCTCAGTCAAGATAGTTTTCTTTTCAAGTTCCCATCCTACTCTAGTTTGTTAATCCACTAACTTCACAAATGATGAAAACTATATTTTCAACGTGTCTCGTCTATATTTTATTCCAGAGAAATTATAAGCATATCAGGTTTCTATTGAAAATTTTCAATTATATTCTTCCACCTTTTTTATTGAATTGGGAAGTTGGCTTATTACGAGCTTTCATTTCCTCAATACAAATTTTTCGCAAAATTTATGTTTTATTGTCATACCCCATTTTATAAAAACTTTTCCATCATTCTCTAAACTTTTCACATCTTTTTTTAATCATTCCAGTTTATTTATTTATTTTTAAATTTAGTAAAAAAAAATACAATAGCAAAAGTATAACATTAAAATAAATAAACATGTAGTTAAATAGTAGTTGCAAGCATAAGTCCTATAAATAAAATAAAATAAAAATGGGAACATAAGAAAAGTTATATTATATGTAAAATTGATGATTAATCATGTGTGATGGCTATGAAGATGTGGACAATATATTTAATGCATATGACACTACATTCGATAAAACAAATGTGTTCGCACATTATGATCGGTTAGAAAATATATTTTACCCCGGCGAACATGGTACCAATTTTTTTTTTTTTTACAATAGTCATTTATATAATGTGATACTATAAAATAGTGACAAGCACAGGATGCCCAAACTAGCTAAGCGAGGGGATTTTGCGTCTAGCGAGCCTATTAAGTCCAAACTAGCTAAGCGATAGGATTATGCACCTAACGAGCATAAAATGCAAGCATACAAATACACATATACGACCAAGAACATGTGGCATTCTTAAAAGTAATTATTACTCAGGAAGTAAAGGCAGATTGTTCATATAAAAGTAGGCACAATAGACGAGAAGACAATGCTCCCAATGAGAAGTCCATATTCTTTCTATCAATAAAAGTTTCAATTCAGTGCAAAGGGAATTTCGGTAGATCAGAGGAGTATAGAATTGGATTAGATTCACTCGGATTTACAATAAAAGGATAAGAAAAAAAGTCTGAAGCTTGGAAGTGCTGCTCAGGTGATAGGGGGCATATTCCGTTTCCGAAGTCAACCTCCCTAGAAAGACCATCTTTTACGCTAATCATGAGTAATGATAGTTAAAATTTCTATTGTTGAGGTAAGATGTAGTCATTATATTCATGTACTAAATTGATCGTGGAATTTTATGTAAATCTATTCATGGTATAATATTGGTGACTCTTTAATATTAATGTTTGTTTTAATTTCGCAACCTAAAAAGTATTTTTATGGTATGACCTGACATCGAAATGTGTTTGTCATAACTATATCCTAGATAATTTTCTATTGAGTATTAAGCCTAGACATATGTATAATATCCACACATATTGTAACAAGATTAGTGTAGAGTCTTGATACTCTACGCCTGTTGGGACTTAAGGATTTGTATAGGCATGACAACGGGACATGTCGATGACGATTTTTAGCTCCCCCAAATCCAAACCCAAATCTCAAATCAATCTTTGTTCCCTATTCCAAACCCCATATGAGATGGATAATTAAAACTGAAACACGTTCCAAAGGGATTCGGGTTGGGTTTGGGTATCCCTGCCCCACCACCATCTATTCAGTGAATTTTTTTTTAATAAGAATATTTAATGATAGATATGTAATGATGAAATCTACCCCTAGCAAACATTCTCACTATTAATACTGACATCTCACACTTCACTTTCGATCATTTGTTTTCTTTTATTTACATTTCCGCATCACAACAAAAAAAAAATATTTTTCTTGCTTAAGATGATTAATCATGGATAATGTGTCTTTAAAACCACCAGTCTTTGTTAATATAATAACTATAAAACTTACTTTTTTTGCAAACACAACAAAATTGCGTCATTGTTGGGGACTGGTGCTAGTTTTAAAGACATTATATAGTTTTTAGGGTTAATAAGCATTTACACCCCTGTAATGTTAGCGAATTTTGCTTCCCCCCCCCCCCCCTTCTCTGCCTTTTGGCAACGGTTTTTTCAAAAAAATCGTTGTCAAAACCTGCATTTGATAACGGTAGGGGGTAAACCGAAACACGCTCATATTGCAGGGGTGAATGCCTATTAACCCTAGTTTTTATTATTCTAAGTATTGTTTATATATATATATATATATATATATATATATATATATATATATATATATATATATATATATATATATATATGTGTCTATGTGATAATATCTATATATTTTGTTTAGTCACTAACCTACTAATAGTGTTAGCTACTTTTATTTAAAGTTGTTTAAGCAAGGGAACATAATTGTTAAAGTTTTCACCAAGAAATTTCAAAAATTACGCATTGAAAATTTTTTATTGTGAGTTTTGCGCTGGAAATTCATCCCACATGATATTCCCTCTACACGATGAAGTGATAAACTTCTTGAACAACCAACGAAGATCATGGAAATATCAAAGCAATAACATTTCAAATTATGGATAATATGATGGACTATTCCCTCATCAACAAAACAATATATCAAGATTGGAGGAGACAATAATCAAGTTCATGCAAGTAATTATCGAAAACCAGAAACGCATAGACGCCACAATAAAAAAATTGATGGTGCAAATTGTTCATTTAGTAAAGGATCTACTTGATATGAAAATTGATGCCAACACTATAATTTAATCAAATAAACACCACAAAGTGAGTGAAAAAAGCAGTAAGGAAGAAAAGAAAAAAATGTTTTTGAAAAAGAAAGTGAGAAACAGGCAAAAGGAACATAGTTGAAGGTAGACTCCACTGAAGAGGCATTGGCAAAAGATGAAGGAAAAAAGGAGGAAACGTTGAAAAATCCACAAATTCAGAATATGCATGAGTCAATATGCATGAGGGAATGTTCGAAAATAAATAAATCGAGGATTGTTCGAAATGATACGAACCTTTTCAGATCATTTATATATGTTAAGATGGAAGGTTATGATGGAAGTGTATGCAAAATTTCATCTTAAAAATAGATTCTATGTAACATTCCGAAATGCAAGTTTCGGTCAAAAAATCATAATATATTATACACTAGTTTATACTAATTTCTGTCAAAAATCAAATTATATCGGGGACTATTTCAAATGAAACAAAACTTTTAAGATCATTTATATATGTTAGGAGGGAATGTTATGATGGAAGTCCATGCAAAAAATCATCTGAAAATTAGATTCTATGAAACGTTTTAAAATTCAAGTTTTGGTCTAAAAATCATTTCGAATATGCATGAGTCATAAAAGTCATATTCATGGTTTTCATACACTCTCAAAATGATGTTGATGAGAATGACTTTCTATGAAGCCTTGAAGCAACTACCTTCCTATCTCGAATTCATGAGAGAGAATAGGAAGAAGAAAAGATTATATATTAAGAATCCCTAAGATTGACATTAAGCTAATGACGTTAAACAAGCACTTGTTGGGAGACAATCAAACCTTTTAGTTGTAGATTTTCTTCTATGCAAAATATATTTCTTTGAAACATGTAAAAAGTGCAGTTTTTAAGATTTTGTGGGACTTTCGCTATGCGAGATCATCCACTCGCTAAGTGAAAACTTCAGTGACATTTCATTCTATAAGTTTAATTACATAGGTTTTTCCAATGGAATGTTATTGTCACTAAGTAAAAAGTTTCATGTCCCAGATGTAGGTTTTTTATTCAAATCCCCAGTTTCACATGATGAAAGCCTGAAGACATAATAAATTTTTTCGAAAGGAATGAATGATGTGTTTGAATTCCATGGTTATAATCAAGGCATTACTTATTTACTGAGTGAAAAACTACTTGACCAAAAATCCTACCACGCGAGGGTGAGATCCTTTGACAACCCCTTTAAGCCTTTTTTTTTTGTTCTTTCAACATTACAACCCTTGGCCAATTTTAAAGAAAAATAATGTTCACCATCTTGTCTTAAGGATATGAGAGCATTAAAAAATGCAAAGGTATTTCAAAAACAAAGTTCATGAGAAAAGGAAATGTGTGAAAAAGAAAATCAAGTAGTTATGGTATAAAGAAAAGAAAATAATATGCTTTTGACCAAAAGAGAAAAATCAAAGGTCAAAGCATACAAAAGAAAATCACCAAAAGAAAGTGTTGTAAAGTGGAAAGAAAATAAAAGAGACAATTTAAGTAAAGCAATATGATATACATAAAATGACTTTGCTATCTTAACTTTAGACTTTGAATGCAAAGAAAGATCAATTTTTTTTGTAAGTCCAACCACGTTACTGGTGACGACTTTCTAAGTATGGCGGTTACTAACTGCAAGGGCACTATCACGTAGTAATAAAAGATATTGATCCCACAAAGACTCGATAATAAACCTAGTGCAGTCGGGTGCTACTATGTTTAGCTAAGGCGAGCGATGTTTTTGGTTTTAAAAGTGAAAAATTAATTAATTTAAATTAATGGTAATGATATCGGTACGTAATTGATTCGCCTTCGCGAATTCAATAGAGGTTCAACTTATTAAAGTTTATTAAGTTATCTCTCCGTAGAAACTCTCGGTTTAAAATTCGTTGACTCACACTTTCGTGGTCTTGCCTATTACTATACTCTTAAGTTCAATTGAGCGCTCTCGCTGTGTCATTTCAAGTTAGAAATATTTTTTGGAAACCTAAAGGTTCTAATTAGTTTTAAAGCGCTTCCGATGTATTTAAAACAAATGTTCGATTTCAGCTATCTGATTATGATCTCACACTCTCGTGGTCTTAATCCTAATCTTTTATACTCTCTTACTCTCGTAACGAAAATTATTTAAAACAAGAAATCGAAACCAGAAAATAACTTAATTTAAAGCATAGCCTAATTCTACCGAATTCGTTCCGGTTAGACAATTACATCTCGATTAACGGTTTAGCCAGACATATTAAATAATGAAAGGTATAAGGGGAAATAATTCATAATATAAATAAAGGCAATGATAAATAAACAATGAAGCATTAAAAAGTAGAAACCTGATTGCAATGTTCTTGATCAACCAAACTTCCGAAAATTTGAAACGTAAACAATAATTCAGGGGTTGGAAACAATAAAAATGGCGATAGTTTCCTAATGATGGAAACTATCACTAAGGGTTGGTAAAGGAAAATAAAAACGAACCAATACTAAAAATAAATGGTGAACTTCAAACAAAAGAAAAATGCAGAAAAATTGGACTGAACGAAGCTCTCTTGCAGAATTTGCAGTAGCTTCTATTTATAGGCAGTGGATTAGGTTTTGTTGAGAAATTATAGGCTTGGACTTCGACTGGGCTTTGAATTGTGTTTCTTGGACTTGACTGATTAGGGTTGAGTGAAATTCTCTTTTGAATGCGAAAACTTCTCGTAACGGCTCTCTCTACATTTGAATCTTGTTTCTGTAATTAGGTTATTTGACTGGAGTTTGAGACGATAGTTTCAGAATTGAGACGAGCATCATGAATTGAAACGGGAAACATGGAATGTGAGACTCCCATCTTGATAATGAGATAGTCGTTTCACCTATGAGACGGCCGTCTCACAGTTGAATTATGCAGAAATGCATTTTCTTGCTCTTTTCCTTCTGTTTTTCCACGTTTCTTGTCTAATAAGCTTCCTTTTGTACTTTTGCCTCAAAAAGTCATGTTTGATCAAATATCTGCAAAACAAATACAAAATATTTCTTAGATGAAGTACAAAATATTTCTGTAGTTGATGAGCGATCTGATAATTAAGGGAAACACTAACACATTTGAGTGATACACATGTGAGATAATGATTTTGATGAACAATTGATTATTGATCTGGACATATCTTAAATCATATGTTGGTCAAACAAATAATTCATCTTCATGCTATGGTTTATGAATGTTTATAATGTTTATTATAAACTTGTTGTTTCGGATTGGGCCTCAAGACTAAATTGGGCTATGGCCCAACATGTCGAGCAGAGGCCCATATACTCGAGCTGGGACACCTAGCAGACGGGCAGCAACATCTAACGGCCGGGCATACATTCAGGACGGGCAAAGAGCAGGTTTACCAAGTCACTCGCCACGTCACCCAATTGTCCCTTATTATCTCCTGAAAGATAGGGGCAGTTGGACCAAGGACCAGACCACTTAGCTAGGTCTTCACGCTTCTCACGCGTTCCTTGGCAGTTATTCCTTGAGCCTAGCTGATCCAGCCCAAAGAAGGACCTTGGCCCAGCGGTGGGGGCTCACTATAAATACCCTTTTTCATTAAAGGGTCAGGTATTCGGATTCACTCTAACTTACCTATTTCATTGTACCTCTTCTCACTTAAGCATTGGAGTGGCTTGCAGGTACACCCCCCTTTTCTCCCATTCTTTGACCGTTACATCAAGTCACTGGAGGGTCCTCCTGATCAGGTAAGATCAGTGGCGCCGTCTGTGGGAAACTAGCTTCCCCTTCTTCCACAACAGAAGATTAAACCTCAAACACCATCCTTCCAGCATGTCCGGAGAACAACTCAACGAACGCAACCGTCCCCTCATCGACTACACGATGGAGGACAATCTGCAATACCATGAATCTGACGCCCGAGATGGGCGCCCAACCACCCCGTCTCCTGAACCCGAGAACAATGGGAACCCGCCTCAAGTTCAAGACCAGGTGGATGACACGTTCCAACCCATCCCCGTTCCTGTCGAAGGGGATGCCACCATGATTGCTATGGTGAACACCCTCAACCAGGCCAGCTCCATGCTCTACCAGCAGCACGAAAGGATCATGGCCCTAGAAGCTGATCGACAGGAGGGCCGACCTCAGCAAGAAAGGAGGACGCAACAACATCCAGAAGTGACGAAGAAACTGGGACGTCGCTCCCCAGAGCCCAACAAGAGTAGGGCGCGTGCTCGCCGTGACTCTGGCCGATCAGGAACCTTGCCAAGGCGCAATCGAAGCCCCGACCATAACGAGCTCTCCCCACCGAGGAGCGACGAAGAAGACCTACATTGCCCCCTGTCACAGGCAATAATGGAAGCTCCATTCCCCAAAGGCATGGAGAAGCCCCCAAACTTGGCCATCTACGATGGAACCACCGACCCCGACGATCACGTCGACAATGTCAACGCAATGCTCGACTACCGCAACGACATCACCGGGAACCTCAAATGCAGGTTGTTCTCGACAACCTTCAAGAAAGGAGCCATGGTCTGGTACAAAAGCTTAGCCCCAGAGTCCATCACATCCTGGAGAGTTATGAGATCCATGTTCACAAGGCATTTTACAGCTTCCCGACGCCACCCCAAGACAGAAGCGACCCTCGAAGCCATAATGCAAAGGAAAAATGAGACATTGCGCTCGTATATCGAACGATTCAACCAAGAGGCTGTCGAGGTGGACACCACGGAACACATGAAGAAATATCTCCTTGAGTGGGGACTCTTACCCGGAAGCGAACTTAGCCGAGCGGTTGGGATAGAACTTCCCCGCACTCTGAATGACCTCCTGCATAAAGCCCAGGCTTACATCAGATACGAGGAAAAGCAGGTTGCCCACAACGCTCGCAGCAGCCGTAACACCGGGGAAACCGACCATCCCAAGCGTGAGGATCCGAACGTTCCCCATCGCAACGGGGAAAGGCGAAGGGAAGAAAAACCCCGCTGTAACACGGTGGGAGAACTGACTTTAAGCAATGTTGCGGATAGCAAGAGTCGCCACCGACTTTTATTTTATCCATAAGGAAAGGTTATAAAAGAACAGGAAAGACCTTAAGAGAACATTTTGGGTCCGGGGGGTAGGTTATGAAAAGGGAAGGTATTAGCATCCTTTTCATCCATGGTTATCCATGGGCTCTTAGGTACTTAAGCTCACTTTAAATGGTTTTTTGAAAGTGTAGTGTGTGAATAGAAAATTTTCAGAATAGTTTAATAATAATCCATGTACGGATGTGTAAAAAACTTGTTTGAAAATTTGTTGGAAATTTGTTTAAGTGTGAAAAAGTTTTGAAGTGAGCAAGTACATAGGAGTAACCTACCCTAATGTTTAAGGTCTTTCTTATTCTTTATCCTTTCCTTGGTAAGACTATCCCTACTATTAAGGAGTAGGTAGTCCTTACTTTGGATGTTAAGGGACATGTGAGGGACATTCTGATTTTTTGAAGGCCATTATGGGGTGTAATAAGCACATATGAGGGACTATCATCATTTTTCGAAAGGGACTCGATCCGTAAAGGCAACCATGATGGACTTGATGATTTATCATTTGAAGGGACTTGCTTTATACACCCCACTTGACCATTATTCGTAGGCAACTTGAGGGATAACCTTAGAAAGTGAGACGGCGATTAAAATCGACTTACGTGTGTGACGTGTTTAATTTAATTATCTCATGATTAAAATTATCTAAATTTATTTTAATATGACATACATGTTTTTGCACTCCCTAATTACTAACCATAACAAAAATAATTAAAGAATTACAAAATTACATCCGGGAAACAATTACAAGAAATTATTATAACAAAATAAATAGTAAATAAATAAACAATAAATAATAAAATATAAAGGGGTTAGTAAATAATAATAAATAAGATAAACATAATTGAATTATAAATGGGTTAGTGATAATAACAATTAGAAATAATAAACAATGTTAGAAACATAGAATAATAAATAATAATATGGTTAGTAAATATAAAATTAATTAAAAGGTTAATAAAATTGTAATAAGCAAAAATTAGTAACAATATAGTTAATAGTAATGATAGAAACCAAAAACAAAAAATTAACATACACAACTAAATAATTTTTAATTCATGTACTAATTATTAAATTATTCTTAAATGTATTATAACTACATATATTAACATTTATTTATTAAACAATATATACATATTATAAGAAGAAAATAGGTTTTAAATATCATATATAAAATTTAATTCTATTAATTATTATATTTACAAATTATTTTTAACCATATACAACAAACATAATTATTATAAATTAAATTGTTTCTAAACATTTAAAAGAAAAATAATTTGGAGTATAAGTATATTTACAAAATTTATAAGAATTATAGTAAACATATATACATAATAGTTATGTTAGGAATTAGAAAAAAAAAAAAAGATTATTAAGAAAAATAGAATTAGGTTTAAAATGAATTAGGGTTTATTAAAAAATATTTTTTTTAGGGTTTAATTATTAGGATTTATTTATATACAAAATTTATTTTTAACTAATTATATAGAATTATCTTAACTAATATATATATTATAAAATTTACATTGAAAAATCATGAGTTTTATATTTTTTAGAAAATAATTTTAAGAGTTTGAATACATAATATATACATATTTTATAATATAAATAATAATATGTTAATTATTTAAATCAATTAAATTAAACAAGAAAATAAAAGGAAAGAAAGGAAAAGAAAAGGAACCTGATGGGATTTGATCCCAAGACCTCATATTTGCCAGCAACAACCACAACCACTAAACCAACCAGGCGCAGGTGATAGTAAATGAGAATCACTTTGTTTTGTGCTTTGCCCCAAAAACCCAGGAAAATAAAGAAATAAAAAAAGGCCTGGGGGAGGATTGAACCCAGGACCTTATGGATAAGAGTATGCGCACGTTACCGCCTGGCTGGGAGAGCCTATCTGTTGGCTGAATAGCAATAATGCATAATATATTCTACTTTCTTTTATCCTGAAAAAATAGAACAAAACAATGTCCTTGGCCAGGAATCGAACCAAGGTCTTTACAATATACACGGGCAAGGCTTACCACCAGGACACACATACGCGTGTGATAACAAAACAGACAAACAACATAAAATAAGTTAATGTAATTTAAATTCCTTGAACGCGCGGGAGACTTCATCTTCTTCATTCAAATTCGTAGGATTTTCCTGCGAAATCTTCCACCAAACTACCTGCGAAAACCAAATTGGCAGCAATACCTACAAATCTCATACATGGCCAAAACTGTAAAATTTCCAGAAATTAATCAGTCAAACATGATCACAAGACAATTTTGAATCGAACCATGGTTCTTGAATGAATTTATACAGTCTATATCACAAAGCCCTAATGAAGGATAGAAACCCTAGCAATGGCCGAATCCGTATAAGGTCATGAAAATCCAATTGATTTGTCCAGAATCGTTCAAAAGCTTCAACTTATAATGCCTTGTAACTCAAAATCCGAATCTCACTTTTCTTATGAATTTTTGAACTATGAACTCACCTTTGGCTGCTGGAAATTCGTGTGCTAGGGCTAGGGTTATGCTTAGTATATATGTGGGAATGATTTAGGTCAGAAACATGGATGGGTTGTGTGAAGATTTGGTCCAAAAAATATTGAAAAAGATCATGTTGTAAAATTCAAATATTTGACCATGAAGACTTGCTATCTTTGGGAGATTTCATATGATTCCTTTCTCTTTCTAATTCAATCACCATTTAAGAATTTCTAGAAGCAATATCTTCACCCAAAAATAGTTTTTCATATTTTATATTTATTTAAAATGATTTTTATGAATTAAATCAATAATAAATAAATAAAAAATAATAAAAATGCTGAATTTTGGTCAATTGGGTCGTGCACAATGTTATGAGATGGATTGGGTCACAACTTAGCAAGCCCATTTGGAAAGAATTACTTCTAAGCCTCCATTTTCAACATAAACCATCACAAAATTTCCCAACTTTGCAAAGGCATATCTCCCTCAATTTTAAAGGTATGAGGGTGTTCTTGGACTTTTTGGAAAGCTTGAAGAGTCCTCTAAACAACCCCATTGGTTTCAGGTCCATATAATTTACCAATCTCAAGTTATGCCCTTTTGAAGTTGTTGACTTTTTGTTGACTTTCGAAATGACCTATAATGTCTTAGATCATATCTTTCAAATGAAGCATTTTTGGGCTTAACCTTCAACATCAAAGTTGTATAGAATTCAATTTCCTTCAAAATGAGCTTTGGATGGAGACTTGGTGATGAAGTATGTGAAAGTTATGGCTGGTCAAAGTTCAGTTGACTTTTACTGAGGAAACCCTAATTTAGAAACTCCTGATTATTGATGATCTGGAATCTCCTTGATGAATCATGATCAATCCTTGATCAAATGATGAATTTTACTTCATATACTTGATGTTGGCAAAAAATCATGAAGTTTGACTTTGGTTTGACCACAGTTGACCTCAGTTTGACTTTTTAACTGCATTGACTGATTTTGACTTATCTGATCATCTGACTGAGCAAACTTTTGAGAAAAGTCTTGAAACTTGTCATAGGGGTTCTTATACACATATAAGATGTTATGAAGCTTACTTGAAGTATTGGAAGTCCATTTAGCCCGATTAAAGTCAAAACCCTAGTTTTGGATGCACTGCTTAGGAGGTGCATTGTCTGAGGGAATTGTCAACTCCTTTGACCAATTGTGAACTTTGTGAACCTTGTGAATCTTCATAAAGTGTCTTGTGAACCTCATGGGAGGTATTGTGAAGCTTGTGAACCTTGTGAACCTCATGAAGTGGCTTTGTAGACCTCATGAACCTCAGGAGAGCTTTGTAATCATTGTGAATCTTGTGAACCTTGTGAACCTTCAAGAAGTAACTTGTGGACTTCATGAACCTCAAGAAAGGTCTTGTAAATGTAGAGAAACTTGTGAACCTTGTGAACCTTCTTAGAACACAAAGTCTTGTATTGTGAGGGCAAATTTTGGGGTGCAACAGCTGCCCCTGTTCAATTTTCTGAAACCTGAGGGGTTAGATTGGTATATTTGCCAGTCGTAACCTGGAAGGTTGAAGGGGATTGAACACAAAAGCCCAAAAATTTGCACTCACCAGTGCCTAGAGTGATATTGATGGTTGGTTGAACATGATTGAGTGGGCTTAAAGATGCCACTAGGGGAAAGTTCTTCAGCAGTATAATGAGAGCTGTCAGGAGTCTGGAGTAATATTGATGTAACAGCATGTCTTCATGAGGATAGAGCAATCAATAATGATAACCCTAAAGCAGTCTTGAAGTAGTAAATCTGACCTCAGGAGGATAGAGCAATCAATAGCTCTAAAGCAGTCTTGAAGTAGTAATATGACCTCAGGAGGATAGAGCAATCAGTAGCTCTAAAGCAGTCTTGAAGTAATAATATGACCTCAGGAGGATAGAGCAATCAATAGCTCTAAAGCAGTCTTGAAGTAATAATTTCAGGAGGATAGAGCCATTAATAATGATAACTCTAAAGCAGTCTTGAAATAATAGTGTGATGTGTCTTCAGGAGGATAGAGCAATCAATAATGATAACTCTAAAGCAGTCTTGAAGTAATAATTTCAGGAGGATAGAGCAATCAATAGCTCTAAAGCAGTCTTGAAATAATAAGATGATTTCAGGAGGATAGAGTAGTCAGTAGCTCTAAAGCAGTCTTGAAGTCATGAGAAGTTATCAGGAGGATAAAGTAACCCTGAGGTTACAATAAAGCAGTCCCAAAATAATAAGAAGCTCATCAGGAGGATAAAGTAACCCTGAGGTTACAATAAAGCAGTCCCAAAGTAATAAGAAGCTTATCAGGAGGATAAAGTAACCATGAGGTTACAATAAAGCAGTCCCAAAGATCATAAGTTTGCTTGTTGGATGATTAACCTGTAACAAGGTAGCTTTTGTATAATAACATTAGTTTATGCCTTATGTATGCATGTATGATATGATGCACTTAGGTAATGTACTATATGTCTATGGATATATATGTTATGGTATGATGTAAATGATGTATGTATGATATGATACTGCCGGAAGCGTCTGGATATCTTGTATAACAACTGCTGGCCAGGGAAAATAAATCCCGATTTGTTGTTGAAGAATATATAACCCTCTGTCTGCTGGGGATAATAAGGTATAGATAATTTCCCGTTTGTTGGGGATGGTAAGGTATAGATAACTTCCCGTATGTTTGATGGTAGGGCAAATATAACTTGCCGTCTTCGTTCGTCGTACCCTTATTGGAAAGTAAATTCCCGAATATCCGTATGAGGATAAAAGAGATGGATATAAATTCCAGGGGAGATGAGACTTTATGAAGATGGATTCGTCCTACTGAGGGTTTGTAACTGTCTTGTAAAGGTGAACCGGCGAAGCTTCGTTGAAATCCTTCCCTCGTTCGTCCTTAGTAAATACTATTACTGCATTTTCATGCATTTCTGGTAAACATCAATCATATTAAAAGCATAAATGCATTTCTGGTAAACATCAATCATATTCAAAAGCATACACACATTCAAACACAACCAATGGACGTTTCGCTTATGTAAATAGGGTAAAAGTAAATCTGGATTCAAAAGATGGAATTTATTTATATCAAAAGTGACCCATACACGGGTAAGTTTGTACAAGGAGACATAAACCCTAGTAAGAGGATTTTGTCATACAGTTTTACAAAAGAGTCAGCTATGTGGGAAACAATCCTATTGAGTTTCAATTCTACTATTGCCACTCAAGTATCTCATCTTCTTGCTGTTGAGACGGAAACGATTGAATTGAGCTTTATCTGTTCGAGCTTGAATAAGTAGTACAACTGGTTGCAGTTTCATGAGTGATCTAAACGAGACATAGTCATACGCTTTAATCCCTAACTTTTGCCTGGATTGCCCTTTCAGGTTTTCAATCCACCGGGATACCCTTTTTTGCCCAAGCCGCCTTTTTCAGGTTTTCGACTTGCCGGGTGTACATCTTTTCATATATATCCCTATTTTTTGCCCAAACCCTTTTGGTTTGCCGGGATGCCCTTATTTTTGCCTAGGCCTGTCAACCTAGCGGGTCTCCTTTTATGCGTAGTATTTTTTAACTATGTCTGCGTTTACAGGCTGTGGGAAGTCTTCACCATCCATTGTAGTCAATATCATGGCACCTCCTGAGAACACTGTCTTGACTACAAATGGTCCTTCATATGTTGGAGTCCACTTGCCCCTAGGATCACCCTGTGGTAATATGATACGCTTGATTACCAAGTCACCAGCCTGATATACCTTTGGCTTAACCTTCTTGTTAAAAGCCTTGATCATCCGTTTCTGGTACATCTGGCCATGACAAACTGCTGCTAACCTCTTTTCATCAATCAAATTTATCTGGTCCAGTCGAGTCTGAACCCACTCATCTTCATCCAGGCCTGCATCCTTCATAATTCTCAAGGAGGGAATCTGAACTTCAATGGGCAGAACTGCTTCCATACCATAGACTAAGGAGAATGGGGTTGCCCCTGTTGAAGTACGTATTGTAGTACGATAACCATGAAGAGCAAATGGTAACATCTCATGCCAATCCTTGTAAGTAACAGTCATCTTTTGTACAATCTTCTTAATGTTCTTATTAGCAGCTTCAACTGCCCCATTCATCTTTGGACGATACGGAGAAGAGTTATGATGCTTAATCTTGAACTGCGCGCAGAGATCAGTAATCATAGTGTTGTTCAGATTAGAGCCATTGTCAGTGATAATCCTCTCAGGGATGCCATACCTACATATGAGATTATTCTTAATGAACCGAGCCACAACATTCTTGGTAACAGATGCAAATGAAGCTGCCTCTACCCACTTCGTGAAGTAATCAATAGCAACCAGGATGAAACGATGTCCATTAGAAGCAGTAGGCTTGATCTCACCAATCATATCAATGCCCCACATGGCAAAGGGCCAAGGAGCAGTCAACACATTCAATGGTGATGGAGGTACATGAACTTTATCAGCATAGATTTGACATTTGTGACAAGTTCTGGAGTGTTGATAGCAATCAGCTTCCATGGTAGACCAATAGTAACCTGCTCTCAATATCTTCTTTGCCATAGTATGACCACTAGAATGAGTGCCAAAGGTCCCATCATGCATCTCTTCCATAATTTATGTAGCTTCCTTCTTATCCACACAACGAAGCATAGTTGAATCATGATTGCGCTTATACAGAATGCCATTACTCACAAAGAACTTAGCAGAGAACCTTCTCAGAAACTTCCTATCTTTGACAGATGCCCCTTCAGGAAACTCCTGAGCTTCAAGATATCTTTTCACTTCATAGAACCAAGGCTTCTCCTCTGCCCCTTCTGTGTCAATCTCATTGCAGTATGCAGGCTTCTCAAATCTATCAATGGTGATCTTGGGAGCTTCATCATCCCAACTGATCTCAAACATAGATGCCATGGTGGCCAATGCATCTGCCAACTGATTCTCTCTTCGTGGAATATGTCCAAAAGTAATCTCTTTGAAATGTGGGATTAAAGTCAACACATGCTCTCTGTAAGGAATGAGGTTGTCATGCTTGGTATCCCAATCTCCTTTAATCTGACTTACTACCAGGGCTGAATCTCCATACACATCAAGGAACTGAATCTTCATATCAATAGCAGCTTTAATACCCAGGATACATGCCTCATATTCAGCCATGTTATTGGTACAATGGAAACGAAGTCTGGCAGTAATCGGGGTATGACAACCTTCAGGGGAACTAATCACAACACCAACACCATTACCAAGTGCATTAGAGGCACCATCAAAAACCATAGTCCATCGGGATCCTTGTTCAGGTCCGTCATATTGTCCAGGTTCTTTGGTAATAATCATAATGTCTTCATCAGGGAACTCAAAATTCATTGACTGGTAATCATCCACTGCTTGATGAGCCAAATGATCAGCAACAACACTTCCTTTAATGGCCTTCTGAGTAGTATACTGTATGTCATATTCTGTCAAGATCATTTGCCATCTTGCAATTCTTCCGGAGAGAGCAGGTTTCTCAAATATATACTTGATTGGATCCATCTTAGAAATCAATAAGGTAGTATGGGTCAACATATACTGTCTTAGTCGGCGAGCAGCCCATGCCAAAGCGCAGCAAGTTTTCTCGAGCAGTGAGTATCTTGTTTCACAGTCGGTAAACTTTTTGCTAAGGTAGTATATTGCCTGCTCTTTTCGACCAGACTCGTCATGTTGCCCCAACACACACCCCATTGAGTTGTCTAACACTGTTAAGTACATAATCAAGGGTCTTCCATTAACTGGTGGCATCAAAATTGGTGGTTCTAGCAGATATCTCTTGATTTCATCAAAGGCAGTTTGGCACTCATCATTCCATTCCATCACCTGATCTTTCTTCAACAATTTGAAAATTGGCTCACAGATGGTAGTTAATTGGGAAATAAATCTTGCAATGTAATTCAATCGTCCCAAGAAACCCCTAACCTCCTTCTCAGTACGGGGAGCTGGCATCTCTCGTATAGCTTTCACTTTTGCAGGATCCACTTCAATACCTTTTCCACTGACAATGAAACCCAAGAGCTTTCCAGATCTAACTCCAAAAGTACACTTGTTTGGATTCAATCTCAACTTGTATTTCTTCAACCTCTCAAACAATTTGTGCAGATGATCAAGATGTTGCTCTTCATTCTGAGATCTGGCTATCATATCATCTACATATACCTCTATCTCATGATGAATCATATCATGAAACAAAGCCACCATAGCACGCTGATATGTTGCCCCTGCATTCTTCAAACCAAATGGCATCACTTTATAGCAAAAGGTGCCCCACTGTGTCACAAATGTTGTCTTCTCCATATCTTCAGGTGCCATCTTGATTTGATTGTAACCAGAGAAACCATCCATAAAAGAGAATACCTTATGCTGAGCAGTGTTGTCTACCAGGATATCAATATGAGGAAGGGGAAAGTCATCTTTGGGGCTAGCCTTGTTCAAATCTCTGTAGTCTACACACATACGCACCTTACCATCTTTCTTAGGAACTGGTACCACATTTGCAACCCACTGAGGATAAGAAGTCACTGCCAAGAACCCTGCATGAACTGTTTCATTACCTCTGCCTTGATCTTTTCTGACATTTCAGGACGCATACGACGAACCTTCTGCTTCTTTGGACGACAATCTTCTTTCACTGGTAAACGGTGAACCACAATGTCTGTATCCAACCCTGGCATATCTTCATAAGACCAAGCAAAGATCTCCACATAGTCGCGCAACATCTGAATCAACCTGTTCTTGACATTGTCCTCTAAATCAGCCCCTATCTTGACCTCTTTTCTGTTTTCTTCAGTTCCCAAATTCACAACTTCGACTGGCTCTTCATGTGGCTGTATAGCTTTCTCTTCTTGTTGTAACAACCTAGCGAGCTCTACAGGTATTTCACAATCGTCCTCATTTCCGTCTTCAGTTTGATAGATCGGATTCTCGAAATTATAATTGGCAATAGTAGAACTGTTATCAACAGGATCCAGAGTGGATGAGGATCTGCATTTAGTGATGTGGGTGTGTGTAAGAACACATAGCTGATAAAACAAAAATAAAAGAAAAGAAAGACAAGGAACACAATATTTACGAAAACGAAACGTCCACTGATTTTATTGAATGAAGTATGCAAATGAAATGACAGCCCGTAACAAGCACACCATTGTGTCCCGGGTAAGGCACATGGCTTGAAAGTTTTAATTGTTCAAGAAATTACAAATTTAAAAACATAACACAGTAATAGTATTTACTCCTGACTAAAGGAGATAGGGATAACATCTTCAGCTTTCCAATTATTGAGTCCAGCACCCACAGTAGGAAAAATCCATGCCTCCACGTTGTAGTCTTCATCATAGTCTCCCACAGCATTGATAACCCCTTGATTGGTGATACGAGCAGCACGAGCACGACGAACAGCCTTCTGGGACTCTGCAGTGAAACCCAAACCAAACTTGTCAGACTTGTATGGAATATCAGGAAGCTGACCCCAAATAGTACAACCACCTTCATCCACCATAGCTCTAGCATCATTGAGGGAAGCCATTGCCATTGTTGGAGGTTTTCTGGTGACCACAGGAACTTTCTTCACAACAGGAGGAGCTACATAATCATTAACAACCCAAGGAACCACTTCAAATGTCTGACACGGAGTCTCAATGTATTCACCTTCCATTTCCAGATACTTGAAAGTGTTTACATGGCTGACAAAGTATTCTTCTTCTCCATAGACAGTAACAACCTTTCCATTCACCGGATATCTCAACTTTTGGTGCAATGTAGAGGTCACAGCACCTGCCCCATGAATCCAGGGACGACCAAGCAGACAAGAGTATGAAGGACGAATATCCATCACATAAAATGTAGCAGTAAACACTTGAGAACCAACTTTGATTGGAAGATCAATCTCCCCATGCACTACTCTTCTAGAACCATCAAAAGCCTTTACCACAATATTACTGGGCTTCAGCACAGCATCTTCAGGACTCAGCTTGTTCAGGACTTCTTTAGGCAACACATTCAGAGAGGAACCATTGTCTATCAGCACATGTGACAGGATAGTGCCCCTGCATTCAATTGAAATGTGCAAGGCCCTGTTATGATCCCTCTTGGCAGGGGTCAAGTCAGCATCAGAAAATCCTAACCCATTGTCATAGGTCAGGTGGGCAACACAGTTCTCAAATTGGTCAACAGAAATTGCACTGGGTACATGAGCCATCTTCAGAAACTTGATCAATGACTTGGCATGAGCCTCAGAACATAACAACAAGGACAACATAGAAATCTTTGAGGGAGTATGCCCCAACTGATCAACAATGTCATAATCACTCTTGCGAATGATTTTCAATACTTCTTCCATCTGCTTAGAGAGGTCATCAGCAGCTGGCACATCAGTAGATATAGGCTCAATAACAGGACCCTTGCCCCGAGCATCAGTGGTGGAGGTAGCAGCAGGAGTAACTGCACTCTTAGAAGCAACTGGAGGAGAGAAGACTCTTCCACTACGAGTGATCTTGCTAGATCCAGCAATATTATCAATGTCAGCAGGCATATCAGGTAAAGGCTCCTGCTTGACACCATGGATGTAAACATCAGACCCATAGTGCCAAGGCACAGCTTTGTCAGATGTATAAGGAATAGGACCAGGAGTGGTAATGATCAGAGGAGCCACTCTGGCTTCAGCAACAACTTTCACAGGACCTTCAGCAGTAATCTTGATTGGGCCCTGACGAGTGATTTTAATAGGACCCTTTGAAGTGATTCTTAGTGGTACTTTGTCAACCATGTCAACCTCTTTAATCTTCTTACCCCGAGTCAGATGATCCACCATACTTTCTACAGATGCTGGTCTTCTTTCAAACACTATAGTATACTTATCCATGAGACGTTGAATTCCATCTCTCAAAATGAAGCAACTATCCGGCTTATAGGTACAATACAGACAATCTTCACGACAACCTGGAAAGATCCCAGCTTGTACTAACCTCTTTTTGATAACAGACAATGGTGTGCTCAACTCCATAACTGAATAGACATGCAGGTCTTCTTCATCAATGGCATTGACAGTCTTCTCGTGATTTGGCATTGGAGCTGTAATCACATTTGGAGTACCTGGTGGATCAAACTCAATTTCTCCAGCATCAATCATATATTGAATTTTGTTCTTCAAGACCCAGCAGTTATTAGTATCATGTCCTGGACAGTTTGAATGATATGCACATCGTGCATTGGGATTGTACTTGGGAGAGGTAACATTGGGATTCTGAGGAGCCTCCCTCAGGGTAATAAGTTCAGCCTTCAACAAGTGTTGCAAGGCCTGAGCCATTGACATGTTGATCTTCGTGAACTGTCTTCTAGCCCTCTGTTGGTTGCCTTGAGGCTGCTCTGTTGGTGCAGGAGTTGGATTTGAAATATGAACTGCACTAACAGACTGATGCCTTCTGTTACGATCAGGTTGACCATAAACAGCATTGGATTCTTTCTTCCCAGTGGGAGGCTTCTTTGCAGCACCTGATGAAGAAGTGCCCACTTGGATCTTACCACTCTTGATACCATTCTCTACTCGCTCTCCTGTCATGATCAACTCAGTGAAGCCAGATGATGAGCTTCCAATGAGATGACTGTAAAACGGACCATTCAGCGTACACATGAACATATCAACCAATTCCCTGTCAGTCAAAGGGGGTTGAACTCTTCCAGCTAAATCTCTCCATTTCTGAGCATACTCCTTAAAACTTTCTTTGGCACCCATAGACATACTCTGAAGCTGCATGCGAGTGGGGGCTAAGTCAGCATTGTATTGATACTGCTTATAGAAAGCTTCAGCAAGATCATTCCAGTCTTTGATGTTGACACTCTCCAACTGATAATACCACTCCAGCTGAGCTCCAGATAAGCTCTCTTGAAAGAAATGGATCCACAACTTCTTATCAGCAGTGTGGGGTTGAATCCTTCTGACATAAGATCTCAAATGCAGCTTGGGACAAGAGACCCTATCATAGACAACAAATGTAGGAACTTTGAACCCAATGGGTATCACAACCCCAGATATCAAACTTAAATCCTCAAAATCCAGCCCAGATGATTTCTGCAACTCCATAGCATCCATTCTATCCACCAGCATCTTGAATTTGTCTTCATTAGGCTCATGGTAGTAATTAGCCTCAGAATCAGAGTCCCCCATTGTGTGGTGGAGACTGCCTTCCTCTTGCTCAGATTCTTCAGATTCATAGTCTTCAACTGGTTCTTTGGTCTTGGCAAGACCTTTGAACCTTCTTCCCATGTTGATCAACCCAGCAGACCTTCTAGTCTTCTTAGTCTTCTTGGCCAGCAGTGCCTTCAATTCATCCTGCCCCTTGGACAGGTTCAAGATCAGCTCTTGGAACTGTGCATTTTGTGCCTGGAGATCCTTAACTGATTGTTCAAGAGCCATTGCTGAAATAAACAGCGAGAAGATGAGAAACCTGTGCACAATATAAACCTGTGATACAATGAAATGATATGGGAATGCATATGCAATGTTTTCAAGGACCGCAGGATTTAAATTTGCTTAAACAAACAAGAAAGTAACTTTTTATTAGTAATAACTTGTTTTGCCTTTTAGGCTTACAAAAATGGAAATGAAATAAGTACAAAAGATGGGGTTTTAAGTCTCCCATGGACGTTTCCTCTTTGTATTGAGGTATGAGTTGAGGTTCCGTTCCACGTGAAGTTGCTTTGTTAGTTCTAGGATTCTTGCTTGGCTTGCTTTGTAATGAGCCTCGAAAGTATCCCTTTGCTCCTTCAGTTGGATCCAAGATCTCTGCCAATCTTCCATATCAGTAGGCATGTCTGGGTAAAGGATGGTATAAGCAGTGTCTCCTTCAGCAACAGGTTCCATGGTAACTGGTAGGACGGCAGGATATGGCATCATGAGTGTCTGAGCACGAGATCGTACCCATCTGAGATAAGCCTCCATAGGAATAGTGTACTTAGGCTCCAGTGTCTTGCTGTCAACCCTGTTTACCTTTCCCCAAGCTCGTATGAATCTCTGACGGTAACCCTGAAGATCGTTGTCATAATCAAACACAATGCCCTGAATCAACATGTCATGTGGGCCATCACTTCTGGCGTAACCAAACTGTCGTAAAGCTAGAGAGGGGTTGTAAGTGATGCCTCCTCTTATGCCTAGTAGTGGCACATTAGGAAACTCCCCACAACGGTCAATGATGGTGACATTCTCCATAGATCTGGAGCACCAATGGATGTCTGAGTGAGAAAGTGACATGATCCTCTTGGACCATCTGAACCCTTGCTCATTCTTCATTACTGAGCGAGGGAGGTGAGAAATAAACCACCTAGATAGCAAAGGTATGCAACACATCAAAGTTCCTCTTGCCCTTGTAGTACGAGTGTGAAGAGAATGCAGGATGTCTCCAAGCAATGTAGGCACTGGATTGCGACTCAGAAATATGTTAATGGCATGAACGTCTATGAACTGATCTGGATTGGGGAACAATACTAAGCCATAAATCAGCAAGGCTAAGATCTCCTCAAAAGCATCATAGCTCATGGCCTTCAAGAACATTTGAGCCTTATCCATTAGCATCTTGGCAAGAATACCCTTGACTCCACTTCTCGTTTCTAGAACAATGTCAGACTTCTTCAGATGTAGGGCTGCAGCAATGACCTCTGGTTTAAGCTCCTTCTCCAAGCCTGTGAAGGGTCTTTGATCAAGAACAGGTATGCCCAGAAGTTTAGAGAACTCCTCCATGGTTGGAACCAGCTGATAGTCGGGGAATGTAAAGCAGTGGTGCTTAGGGTCAAAGAACTGAAACAGGACACTCATCATGTCTTCACTGAACCCTGAAGTGACTAGATCCAATAGGTGACCATGTCTCTTGTTGAACCTGGAATGATCAGACATTTGAGAAACCAACTCTTTAAGCTTGGGAGGTATCCCCACAAAGTTGATCCGGATGGTGTTTCTACGAGCAGAAGCCATGACCTGCAACAAAGAACAAAGATAAATCCCTTGGTCCTTGAAATGGTTAGGGAAAATGCTATGCTTATGATGCATGATGATGTCATGATGTTATGCTCAATCACAAACATGTGGCACACACAAGCAAGTCACACAATAGCCCTAGGTTTAAAGGCTTGCATGAGGTTCAAAGGTAAGTACCCTCCCCTGAAGTTAGTTGGTTCATCCTGTCCTATGAAAGTAACCAGGTTCTAAGGGATCTCAATATCATTGATCCTTCACAAGGGTGGTTGTTCAGTAGGCAACTTACTTGCCAACCAAAACCCTCCAAGTTTAAAATCTCAATGAGCGTAGTATCGAGTGTCAACCAACTTCAGTCTGTACCAAAGCCGGTTACCTCACTACTTTCTAAAGGCCAAGATGAGTTAACTAGGGTTCTAAAAGTTAGTTAGTGCATTGACAACATATGGCAGCCTCAATATTATCCTCAACTTGACTTAAGGAATATAAGCACCAACCAAGAAGTCGCACTAACTATGGCCACCAGATCAACCGTATCGATATACGTCGTACAGTTTCCTTGGTCTATTGCCATTTACCTAAGGTACACTAGATCCGGGTTAGGACCTTTCACACATAAGAGCACCCCAACAAGTAATATAAAACAAACAAAGCAAACAATTCAAAGTGATCTTAATTCCTAAGGGTACCCCTCTTAAATAGCTCCCCAGCAGAGTCGCCAGTTCTGTAACACGGTGGGAGAACTGACTTTAAGCAATGTTGCGGATAGCAAGAGTCGCCACCGACTTTTATTTTATCCATAAGGAAAGGTTATAAAAGAACAGGAAAGACCTTAAGAGAACATTTTGGGTCCGGGGGGTAGGTTATGAAAAGGGAAGGTATTAGCATCCTTTTCATCCATGGTTATCCATGGGCTCTTAGGTACTTAAGCTCACTTTAAATGGTTTTTTGAAAGTGTAGTGTGTGAATAGAAAATTTTCAGAATAGTTTAATAATAATCCATGTACGGATGTGTAAAAAACTTGTTTGAAAATTTGTTGGAAATTTGTTTAAGTGTGAAAAAGTTTTGAAGTGAGCAAGTACATAGGAGTAACCTACCCTAATGTTTAAGGTCTTTCTTATTCTTTATCCTTTCCTTGGTAAAACTATCCCTACTATTAAGGAGTAGGTAGTCCTTACTTTGGATGTTAAGGGACATGTGAGGGACATTCTGATTTTTTGAAGGCCATTGTGGGGTGTAATAAGCACATATGAGGGACTATCATCATTTTTCGAAAGGGACTCGATCCGTAAAGGCAACCATGAGGGACTTGATGATTTATCATTTGAAGGGACTTGCTTTATACACCCCACTTGACCATTATTCGTAGGCAACTTGAGGGATAACCTTAGAAAGTGAGACGGCGATTAAAATCGACTTACGTGTGTGACGTGTTTAATTTAATTATCTCATGATTAAAATTATCTAAATTTATTTTAATATGACATACATGTTTTTGCACTCCCTAATTACTAACCATAACAAAAATAATTAAAGAATTACAAAATTACATCCGGGAAACAATTACAAGAAATTATTATAACAAAATAAATAGTAAATAAATAAACAATAAATAATAAAATATAAAGGGGTTAGTAAATAATAATAAATAAGATAAACATAATTGAATTATAAATGGGTTAGTGATAATAACAATTAGAAATAATAAACAATGTTAGAAACATAGAATAATAAATAATAATATGGTTAGTAAATATAAAATTAATTAAAAGGTTAATAAAATTGTAATAAGCAAAAATTAGTAACAATATAGTTAATAGTAATGATAGAAACCAAAAACAAAAAATTAACATACACAACTAAATAATTTTTAATTCATGTACTAATTATTAAATTATTCTTAAATGTATTATAACTACATATATTAACATTTATTTATTAAACAATATATACATATTATAAGAAGAAAATAGGTTTTAAATATCATATATAAAATTTAATTCTATTAATTATTATATTTACAAATTATTTTTAACCATATACAACAAACATAATTATTATAAATTAAATTGTTTCTAAACATTTAAAAGAAAAATAATTTGGAGTATAAGTATATTTACAAAATTTATAAGAATTATAGTAAACATATATACATAATAGTTATGTTAGGAATTAGAAGAAAAAAAATAAGATTATTAAGAAAAATAGAATTAGGTTTAAAATGAATTAGGGTTTATTAAAAAATATTTTTTTTAGGGTTTAATTATTAGGATTTATTTATATACAAAATTTATTTTTAACTAATTATATAGAATTATCTTAACTAATATATATATTATAAAATTTACATTGAAAAATCATGAGTTTTATATTTTTTAGAAAATAATTTTAAGAGTTTGAATACATAATATATACATATTTTATAATATAAATAATAATATGTTAATTATTTAAATCAATTAAATTAAACAAGAAAATAAAAGGAAAGAAAGGAAAAGAAAAGGAACCTGATGGGATTTGATCCCAAGACCTCATATTTGCCAGCAACAACCACAACCACTAAACCAACCAGGCGCAGGTGATAGTAAATGAGAATCACTTTGTTTTGTGCTTTGCCCCAAAAACCCAGGAAAATAAAGAAATAAAAAAAGGCCTGGGGGAGGATTGAACCCAGGACCTTATGGATAAGAGTATGCGCACGTTACCGCCTGGCTGGGAGAGCCTATCTGTTGGCTGAATAGCAATAATGCATAATATATTCTACTTTCTTTTATCCTGAAAAAATAGAACAAAACAATGTCCTTGGCCAGGAATCGAACCAAGGTCTTTACAATATACACGGGCAAGGCTTACCACCAGGACACACATACGCGTGTGATAACAAAACAGACAAACAACATAAAATAAGTTAATGTAATTTAAATTCCTTGAACGTGCGGGAGACTTCATCTTCTTCATTCAAATTCGTAGGATTTTCCTGCGAAATCTTCCACCAAACTACCTGCGAAAACCAAATTGGCAGCAATACCTACAAATCTCATACATGGCCAAAACTGTAAAATTTCCAGAAATTAATCAGTCAAACATGATCACAAGACAATTTTGAATCGAACCATGGTTCTTGAATGAATTTATACAGTCTATATCACAAAGCCCTAATGAAGGATAGAAACCCTAGCAATGGCCGAATCCGTATAAGGTCATGAAAATCCAATTGATTTGTCCAGAATCGTTCAAAAGCTTCAACTTATAATGCATTGTAACTCAAAATCCGAATCTCACTTTTCTTATGAATTTTTGAACTATGAACTCACCTTTGGCTGCTGGAAATTCGTGTGCTAGGGCTAGGGTTATGCTTAGTATATATGTGGGAATGATTTAGGTCAGAAACATGGATGGGTTGTGTGAAGATTTGGTCCAAAAAATATTGAAAAAGATCATGTTGTAAAATTCAAATATTTGACCATGAAGACTTGCTATCTTTGGGAGATTTCATATGATTCCTTTCTCTTTCTAATTCAATCACCATTTAAGAATTTCTAGAAGCAATATCTTCACCCAAAAATAGTTTTTCATATTTTATATTTATTTAAAATGATTTTTATGAATTAAATCAATAATAAATAAATAAAAAATAATAAAAATGCTGAATTTTGGTCAATTGGGTCGTGCACAATGTTATGAGATGGATTGGGTCACAACTTAGCAAGCCCATTTGGAAAGAATTACTTCTAAGCCTCCATTTTCAACATAAACCATCACAAAATTTCCCAACTTTGCAAAGGCATATCTCCCTCAATTTTAAAGGTATGAGGGTGTTCTTGGACTTTTTGGAAATCTTGAAGAGTCCTCTAAACAACCCCATTGGTTTCAGGTCCATATAATTTACCAATCTCAAGTTATGCCCTTTTGAAGTTGTTGATTTTTTGTTGACTTTCGAAATGACCTATAATGTCTTAGATCATATCTTTCAAATGAAGCATTTTTGGGCTTAACCTTCAACATCAAAGTTGTAGAGAATTCAATTTCCTTCAAAATGAGCTTTGGATGGAGACTTGGTGATGAAGTATGTGAAAGTTATGGCTGGTCAAAGTTCAGTTGACTTTTACTGAGGAAACCCTAATTTAGAAACTCCTGATTATTGATGATCTGGAATCTCCTTGATGAATCATGATCAATCCTTGATCAAATGATGAATTTTACTTCATATACTTGATGTTGGCAAAAAATCATGAAGTTTGACTTTGGTTTGACCACAGTTGACCTCAGTTTGACTTTTTAACTGCATTGACTGATTTTGACTTATCTGATCATCTGACTGAGCAAACTTTTGAGAAAAGTCTTGAAACTTGTCATAGGGGTTCTTATACACATATAAGATGTTATGAAGCTTACTTGAAGTATTGGAAGTCCATTTAGCCCGATTAAAGTCAAAACCCTAGTTTTGGATGCACTGCTTAGGAGGTGCATTGTCTGAGGGAATTGTCAACTCCTTTGACCAATTGTGAACTTTGTGAACCTTGTGAATCTTCATAAAGTGTCTTGTGAACCTCATGGGAGGTATTGTGAAGCTTGTGAACCTTGTGAACCTCATGAAGTGGCTTTGTAGACCTCATGAACCTCAGGAGAGCTTTGTAATCATTGTGAATCTTGTGAACCTTGTGAACCTTCAAGAAGTAACTTGTGGACTTCATGAACCTCAAGAAAGGTCTTGTAAATGTAGAGAAACTTGTGAACCTTGTGAACCTTCTTAGAACACAAAGTCTTGTATTGTGAGGGCAAATTTTGGGGTGCAACACCCGCGAACCCCGGGAAGGAAGAGGCCTCGCGGGCCGATACAGCGAGTATACATTGCTGACAGCTCCCCGCAAGCGCATCCTCGCCGAATGCATCAACTCCGAGTTCAAACAGGGCAGGGTAAGGTTCCCAAAACCTTCTGCACTCAAGCCTCACACCGACAAGTCCAAGTACTGCAGGTTCCACAGAAGCCATGGGAATGTGACTGAAGATTGCGTTCACCTGAAAGACACAATAGAGATTTTGATCCAAGAAGGACATCTCAAGCAATACACTAGGAGGAACGAAACCTCCAAACACGAAGAGCCAGAAAAGAAGAGACCCCGGGAGGACACTCCCCCCGACGACTCTTCCTATCAGGTGGCCCTTTGCATATCACGACCATAAGACTTCGGCTTCCCCGGTACACCACCAGAAGGGCGGATCACTGCTCTCAGCCCCTGGGAAGACTTTCCAACTGCCCTTGTCATATCAGGCAGAGGGATGAACGGCGAGGCCGCCGCCCTTTCGGTAAAGCGCAAGTTCGACGAGCTCCTTCTGACTGCACCCGAGCAAAAGGCAATGTTGACAAAATACCGAGGCAAGTCCAACCCAATATCCTTCTTTCTAGAGGAGCTTCCGGGCGGTTCCCCCAACTCAGGCATCCCGTTGCTGATTAGAGCCAAGATGGCTCACTTCGACGTCCGACGTATTCTGGTCGACCAAGGCAGCTCGGTGGACATCATGTATGTCCACCTTTTCAAGACCCTAAAATTGGACAAAACCAACCTATCTCCCTACGTCGGTTCTGACCTCCAAGGATTCAACGGAGCCACGACAAATCCGTAGGGCTACGTCGAGCTCCTCGTCACCTTCGGAGAGCAAGAGACGGCCATAGAAATCAAGATCCAGTTCCTGGTCATAGAATGTCCCTCTCTTTACAACTGCATCCTCGGCCGCCCGACTCTAGCTGAGCTGACGGCGGTCCCGTCTACCGTCCACCTGAAGATGAAATATTACACCAAACTGGGCCGCGTAGTCACCATCCACGGCGACATCGAAGCCGCCCGAAGGTGTTACGATGCCGCAGTAAAAGGACAGGCCACAATCAACACAAAGAGTAACAAAAAGCCCAGGGCCGAGGAGCCTCCCCCTAGGGAATCAACGCCATCGACCTCGATTGCCGCATCGGCCAGGACGAAACTGAAGAGCGAAAACCCACCGAGGGACAGGCTCCCACTCACCCGTTCCGCCCAGTCCCGGACGGAGAGTTCGAGCTCGTCCCTCTGGGCGATGACCCTAACAGAACAGTAAAGATAGGCAAGGGGCTGCCCGAAGAAATAAGGAAGCAACTCGCGATATGCCTCAGGGAGAACTCCGATCTCTTCGCATGGAACGCCGCGGAAATGCCCGGCCTAGACCCTGAGGTCGCATGTCACCAATTAGCTTTAGACCGGGAAATCAGGCCTGTAGCACAGCGTAGGCGCAAGCAGTCCCCCGAGAAAGCAGAGCCTGCCGAGCAAGCTGTAAAAGACCTCATAGAGGCAAATTTTATTTCTGAAGCCCAGTACACAACCTGGCTCTCTAATGTAGTCCTCGTTAAGAAAAATAATGGAAAATGGCGTATGTGTGTTGATGATACTGATCTTAATAGGGCTTGTCCCAAAGATGCTTTTCCTCTCCCTAACATAGATAAACTCGTCGACAATTCTGCAGGTTTCAAACTCTTGTCCTTCATGGACGCATACAATAGATATAATCAAATCCCTATGTCGGACATGGACAAGAGACACATGACATTCATGACCCCGACCGACAATTACTATTACAATGTAATGCCTTTCGGACTCAAGAACGCCGGGGCCACATACCAGCGCATGATGAACAAAGTCTTCCGAGGGGAAATCGGGGATATGCTCGAGATATACATGGACGACATGATCATCAAATAACACGAGGAGACCGACCACGCTCGACACCTCTACAAAGTCTTCGAGAAGGCGAGACAATGCAAAATGAGGTTTAACCCAGAGAATTGCACATTCGGCGTCCGGGCAGGAAAATTCTTGGGTTTCTACCTCACCGAGAGGGGGATCGAGACCAACCCCGACAAATGTCGAGCATTCTCGGAGTTTCCGACCCGGAAATCTAAAAATTCCATTCAATCCCTCAACGGGGTGCTCACCTCACTCTCCTGTTTCATCGCCAAATCCTCCCAGCACGCGCTACCTTTCTTTAAACTCCTCCGTAAGGAGGCCACCTTTGAATGGACCGACGAATGCGAACGGGCACTACTCCATCTGAAGAAGGCCCTCTCCGAACCCCCGGTCCTGTCACGACCATTGGAAAGGGAGACCTTATATCTGTATCTATCTGTGGCAACCAAGGCCGTCAGTGCCGCCCTTATCAGAGAAACCAACGAGCGACAAAAACCCATCTACTTCACGAGCAAAGCTCTCCAAGGCCCTGAGCTCAGATACCAACAAATTGAAAAGGTTGCATTAGCTCTCATAAATGCCGCGAGAAGATTACGTCACTACTTCCTCGCCCACACGATCAAAGTAAGAACCGATCAACCAATAAAACAACTTCTTGGGCAGCCAGACATGGCCGGCAGAATGTTAAAATGGTTGCTGGAACTTTCCGAATTCGATATACAGTACGAGAGCAGGAAAGCTTTGAAAGCTCATGCCCTGACCGACTTTGTCGCGGAAATGACTCACAACCCGCTACCAGCGGACGGCGCCCATAAATGGACGATCTTCGTCGACGGCGCCTCTGGCACGACAGGCAGCGGGGCCGGGATCATCCTCGAAAACGAGGACGGTATCCTGATTGAGGTCTCACTGGCACTAGCCTTACCAACCTCCAACAACCAAGCCGAATATGAGGCTTTCATCGCCGGTCTAAGATTGGCCGAAAACCTAGGAACAAAGGAAGTAAAAATATCAACAAACTCCCAGCTTGTGGCATCACAAGTACAAGGAGAGTACCAAACCAAGAACGACAACCTCATCGAGTACTTAGCTTTGGTCAAAGAAAGACTCGAAAAATTCGAGATGTGGGAAGTTCAACACGTACCTCGCGACCATAACACACGAGCAGACATCCTATCAAAACTGGCTAGCATGAGAAGGAAGGGCGAAAACAAATCGGTAATCCAAGAAATCCTTCCTCGACCTAGTATCGAGAAGCCACCTCCTCCACTTGAGGTCAACATGATCGGGGACACTCATTGTTGGATGACACCCATATATGACTACCTCACAAAGGGCGAACTCCCCACTGACCCTAAAGAGGCGACCACCACCAAACATAGGGCGTGCTCGTATGTCCTCCTCGAAGGGAAACTCTACCGTAGAGGACTCTCCATCCCGTTACTCAAATGCGTCGAAGAAGAGAAAGTTCCCGACATATTGGGGAAAATGCACCGAGGAATCAACGCCCAACATCCCGGCGGACGATTGCTCGCACGCAAGGCTCTTCGAGCGGGCTACTATTGGCCGACCATGCAACACGACTCCAAGGAACACGTCAAAAAATGCGACAAGTCAACGACACGCCGACATGCACCTCGCGCCCCCAAACGAACTAAAAACACTCTCCTCTCCTTGGCCCTTCGTGTGGTGGGGCATGGACATCCTCGGGCCCTTCGTAACTGGGTCATACCAAAATAAATACCTCATTGTAGGGGTAGACTATTTCACCAAATGGATCGAAGCAGAGGCACTGGACAAAATAACCGCACAGAACATTCTTCGATTTTTCAAACGAAATATCCTCGCTCGGTTCGACATACCTCGGGTCCTCATCACGGACAACGGGACGCAATTCACGGACGGAGGATTTCAGGACTTCGTGACCAGCTTAGGCATTAAACAACATTTCACATCCGTCGAGCACCCTCAAACCAACGGACAAGCGGAGGCGGCCAACAGGGTAATCCTGCGCGGACTTAAGCGCAGACTCGACGAGGCAAAAAGGGCATGGGTCGAGGAGTTACACAGTGTCCTGTGGGCATATCGCACGACACCACATTCCACGACCGGGGAAACCCCATTCAGACTAACATACGGCACCGAAGCAGTCATCCCAATAGAAATACGAGAGCCGACGAGACGCATAGAAGAGACCCTCGACGAGGAGATTAACGACGAAGCACTTAGAGCCGAGCTGGATCTCGTCGACGAGATCCGCTCCGAAGCAGCCCTTAGGGAAATATCCCTCAAACAAAAAATAGCCTTGCGCCACGACGCAAAGGTCATAAAGAGAGAGTTCCAGGTGGGCAGCCTGGTCCTCAGAAGAAATAAAAAAAAAATCAAGAGAGGGTAAACTGACCGCCAACTGGGAAGGTCCCTGATGCGTGTTTTTCGCAAGTGTACGAATCACGTCAAAGTAATATAAAAGATTATCGAATCCACAGAGACCAAGTGTCAATCTATCAAACCTGTTGTTATGGTGTGTATCTAAGGCAACTATTTTTAAGGGTTTTAATAAGGGTGCAATGGTAAATAAAATTATAATTTTAAATAATAAATAAAGACAGGCTCGAATGTAATTCACGTAATCAATGATAATCCAGTACTTGTTAGTGGAACTACTTATGGGCAGTGTTTTCTTCTTTGAAAATAACTAATTTAACAGGAACTGTCGCTTTCGCGTATTCAGAACCGAGTTGTACTCTCTAATCAACCCCTCCTATTGTCACGGATAAAAAGGTGCGTACTGCGTTAGAGTAGTAAACCTATTTTTAAGAAATATAGTATCTTAACTAAGTTGAAAAGTATTTTAACCTGGACTTCTTAGCAAAAAGAGGTTCTTGCGAACCAGAGTTTAAACTTCCTAACGCGTCCGAAAATCGTTTTAAAATCTCTTTTCTTTTTAATCTAAAATCTCCTAATGAACTATACAAAGCGCTTTTGGCTGTTTTTGAAATAGTTAAAAACAATTATTTGAATTGAAAGATAAAATAGCCCTTAGGTGTTTCCACGAACAATTATACTGATTACTGGTTTAATTACGATCCTTACATTCTAACCTTTATGGAATTAGTTAGACATGATAAAGTAAATATTCTTTTTATAGTTTTTCATAAAAGTAATTTAAAGCGAGTGCGGAAAGTAAACGAAGTAAAGTGCGAGTGCAGGAAATAAACAACGTAAATGTGCGAGTGCAGGAAATAAACAACGTAAATGTGCGAGTGCAGGAAATAAACAAAGTAAATGTGCGAGTGCGGGAAATAAACAAAATAAAAGCGAGGCAGAAATAAATAAAAGTAAAGTACGAACTTGAATTAAAATGGCGGCAGGATTAACTTCCTCCAGAGTGCTCCAAAACTCGAACCACAGACGGATTACAGACTCGATCACTCGATTGCAGAGGCACCCCGATGTGGAATGGCAACTGCTTTATAACTGATATATGCCTAGAGAATTCTAATTCTGGATGAAGAAAAACGAAAATCTAAGGTCCTATTTATAGTAAAAACTGAAAGCATGAAATGACCGGGACGCCCCTCCACTAAAAAGTGGAGGTTATGAAATTTTGCCTTGTGGCGCCCGCCACAAGGTCATGGCGCCCGCCATGGTCCCTACAGGGGATGATGGAGTGGGGAACGTGGGTCTTGGAGGTTGAGGAGTGGTCTTGAGACGTGGCCACGTCATGGCTAACCCCATGGCGCCCGCCACGGTGGGTGCCGTAAGTGCAAAATGCTGAATTTCTAGGTTTTCGTCCGTTTTCACTCCTTTTTCGCTCCTTTTCCCGATTCAAGCTCCGATTATTATAAAAACCTGAAAACATAAGAAAACAAAGCAATAACAAAGCAAAACAACAATAAAAGCTAAGAATGCATGCGAAATCGGAGTCAGAAATACGGTGAATTTTAGTGTGATCAAATTCTCCCACACTTAAACCTTTGCTTGTCCTCAAGCAAACATTAAAGCTTAAGAAAATATGGTGTCAACACGTGTCTTTGGGCTAAAGGGATTCTAAGTTCAAGTCAGGATGCAGTGACAGGTACTAACTAAGTGAACCAAGGGTGCCATAGTAACACAAACACAAACTTCAATCCTATATTAACCACTCCATGTCATCCCACAATACCTAGGCCTATCTTCTCATCTTTTTGGGTCCTTTTCATTCAGGCGCAATCACATTAAGCCCGTTATCCGTACATGCTTCATAGTAGAGTGACCGGTTAGTGATTCTGATCCATAACATAAGGTTTCTGGCACATAAGCATGTGTAAACCTGTTTTTATTTTGCCTAAATGTAGCTGCGGGGGATCGGATCGTAATCCGCCCTACCAAGTTCAGTGCCAGATACCTCTGAACCAACTAACAATAGGTGACTTGCAATTTTTTTCTTTTTGTGGCAAAATTTTTTTTCTTCTCTTTTTTCGGTTTAAATGACTTTGTGAGGGTCACCTATACCAGAGTTTGCCTTTTTTTTTTTTTTTTTTATTAGCACTGGATCATTCACTTATGTTCATCGGCCCCCTACGTAGAGCATGCTTAGGCCGGAGCTGACTGCTAAAATAAACTACTTAGGACAATTTTTTAAATGATAATAAAGGCCATGGTGGTGGGGTTTAGGAGTGATTCCTATATTCAAGAGGTCTATGGTGCTAAAATGGTTCTGATGTTTCAAAAAGTTGACCTAAGTCACCACATCCTAATCTAAACCTGTCTCAAAGCCCAAAAAACATGTGAAACAACATTATTTTCTTTTTAAAATTTTTCTGGTAAGGCTAAGGAAATGGGAAAAAAATGAAGATGAACTAAAAAGACACTATACTGGTGACTCGTCAGACTCATGCATTATCTAAGAAAATTAAATTACTGAAAAGGGAAATAACTGAAAGGAAATAATTAAAAAAAAGGAAATGACAGAAAGCAATAAAATCCCCTCCCACACTTAAATCGAACATTGTCCCCAATGTTTCGAAATAAGATAAGGGGGTAACCTGGAAAAGACTACTGAGGAGGGGCACTGGTGCCTTCGCCGTCCTGATGTGATGGTCTGGAACGACGGGATCTACTGCGATGCTGGTCCCTCCGGTCGAGTCGTGCTGATAAAGCAGCCTGAGCACTCCGGACCTCTCGAAGGTTACCCAAGATGGAACCCTGAGTAGCCTCTACAAGCTGGTAGTGTCGGCTGTTGAACTCTCTCTGACGGTTCTGCTCTAATGAGATATCGTTCAAGGTACGGCAAACGTTTGTATAAGCACGATCCGAAACCAATCGTGATTGTTGCATGAAGCTCGTGTTGTCCGTCAGCTGCTGTGAAATAGTAGAGAGAAGGCCATCACGCCTTTCTTCTCTAGCTGTCATATCACGCCACATCTCCTCGGTGACAAAGAATCCAGGAGCAGTACCTGCAACAGGGTTAGAGGAAGATGGTGCAGTGTGTGATTGTGAAGGACGATGGGGGGACATGTGAGGGATGGGAGACTGCTCTCTCCGATCATACTCATCATCAGTGTCATGTGCCTCCCCATCGGGAATATTAGGGGGAAGTGGACCCAAAACACGTGGAGCATTAAGATCATAGGTCCAGTTCCTTTCATCAGTACGTCTACTGCATGGTAAAGCAACAGATGGGATAGCTACCCCATGAACCATCAACTCATAACCACCTTCTCTCCTTGTTCGGCACAATTTCATGTCTTTCAGAAATTTTAAATTAATTGTGCGAGGAGGTAGTGGTTCAAGTGTAGCTATCTCATCATTCAGGCCAAGGGCCCGAGCAATAGACGTAACAAGCCCTCCAAAAACAATAGCGTTTTCTTCTTCTTTTCAAGGCATGAGGCTTGCATATATTTTTTGTGAAGACAAAAATGAAAATATTTTTGTCTTATTATTTTTTTTTTCTTTGCACGACAAAAAATAAAATAATTAAAAATCAAAAAAAGAAAAAGAAAAATTAACATTAGTGCATAATATGTATATATATATATATAAGGAATTCAAAGTATATGAAAATAAAGCGTAAAAAGGAAATTAAATACTAGGGTAGCGATGTCAGTGTAGAATGAGTCATGTGGTAGGTTTCTTCTCCTGGCTTGATCCACGAATCTCAGTTATCTCCCTCCGAAACTCTTCAATCGCCTGATATAGAGCATCGGCCTCTGAGGCATGAGTGAGATCAGAAACCTGCATCTGTAACTCCAAGTCTGCCACTTCCTGCTTGAGCAGGGCAGTCTCCTTACGGAGCTCATAAATCTGTGTTTGTAGGTCAGGTGGCTGCAGAGACATATTGTTAGACATAACAGTGATTTGGGGAGTAAGAGGTGTAGGAGTGTACTCAGCGGCGGGAGGTGATTTCGGCTCTTCGACAGTCTCTCCATAACCCTCTAGAGCATAACTCCAATTTGCAGGATCATGGACACTGGTCATCAGCGGATTTGGTAATGTAAAGTAGTGTATCGCTTCACCGTCGATCAGCAATCTAAACATGTTGGGCTCAAAAGAAGCCCTCCTCATCAGTCCTCTATCAAGACAAAAATCAATATCCAGGGTGGTGTAGCAGCAGAAGGTCCTGAGGTGCAATAACTTGCGAGACAAACCCAATGCAGTAGCTATCTGTGTAACAATCCCACCGACATGGATGATGCCTACGGATGATCTGGCAACACTAGCCAAGCCTTTTAACAGAAAGTTGCCACAAGCAACAGGGCGAGACTGAGTCGCACAAAACAGTAGGAAAATCTCCTCTTCACTTAGCAGTGTCTCTGTATCTGGAAAACCTAGGAAAGAATGTGCTAGAATCATCTGGAAGTACCTCAATGCAGGGTTGTGGATTACCTGAGAAAACTGGGTAGAAGGATCTTGGCTCCCTCCGCCGGATATTTTAGTCCAAAACTTTTCCACTTCTCTGCTCATAAAATACCCCATCGGTGTATCTGGAATAGCATCAGGAGTAGTCTGGAAACCTAGCAAATCACCAAACTCTCTGTGAGAGAATGAGTAGTCAATCCCGAACAACCTGAATACAGCGAGTCCATCGGGTCCAGCCCAAGGGTCATAATGAAACGAGCTGAGGAACTCAAGAGTCAAGTTCCTATAAGTGTTGTTCCTGTCGTCAAACTGGTCCCACTGGAGTTGATGGCATAAAAATCTGACGCTTGGCTCTATCCCCAAGGCATCCATGCAGTCATGGTCAGGGTACCTGGTAGGAGCCATAGGGCGTCTCATGTGGACATAGTAACGCTCTCTCTGTGCATCATCTCTAAAGGCCACGTGCATGTCATCAGGGTTCTGCATTCTGTACAAGGTTAGCAAACAAGTCCTGAAAGCACATAAAACATTCAATCGTTAGTCCTGACATAATAATAATAATATAAACAAAATAAAGTAAAAGTAAAAAATAAAAAGTACAAAAATAAGAAAAACCATGGGTTGCCTCCCATGCAGCGCTTGTTTAACGTCATTAGCTCGACGACCGATAATTAAACATCATTGGAAGGATATGGTGGATCACTCAGAGTATGGCAGGTGTATGTTGTTGGAAAGTCACCTCCTTCGTAGGGCTTCAACCTCTGTCCATTGACGATGAATGGTTTACATGTCGGGTTCTTGATTTCAATAGCACCGGATCTCAGGATCTTAGATACTTCGAAAGGGCCAGTCCATCTCGAACGGAGTTTACCTGGAAATAGTCGTAACCTAGAATCGAACAGGAGAACAGGATCGCCTATCTTGAAGTCTCTTCTTATGATTCTTTTGTCATGCCAAGCTTTTGTTCTTTCTTTGTATATGATGGCATTTTCGTAGGCAGATTGTCTGAGCTCTTCTAATTTGTGGATGTCAAGGATACGTTTCTCACCAGCAGTCAAGTAATCCAAATTCAAAGTTTTGATGGCCCAATAGGCCTTATGTTCCAATTCAAAAGGTAAGTGACATGATTTTCCATAGACCAGTTGATAAGGGGTTGTTCCTATAGGAGTTTTGAAAGCGGTTCTATAGGCCCATAATGCTTCTTGAAGTTTCTGTGACCAATCCTTTCTAGATATAGAGACAGTCTTCTCGAGGATTTGTTTTATCTCCCTATTAGATACTTCCACTTGTCCATTGGTCTGTGGGTGGTATGGTGTTGCTACTCTATGCTTAACTCCATACTTGCTTAAAAGTTTATCAAATATTCTCGATATGAAGTGTGATCCTCCATCACTTATGACTAAACGGGGGGTTCCAAACCTGGGAAATATATAATTTTTGAATAATTTGATGACTACTCTGGTGTCGTTTGTGGGTGCGGCGATAGCTTCAATCCATTTAGACACGTAGTCAACTGCTACTAAGATGTACTGATTTCCAAAAGATGGTGGGAACGGTCCCATAAAGTCTATACCCCATACGTCGAAGAGTTCTACTTCTTGGATATTTCTTAACGGCATTTCGTTACGTCTTGAAATATTTCCTGTGCGTTGGCATCTATCACACTTGACAATGAAAGCATGGACATCACGCCACATAGTAGGCCAGAATAGGCCAGCTTGAAGAATCTTGGCGTAGGTCTTCGATGTGCTTGCATGTCCACCATAGGGTGCAGAGTGACAATGCTCAATTATATTATTTACCTCTTCTTCTGGAACACAACGGCGGAAAATGCCATCTTTACCTCTCTTGAAAAGAAACGGTTCGTCCCAATAGAAGTTTCTCACATCACTATAGAACTTCTTCTTCCGGTGGTAGTTTAGATCAGGGGGTATGATGTCAGCGGCTAGGTAATTAACAAAGTCTGCATACCAAGGTACATCACTTATGGCTAAGGATTTTTGAAAATACTCATGAGGGTCTGGGTTATCATCTTCAATGGTTTCTAGTTGGGCTATCAGTCTATCATAGGCAAAATCGTCATTTATGGGAACTGGATCAGGTTTCAGGTATTCTAGCCTAGATAGGCGATCAGCTACCACATTATCAGTGCCTTTCTTATCACGGATATCCAAATCAAACTCTTGCAGTAATAGAATCCATCGAAGTAACCTAGGCTTGGCATCCTTTTTGCTTAGTAAGTAACGAATGGCAGCATGGTCGGTGTAAACTATAATCTTGGCTCCTACTAGATAAGATCTAAATTTGTCTATTGCAAAAACTACAGCTAGGAGCTCTTTTTCGGTTGTTGCGTAGTTGAGCTGTGCAGCGTCTAGGGTTCTACTGGCATAATAAATCACATGTAACTTTTTGTCTTTTCTCTGACCTAGAACGGCTCCAACAGCGTAATCACTGGCGTCACACATCATCTCAAACGGTTCTGACCAATCAGGGGGTTTCATTATAGGTGCTGAAATCAGAGCTTGCTTCAGGAGATTAAATGCTTCAGTACATTTTTCATCGAAGATGAATTCAACATCTTTCATTAAAAGACCAGTTAAGGGCTTTGTTATTTTGGAGAAATCCTTGATGAAACGTCGGTAAAATCCGGCATGTCCAAGAAAACTTCTTATCTCCCTGATAGTCTTCGGCGGTTTTAGATTCTCTATGACTTCTATTTTTGCTTTATCTACCTCTATACCTTTTTCGGAAACTATATGTTCTAAAACAATCCCTTCGGTGACCATGAAATGGCATTTTTCCCAATTTAGCACAAGGTTTACCTCCACACATCTCTCCAGGATTTTCTCAAGGTTGACAAGACAATTTTTGAAATCTGATCCACAAACTGAGAAATCGTCCATAAATACTTCCATAATTCCATCTAAATAATCAGCAAAGATAGACATCATGCAGCGTTGGAAAGTTGCAGGAGCATTACAAAGTCCAAAAGGCATTCTTCTATAGGCAAAAGTTCCAACTGGGCATGTAAAGGTAGTTTTATCTTGATCTTCGGGGTGAATAGGTATTTGGAAGAATCCCGAATATCCATCTAAATAACAAAAGTAAGAGTATCTGGCTAGGCGCTCCAACATTTGGTCTATGAATGGTAATGGGAAATGGTCCTTCCTAGTTGCTTTATTTAATTTTCTATAATCTATGCACATACGCCAACCTCCATCGGTTCTTTTTGCTACAGGTTCGCCCTTCTCATTTTGCACGACTGTGATGCCTCCCTTTTTAGGTACTACATGCACAGGACTCACCCATTTACTGTCCGAGATCTGATATATTATACCTGCCTCTGGTAACTTAAGAACTTCAGTCTTAACTACAGTACTCATTATAGGATTTATTCTTCGTTGGTGTTCTCTGGAAGGTTTTGAATCTTCTTCAAGCAAAATCCGATGCATGCATACGGATGGGCTTATTCCTTTTAGATCAGAGATCTTATATCCTAAGGTTGAGGGGTACCTACGTAAAACTTCTAATAATTGATCGGTTTCTTTTTGGTTTAAGGTAGCACTGACTATAACTGGACGATTCATATCTTCATCGAGAAATTCATATCTCAGGTTTTTAGGCAGTTCCTTAAGTTTTACGGTCGGTTTCATAGGGCAAGGCATAGGATCTGGGGTAAGAGATAAACATTCGTGAAGGTTATCATCAATGTAGGGTGTTTTATAATTGTCATCTTCCAAAATAAGGGTTGATGGCAATTTTATAGATTCAGTTTCTTCTTCTTGTTCTAATTCCCTAATGCATTCTTCGATGATATCTAAGGCATAACAGGAATCTCCTATCACAGGTGCCATAAGAAATTTTGACAATATAAATTCTATCTTCTGGCCACCTACCTCAAAAGTTAGTTTTCCCTTTTTAACATCTATTACGGCTCCAGCAGTCGATAAGAACGGTCTACCTAGGAGGATTGGTATGTCGTCATCTTCTTTAATGTCCATGACAACAAAATCAGTAGGTATAAACAACTGACCTATCCTAACAGGGACGTCTTCAAGTATGCCTATAGGGTATTTAACGGATCTATCGGCTAATTGAAGTGACATCTTAGTAGGTTGTAGTTCTCCTAAGTTTAATCTCTCACAAACTGCTAAAGGCATTAAGCTCACACTAGCTCCTAGGTCTAGAAAAGCTTTTTCGATGACATGATTCCCCAAAATACAAGGAATGGAAAAATTTCCGGGATCTTTATCTTTCTTTGCTAACCTATCTTCGGAAATAGAATTACATTCCACGGGTTTCGGATCTTCAAGTCTACGTTTATTTGTAAGTATGTCTTTGAGAAACTTAGCGTAAGAAGGTATTTGGGTGATGACTTCTGTAAAGGGGATTTCTACGTGAAGTTTTTCTATAACCTTAACGAATTTTTGATATTGATTATCGATTTGGGTTTTCTTTAATCTTTGAGGGTAAGGTATTGGTGGTTTGTATGGCGGTGGTGGTACATAGGTTTTATTTTTAGGTTCTTCTCCTTTTTCTTGACTTTCCGGGGTTTTAGGCTTCTCTGGTTCCTTCTCCTCACTCCTCTCAGAAGTTTCGGGCTCACTTAATCTAGGGTTCAAAGGTTCCTTATAAGCGGTTCCACTTCGTAGAGTAATGGCATTAGCTTGCCCTTTCGGGTTCTGTTGAGGTTGTCCAGGGAACTGTCCTCCGGGTGTAGTCTGTGGGGCTTGGTTTAACGCTACCTGAGAGATCTGGGTTTCAAGCATCTTATTATGAGTAATGATTTGATCAACCTTGGTTCCTAACTGGGTAATTAGTTCGTTAACATGGACGCTTTGGTTCATGAACTCTTTGTTCTTCTGTTTTTGAGCAACGATAAAATCTTTTACAATTTCCTCAAAGCTCGGGTTTGGTGGCACAGGTTGCATAGGTTGATTTGTTCTAGGGGCTTGGTAACCTTGTTGTCTCGGAGGTGCGGTATTTTGGATAGGGTTATTATTTTTGTAGGAGAAGTTTGGGTGATTCCTCCATCCAGGGTTATATGTGTTTGAAAATGGGTTCCCTTGGGTATAGTTCACTTGCTCGGTGTTGGTTTCATTCAACAGATTGCATTCGGCGGATTGGTGTCCTTGCGTTCCACATATCTCACAATTCGGCGAAACTGCGGCTACAGTATTCGGAGTTGTACACATATGTTCGACTCTTAGGGCCAACGCGTCCATTTTAGCCTGCATCATGTCTATAGAGCTTAGCTCATGTATTCCTCCTTGGGCTTCCTTCTTTTCCACTGTCGCTCGTTCTACTCCCCATGATTGATGGTTTTGGGCCATATCCTCGATAAGGGCACTAGCTTCAGGGTAAGGTTTGTTCATCAGTGCGCCACCAGCGGCAGCGTCGATGGTCATTTTAGTGTTATAAAGAAGTCCATTATAGAAGGTTTGGATGATTAGCCAATTCTCTAAGCCATGGTGTGGGCATGCTCTTAATAGTTCTTTATATCTCTCCCAGGCTTCGAACAACGACTCTCCTTGGTGTTGGGTAAATCTAGTTATTAGGTTTCGAAGAAGAGCGGTCTTACTCGGGGGAAAATATCTAGCAAGGAAAACTTTCCTAAGGTCATCCCAAGTTGTTATTGAATTGGGTGGAAGGGAATCTAACCATGATAGAGCTTTATCTCTGAGGGAAAAGGGAAATAATCTTAAGCGTATTGCCTCAGGAGAAGCTCCATTGGTTTTAAAGGTGTCTGCTAACTGAAGAAAGTTTTTTAAATGTTGGTTTGGGTTATCAGTAGCGAGACCTGCGAATTGTCTCTGTTGCACTAATTGCAGCAGGGATGGTTTAAGTTCAAAATTATTGGCTGGGATAGCGGGGTTTACTATACTGGAACTAGGTTCCTCGTTTGATGGTTGGGCGAAGTCCTTAAGAGGTCTTCGGTTTTGTTCTTCGGCCATAGCTATCCTATTCCTATGGAAAAATAAACGTGCGCGAGCGTAACGTTCAGATTCAGCTAGAGGGTCTACTAAACTTCCGGCACTGCGAGTCTTTCGCATTGACCGGTGGGTAACAACCTTAGTCTAAACGGTATAACTACAAGGTAATGAAATTTGACAATATTGGTCCCCGGCAACGGCGCCAAAAACTTGATGCGTGTTTTTCGCAAGTGTACGAATCACGTCAAAGTAATATAAAAGATTATCGAATCCACAGAGACCAAGTGTCAATCTATCAAACCTGTTGTTATGGTGTGTATCTAAGGCAACTATTTTTAAGGGTTTTAATAAGGGTGCAATGGTAAATAAAATTATAATTTTAAATAATAAATAAAGACAGGCTCGAATGTAATTCACGTAATCAATGATAATCCAGTACTTGTTAGTGGAACTACTTATGGGCAGTGTTTTCTTCTTTGAAAAGAACTAATTTAACAGGAACTGTCGCTTTCGCGTATTCAGAACCGAGTTGTACTCTCTAATCAACCCCTCCTATTGTCACGGATAAAAAGGTGCGTACTGCGTTAGAGTAGTAAACCTATTTTTAAGAAATATAGTATCTTAACTAAGTTGAAAAGTATTTTAACCTGGACTTCTTAGCAAAAAGAGGTTCTTGCGAACCAGAGTTTAAACTTCCTAACGCGTCCGAAAATCGTTTTAAAATCTCTTTTCTTTTTAATCTAAAATCTCCTAATGAACTATACAAAGCGCTTTTGGCTGTTTTTGAAATAGTTAAAAACAATTATTTGAATTGAAAGATAAAATAGCCCTTAGGTGTTTCCACGAACAATTATACTGATTACTGGTTTAATTACGATCCTTACATTCTAACCTTTATGGAATTAGTTAGACATGATAAAGTAAATATTCTTTTTATAGTTTTTCATAAAAGTAATTTAAAGCGAGTGCGGAAAGTAAACGAAGTAAAGTGCGAGTGCAGGAAATAAACAACGTAAATGTGCGAGTGCAGGAAATAAACAACGTAAATGTGCGAGTGCAGGAAATAAACAAAGTAAATGTGCGAGTGCGGGAAATAAACAAAATAAAAGCGAGGCAGAAATAAATAAAAGTAAAGTACGAACTTGAATTAAAATGGCGGCAGGATTAACTTCCTCCAGAGTGCTCCAAAACTCGAACCACAGACGGATTACAGACTCGATCACTCGATTGCAGAGGCACCCCGATGTGGAATGGCAACTGCTTTATAACTGATATATGCCTAGAGAATTCTAATTCTGGATGAAGAAAAACGAAAATCTAAGGTCCTATTTATAGTAAAAACTGAAAGCATGAAATGACCGGGACGCCCCTCCACTAAAAAGTGGAGGTTATGAAATTTTGCCTTGTGGCGCCCGCCACAAGGTCATGGCGCCCGCCATGGTCCCTACAGGGGATGATGGAGTGGGGAACGTGGGTCTTGGAGGTTGAGGAGTGGTCTTGAGACGTGGTCACGTCATGGCTAACCCCATGGCGCCCGCCACGGTGGGTGCCGTAAGTGCAAAATGCTGAATTTCTAGGTTTTCGTCCGTTTTCACTCCTTTTTCGCTCCTTTTCCCGATTCAAGCTCCGATTATTATAAAAACCTGAAAACATAAGAAAACAAAGCAATAACAAAGCAAAACAACAATAAAAGCTAAGAATGCATGCGAAATCGGAGTCAGAAATACGGTGAATTTTAGTGTGATCAAATTCTCCCACACTTAAACCTTTGCTTGTCCTCAAGCAAACATTAAAGCTTAAGAAAATATGGTGTCAACACGTGTCTTTGGGCTAAAGGGATTCTAAGTTCAAGTCAGGATGCAGTGACAGGTACTAACTAAGTGAACCAAGGGTGCCATAGTAACACAAACACAAACTTCAATCCTATATTAACCACTCCATGTCATCCCACAATACCTAGGCCTATCTTCTCATCTTTTTGGGTCCTTTTCATTCAGGCGCAATCACATTAAGCCCGTTATCCGTACATGCTTCATAGTAGAGTGACCGGTTAGTGATTCTGATCCATAACATAAGGTTTCTGGCACATAAGCATGTGTAAACCTGTTTTTATTTTGCCTAAATGTAGCTGCGGGGGATCGGATCGTAATCCGCCCTACCAAGTTCAGTGCCAGATACCTCTGAACCAACTAACAATAGGTGACTTGCAATTTTTTTCTTTTTGTGGCAAAATTTTTTTTCTTCTCTTTTTTCGGTTTAAATGACTTTGTGAGGGTCACCTATACCAGAGTTTGCCTTTTTTTTTTTTTTTTTTTTTTATTAGCACTGGATCATTCACTTATGTTCATCGGCCCCCTACGTAGAGCATGCTTAGGCCGGAGCTGACTGCTAAAATAAACTACTTAGGACAATTTTTTAAATGATAATAAAGGCCATGGTGGTGGGGTTTAGGAGTGATTCCTATATTCAAGAGGTCTATGGTGCTAAAATGGTTCTGATGTTTCAAAAAGTTGACCTAAGTCACCACATCCTAATCTAAACCTGTCTCAAAGCCCAAAAAACATGTGAAACAACATTATTTTCTTTTTAAAATTTTTCTGGTAAGGCTAAGGAAATGGGAAAAAAATGAAGATGAACTAAAAAGACACTATACTGGTGACTCGTCAGACTCATGCATTATCTAAGAAAATTAAATTACTGAAAAGGGAAATAACTGAAAGGAAATAATTAAAAAAAAGGAAATGACAGAAAGCAATAAAATCCCCTCCCACACTTAAATCGAACATTGTCCCCAATGTTTCGAAATAAGATAAGGGGGGTAACCTGGAAAAGACTACTGAGGAGGGGCACTGGTGCCTTCGCCGTCCTGATGTGATGGTCTGGAACGACGGGATCTACTGCGATGCTGGTCCCTCCGGTCGAGTCGTGCTGATAAAGCAGCCTGAGCACTCCGGACCTCTCGAAGGTTACCCAAGATGGAACCCTGAGTAGCCTCTACAAGCTGGTAGTGTCGGCTGTTGAACTCTCTCTGACGGTTCTGCTCTAATGAGATATCGTTCAAGGTACGGCAAACGTTTGTATAAGCATGATTCGAAACCAATCGCGATTGTTGCATGAAGCTCATGTTGTCCGTCAGCTGCTGTGAAATAGTAGAGAGAAGGCCATCACGCCTTTCTTCTCTAGCTGTCATATCACGCCACATCTCCTCGGTGACAAAGAATCCAGGAGCAGTACCTGCAACAGGGTTAGAGGAAGATGGTGCAGTGTGTGACTGTGAAGGACGATGGGGGGACATGTGAGGGATGGGAGACTGCTCTCTCCGATCATACTCATCATCAGTGTCATGTGCCTCCCCATCGGGAATATTAGGGGGAAGTGGACCCAAAACACGTGGAGCATTAAGATCATAGGTCCAGTTCCTTTCATCAGTACGTCTACTGCATGGTAAAGCAACAGATGGGATAGCTACCCCATGAACCATCAACTCATAACCACCTTCTCTCCTTGTTCGGCACAATTTCATGTCTTTCAGAAATTTTAAATTAATTGTGCGAGGAGGTAGTGGTTCAAGTGTAGCTATCTCATCATTCAGGCCAAGGGCCCGAGCAATAGACGTAACAAGCCCTCCAAAAACAATAGCGTTTTCTTCTTCTTTTCAAGGCATGAGGCTTGCATATATTTTTTGTGAAGACAAAAATGAAAATATTTTTGTCTTATTATTTTTTTTTTCTTTGCACGACAAAAAATAAAATAATTAAAAATCAAAAAAAGAAAAAGAAAAATTAACATTAGTGCATAATATGTATATATATATATATAAGGAATTCAAAGTATATGAAAATAAAGCGTAAAAAGGAAATTAAATACTAGGGTAGCGATGTCAGTGTAGAATGAGTCATGTGGTAGGTTTCTTCTCCTGGCTTGATCCACGAATCTCAGTTATCTCCCTCCGAAACTCTTCAATCGCCTGATATAGAGCATCGGCCTCTGAGGCATGAGTGAGATCAGAAACCTGCATCTGTAACTCCAAGTCTGCCACTTCCTGCTTGAGCAGGGCAGTCTCCTTACGGAGCTCATAAATCTGTGTTTGTAGGTCAGGTGGCTGCAGAGACATATTGTTAGACATAACAGTGATTTGGGGAGTAAGAGGTGTAGGAGTGTACTCAGCGGCGGGAGGTGATTTCGGCTCTTCGACAGTCTCTCCATAACCCTCTAGAGCATAACTCCAATTTGCAGGATCATGGACACTGGTCATCAGCGGATTTGGTAATGTAAAGTAGTGTATCGCTTCACCGTCGATCAGCAATCTAAACATGTTGGGCTCAAAAGAAGCCCTCCTCATCAGTCCTCTATCAAGACAAAAATCAATATCCAGGGTGGTGTAGCAGCAGAAGGTCCTGAGGTGCAATAACTTGCGAGACAAACCCAATGCAGTAGCTATCTGTGTAACAATCCCACCGACATGGATGATGCCTACGGATGATCTGGCAACACTAGCCAAGCCTTTTAACAGAAAGTTGCCACAAGCAACAGGGCGAGACTGAGTCGCACAAAACAGTAGGAAAATCTCCTCTTCACTTAGCAGTGTCTCTGTATCTGGAAAACCTAGGAAAGAATGTGCTAGAATCATCTGGAAGTACCTCAATGCAGGGTTGTGGATTACCTGAGAAAACTGGGTAGAAGGATCTTGGCTCCCTCCGCCGGATATTTTAGTCCAAAACTTTTCCACTTCTCTGCTCATAAAATACCCCATCGGTGTATCTGGAATAGCATCAGGAGTAGTCTGGAAACCTAGCAAATCACCAAACTCTCTGTGAGAGAATGAGTAGTCAATCCCGAACAACCTGAAAACAGCGAGTCCATCGGGTCCAGCCCAAGGGTCATAATGAAACGAGCTGAGGAACTCAAGAGTCAAGTTCCTATAAGTGTTGTTCCTGTCGTCAAACTGGTCCCACTGGAGTTGATGGCATAAAAATCTGACGCTTGGCTCTATCCCCAAGGCATCCATGCAGTCATGGTCAGGGTACCTGGTAGGAGCCATAGGGCGTCTCATGTGGACATAGTAACGCTCTCTCTGTGCATCATCTCTAAAGGCCACGTGCATGTCATCAGGGTTCTGCATTCTGTACAAGGTTAGCAAACAAGTCCTGAAAGCACATAAAACATTCAATCGTTAGTCCTGACATAATAATAATAATATAAACAAAATAAAGTAAAAGTAAAAAATAAAAAGTACAAAAATAAGAAAAACCATGGGTTGCCTCCCATGCAGCGCTTGTTTAACGTCATTAGCTCGACGACCGATAATTAAACATCATTGGAAGGATATGGTGGATCACTCAGAGTATGGCAGGTGTATGTTGTTGGAAAGTCACCTCCTTCGTAGGGCTTCAACCTCTGTCCATTGACGATGAATGGTTTACATGTCGGGTTCTTGATTTCAATAGCACCGGATCTCAGGATCTTAGATACTTCGAAAGGGCCAGTCCATCTCGAACGGAGTTTACCTGGAAATAGTCGTAACCTAGAATCGAACAGGAGAACAGGATCGCCTATCTTGAAGTCTCTTCTTATGATTCTTTTGTCATGCCAAGCTTTTGTTCTTTCTTTGTATATGATGGCATTTTCGTAGGCAGATTGTCTGAGCTCTTCTAATTTGTGGATGTCAAGGATACGTTTCTCACCAGCAGTCAAGTAATCCAAATTCAAAGTTTTGATGGCCCAATAGGCCTTATGTTCCAATTCAAAAGGTAAGTGACATGATTTTCCATAGACCAGTTGATAAGGGGTTGTTCCTATAGGAGTTTTGAAAGCGGTTCTATAGGCCCATAATGCTTCTTGAAGTTTCTGTGACCAATCCTTTCTAGATATAGAGACAGTCTTCTCGAGGATTTGTTTTATCTCCCTATTAGATACTTCCACTTGTCCATTGGTCTGTGGGTGGTATGGTGTTGCTACTCTATGCTTAACTCCATACTTGCTTAAAAGTTTATCAAATATTCTCGATATGAAGTGTGATCCTCCATCACTTATGACTAAACGGGGGGTTCCAAACCTGGGAAATATATAATTTTTGAATAATTTGATGACTACTCTGGTGTCGTTTGTGGGTGCGGCGATAGCTTCAATCCATTTAGACACGTAGTCAACTGCTACTAAGATGTACTGATTTCCAAAAGATGGTGGGAACGGTCCCATAAAGTCTATACCCCATACGTCGAAGAGTTCTACTTCTTGGATATTTCTTAACGGCATTTCGTTACGTCTTGAAATATTTCCTGTGCGTTGGCATCTATCACACTTGACAATGAAAGCATGGACATCACGCCACATAGTAGGCCAGAATAGGCCAGCTTGAAGAATCTTGGCGTAGGTCTTCGATGTGCTTGCATGTCCACCATAGGGTGCAGAGTGACAATGCTCAATTATATTATTTACCTCTTCTTCTGGAACACAACGGCGGAAAATGCCATCTTTACCTCTCTTGAAAAGAAACGGTTCGTCCCAATAGAAGTTTCTCACATCACTATAGAACTTCTTCTTCCGGTGGTAGTTTAGATCAGGGGGTATGATGTCAGCGGCTAGGTAATTAACAAAGTCTGCATACCAAGGTACATCACTTATGGCTAAGGATTTTTGAAAATACTCATGAGGGTCTGGGTTATCATCTTCAATGGTTTCTAGTTGGGCTATCAGTCTATCATAGGCAAAATCGTCATTTATGGGAACTGGATCAGGTTTCAGGTATTCTAGCCTAGATAGGCGATCAGCTACCACATTATCAGTGCCTTTCTTATCACGGATATCCAAATCAAACTCTTGCAGTAATAGAATCCATCGAAGTAACCTAGGCTTGGCATCCTTTTTGCTTAGTAAGTAACGAATGGCAGCATGGTCGGTGTAAACTATAATCTTGGCTCCTACTAGATAAGATCTAAATTTGTCTATTGCAAAAACTACAGCTAGGAGCTCTTTTTCGGTTGTTGCGTAGTTGAGCTGTGCAGCGTCTAGGGTTCTACTGGCATAATAAATCACATGTAACTTTTTGTCTTTTCTCTGACCTAGAACGGCTCCAACAGCGTAATCACTGGCGTCACACATCATCTCAAACGGTTCTGACCAATCAGGGGGTTTCATTATAGGTGCTGAAATCAGAGCTTGCTTCAGGAGATTAAATGCTTCAGTACATTTTTCATCGAAGATGAATTCAACATCTTTCATTAAAAGACCAGTTAAGGGCTTTGTTATTTTGGAGAAATCCTTGATGAAACGTCGGTAAAATCCGGCATGTCCAAGAAAACTTCTTATCTCCCTGATAGTCTTCGGCGGTTTTAGATTCTCTATGACTTCTATTTTTGCTTTATCTACCTCTATACCTTTTTCGGTAACTATATGTTCTAAAACAATCCCTTCGGTGACCATGAAATGGCATTTTTCCCAATTTAGCACAAGGTTTACCTCCACACATCTCTCCAGGATTTTCTCAAGGTTGACAAGACAATTTTTGAAATCTGATCCACAAACTGAGAAATCGTCCATAAATACTTCCATAATTCCATCTAAATAATCAGCAAAGATAGACATCATGCAGCGTTGGAAAGTTGCAGGAGCATTACAAAGTCCAAAAGGCATTCTTCTATAGGCAAAAGTTCCAACTGGGCATGTAAAGGTAGTTTTATCTTGATCTTCGGGGTGAATAGGTATTTGGAAGAATCCCGAATATCCATCTAAATAACAAAAGTAAGAGTATCTGGCTAGGCGCTCCAACATTTGGTCTATGAATGGTAATGGGAAATGGTCCTTCCTAGTTGCTTTATTTAATTTTCTATAATCTATGCACATACGCCAACCTCCATCGGTTCTTTTTGCTACAGGTTCGCCCTTCTCATTTTGCACGACTGTGATGCCTCCCTTTTTAGGTACTACATGCACAGGACTCACCCATTTACTGTCCGAGATCTGATATATTATACCTGCCTCTGGTAACTTAAGAACTTCAGTCTTAACTACAGTACTCATTATAGGATTTATTCTTCGTTGGTGTTCTCTGGAAGGTTTTGAATCTTCTTCAAGCAAAATCCGATGCATGCATACGGATGGGCTTATTCCTTTTAGATCAGAGATCTTATATCCTAAGGCTGAGGGGTACCTACGTAAAACTTCTAATAATTGATCGGTTTCTTTTTGGTTTAAGGTAGCACTGACTATAACTGGACGATTCATATCTTCATCGAGAAATTCATATCTCAGGTTTTTAGGCAGTTCCTTAAGTTTTACGGTCGGTTTCATAGGGCAAGGCATAGGATCTGGGGTAAGAGATAAACATTCGTGAAGGTTATCATCAATGTAGGGTGTTTTATAATTGTCATCTTCCAAAATAAGGGTTGATGGCAATTTTATAGATTCAGTTTCTTCTTCTTGTTCTAATTCCCTAATGCATTCTTCGATGATATCTAAGGCATAACAGGAATCTCCTATCACAGGTGCCATAAGAAATTTTGACAATATAAATTCTATCTTCTGGCCACCTACCTCAAAAGTTAGTTTTCCCTTTTTAACATCTATTACGGCTCCAGCAGTCGATAAGAACGGTCTACCTAGGAGGATTGGTATGTCGTCATCTTCTTTAATGTCCATGACAACAAAATCAGTAGGTATAAACAACTGACCTATCCTAACAGGGACGTCTTCAAGTATGCCTATAGGGTATTTAACGGATCTATCGGCTAATTGAAGTGACATCTTAGTAGGTTGTAGTTCTCCTAAGTTTAATCTCTCACAAACTGCTAAAGGCATTAAGCTCACACTAGCTCCTAGGTCTAGAAAAGCTTTTTCGATGACATGATTCCCCAAAATACAAGGAATGGAAAAATTTCCGGGATCTTTATCTTTCTTTGCTAACCTATCTTCGGAAATAGAATTACATTCCACGGGTTTCGGATCTTCAAGTCTACGTTTATTTGTAAGTATGTCTTTGAGAAACTTAGCGTAAGAAGGTATTTGGGTGATGACTTCTGTAAAGGGGATTTCTACGTGAAGTTTTTCTATAACCTTAACGAATTTTTGATATTGATTATCGATTTGGGTTTTCTTTAATCTTTGAGGGTAAGGTATTGGTGGTTTGTATGGCGGTGGTGGTACATAGGTTTTATTTTTAGGTTCTTCTCCTTTTTCTTGACTTTCCGGGGTTTTAGGCTTCTCTGGTTCCTTCTCCTCACTCCTCTCAGAAGTTTCGGGCTCACTTAATCTAGGGTTCAAAGGTTCCTTATAAGCGGTTCCACTTCGTAGAGTAATGGCATTAGCTTGCCCTTTCGGGTTCTGTTGAGGTTGTCCAGGGAACTGTCCTCCGGGTGTAGTCTGTGGGGCTTGGTTTAACGCTACCTGAGAGATCTGGGTTTCAAGCATCTTATTATTAGTAATGATTTGATCAACCTTGGTTCCTAACTGGGTAATTAGTTCGTTAACATGGACGCTTTGGTTCATGAACTCTTTGTTCTTCTGTTTTTGAGCAACGATAAAATCTTTTACAATTTCCTCAAAGCTCGGGTTTGGTGGCACAGGTTGCATAGGTTGATTTGTTCTAGGGGCTTGGTAACCTTGTTGTCTCGGAGGTGCGGTATTTTGGATAGGGTTATTATTTTTGTAGGAGAAGTTTGGGTGATTCCTCCATCCAGGGTTATATGTGTTTGAAAATGGGTTCCCTTGGGTATAGTTCACTTGCTCGGTGTTGGTTTCATTCAACAGATTGCATTCGGCGGATTGGTGTCCTTGCGTTCCACATATCTCACAATTCGGCGAAACTGCGGCTACAGTATTCGGAGTTGTACACATATGTTCGACTCTTAGGGCCAACGCGTCCATTTTAGCCTGCATCATGTCTATAGAGCTTAGCTCATGTATTCCTCCTTGGGCTTCCTTCTTTTCCACTGTCGCTCGTTCTACTCCCCATGATTGATGGTTTTGGGCCATATCCTCGATAAGGGCACTAGCTTCAGGGTAAGGTTTGTTCATCAGTGCGCCACCAGCGGCAGCGTCGATGGTCATTTTAGTGTTATAAAGAAGTCCATTATAGAAGGTTTGGATGATTAGCCAATTCTCTAAGCCATGGTGTGGGCATGCTCTTAATAGTTCTTTATATCTCTCCCAGGCTTCGAACAACGACTCTCCTTGGTGTTGGGTAAATCTAGTTATTAGGTTTCGAAGAAGAGCGGTCTTACTCGGGGGAAAATATCTAGCAAGGAAAACTTTCCTAAGGTCATCCCAAGTTGTTATTGAATTGGGTGGAAGGGAATCTAACCATGATAGAGCTTTATCTCTGAGGGAAAAGGGAAATAATCTTAAGCGTATTGCCTCAGGAGAAGCTCCATTGGTTTTAAAGGTGTCTGCTAACTGAAGAAAGTTTTTTAAATGTTGGTTTGGGTTATCAGTAGCGAGACCTGCGAATTGTCTCTGTTGCACTAATTGCAGCAGGGATGGTTTAAGTTCAAAATTATTGGCTGGGATAGCGGGGTTTACTATACTGGAACTAGGTTCCTCGTTTGATGGTTGGGCGAAGTCCTTAAGAGGTCTTCGGTTTTGTTCTTCGGCCATAGCTATCCTATTCCTATGGAAAAATAAACGTGCGCGAGCGTAACGTTCAGATTCAGCTAGAGGGTCTACTAAACTTCCGGCACTGCGAGTCTTTCGCATTGACCGGTGGGTAACAACCTTAGTCTAAACGGTATAACTACAAGGTAATGAAATTTGACAATATTGGTCCCCGGCAACGGCGCCAAAAACTTGATGCGTGTTTTTCGCAAGTGTACGAATCACGTCAAAGTAATATAAAAGATTATCGAATCCACAGAGACCAAGTGTCAATCTATCAAACCTGTTGTTATGGTGTGTATCTAAGGCAACTATTTTTAAGGGTTTTAATAAGGGTGCAATGGTAAATAAAATTATAATTTTAAATAATAAATAAAGACAGGCTCGAATGTAATTCACGTAATCAATGATAATCCAGTACTTGTTAGTGGAACTACTTATGGGCAGTGTTTTCTTCTTTGAAAAGAACTAATTTAACAGGAACTGTCGCTTTCGCGTATTCAGAACCGAGTTGTACTCTCTAATCAACCCCTCCTATTGTCACGGATAAAAAGGTGCGTACTGCGTTAGAGTAGTAAACCTATTTTTAAGAAATATAGTATCTTAACTAAGTTGAAAAGTATTTTAACCTGGACTTCTTAGCAAAAAGAGGTTCTTGCGAACCAGAGTTTAAACTTCCTAACGCGTCCGAAAATCGTTTTAAAATCTCTTTTCTTTTTAATCTAAAATCTCCTAATGAACTATACAAAGCGCTTTTGGCTGTTTTTGAAATAGTTAAAAACAATTATTTGAATTGAAAGATAAAATAGCCCTTAGGTGTTTCCACGAACAATTATACTGATTACTGGTTTAATTACGATCCTTACATTCTAACCTTTATGGAATTAGTTAGACATGATAAAGTAAATATTCTTTTTATAGTTTTTCATAAAAGTAATTTAAAGCGAGTGCGGAAAGTAAACGAAGTAAAGTGCGAGTGCAGGAAATAAACAACGTAAATGTGCGAGTGCAGGAAATAAACAACGTAAATGTGCGAGTGCAGGAAATAAACAAAGTAAATGTGCGAGTGCGGGAAATAAACAAAATAAAAGCGAGGCAGAAATAAATAAAAGTAAAGTACGAACTTGAATTAAAATGGTGGCAGGATTAACTTCCTCCAGAGTGCTCCAAAACTCGAACCACAGACGGATTACAGACTCGATCACTCGATTGCAGAGGCACCCCGATGTGGAATGGCAACTGCTTTATAACTGATATATGCCTAGAGAATTCTAATTCTGGATGAAGAAAAACGAAAATCTAAGGTCCTATTTATAGTAAAAACTGAAAGCATGAAATGACCGGGACGCCCCTCCACTAAAAAGTGGAGGTTATGAAATTTTGCCTTGTGGCGCCCGCCACAAGGTCATGGCGCCCGCCATGGTCCCTACAGGGGATGATGGAGTGGGGAACGTGGGTCTTGGAGGTTGAGGAGTGGTCTTGAGACGTGGCCACGTCATGGCTAACCCCATGGCGCCCGCCACGGTGGGTGTCGTAAGTGCAAAATGCTGAATTTCTAGGTTTTCGTCCGTTTTCACTCCTTTTTCGCTCCTTTTCCCGATTCAAGCTCCCATTATTATAAAAACCTGAAAACATAAGAAAACAAAGCAATAACAAAGCAAAACAACAATAAAAGCTAAGAATGCATGCGAAATCGGAGTCAGAAATACGGTGAATTTTAGTGTGATCAGTCCCTACCCGTCCGCGACAAGACGAGCAACAGGGCCTACTATCTAGAAAACCTACAAGGTCAAGAACTCGCTCGACCATGGAACGTAGAGAAACTTAGACAATATTACAGTTAAATATGTCACGGGGAGATATGGGAGGTACGACCACACTCTCCACCACCAAAACAACAGGGAGGATCCACGCTACCAAGGGACGAACACGACCTTTCCAGCGGACTGATAACGAGAAAAAGTATCGTTTTTATTGTTATGTTTCAATGCCGTTTTATCGCATATTTTTCGTTTTAACACCCGATTCCTCGAGTTTTCTTTGTCATTTTGCAGGTACACCAATTACAAAGCTAAATCATGAGCCACAAGTGAAATGAGCAAAAACAACCATTAAAAGATGAAGAAAAGAGAAATTCTGCATAACCTGCACTTTTTGTAACAGTCACGACCGTCACCTAGGAGTCACGACCGTGACACGCTAAAAGGAGCAGTCACGGTCGTCACCAGTCCCTCACGACCGTGACGCACGTAAGACAAGGGAGACGAGCATGACACCCTTGTCACGAACGTGACAAGGGGAATTTAGGGTAATATGCTGAGACTTGGTCATGTACGTGTGTGTTACGTGAAGTCAAAGTTGCTATTCTCCCGCAGACCAAGCAAGGCAACTTCTCCCTGGATTTTCTCAACATTTACGAAGTCCATGTAATTATTCCAACTGCCAAGCCCAATTATGATTCTATAAATAGCTTAGTTTCAAAGAACAATGGACAGAGTTTTTATTTTAATTTTCTTGCGGAAGCTCTGTTGTATTTTCATTGCACCCTGTTTATTTTATTCTTTCCAGCATTTATTTGTTCTTGTTTTAGTTTATATATCCCAACCCAACCATATAACAATTTCCAACATTAGGAAATTGTTATAATTTAATTTCTTTCAAAGCCTTCAGAAATTCTTTTAGTAATTTTTATTTCCGATTCCTGTCCGTACTCCGAGCTTGCCAGACTATGGAAGAAGGAGTCTAACATTTTAATTGTTATTCAGGTTTTTATTTAAATTGCATTTATATTAATGTTAAGCAATTATTTTTCTGTTATGCATATTTTATTTTGTATTTCTCTGTCTCTGCCTCTGTCTGGTTCAACAATCATGAGTAGCTAAACACCTTAGGGCGGTATGTAATTAAAATCAACTAAATCGGTAAAATCAATTCTAGGCTTAAAATAATTAAGAGCTTAAAATTATGGCTGTGACTTTTTATTATAAAATCAATCTTTTTGTTACGAGAGTAAGGAAAGTGTAATAGATTAGGTCAAGACCACGAGAGTGTGAGATTTTAACCAGATAGCTAAAGTTAGGCATTTAATTTAAACACAGCGAGAACGCTTTAAAATTAATTAGAATTATTAAGTTTCCAAAAATTATTTCTAAACACTTATGGGCTAGCGAGAGCAGGCATATGGCTTTAGGGGTAAGATCTGAGATAAGACCACGAGAGTGTGAGTTAAAGATATTTAAACTGATAACCTCTACAGAATAGATTAAGTGAACCATCTTTATAAGCCTAGGTTAGATTGACCCGCCTAAGTTAACATAATTACATACCGACCACCTTAGTATTATTTAATTAAACTTAAATTTAATTCCCACCTTTAATCTTAAAAAAACAACCAAAAATCGTGACAACCCTTCACCTTAGCTAAACTAGTAAATCCTCTAGCACTAAGTAATCATAAAGTCCCTGTGGATCGATAATCTTAAATATTACTTCGATAGGCTGTGCACTTGCAGTTAAGATACCGCTAGACACATATTAGAGTACGTCTGTAGCCCATCAAGTTTTTGGCGCCGTTGCCGGGGACCTTAATTTAGTTACTAGTACACTTTAGAGTAGCATTGTCTAGACTAAGGTAACAACTATCTTCTTTTCTTAATCTAAATTCCCGAGTGTATACCAAGTACTCGCTCTCAAGGCGAAGACTTGCAACCTCTAATCCCAGAATCGGAACGCTTCTTACACGTAAGAAGACGGATATTCGATTACGAACAAAATTACAACATTCCAGATCTTCAAATAGATCCACCTAAACCAGTCGTAACATCAAAGGACGCAGAGATGGCTGAAGAACAGAATCACCCACTCAAATATTACGCTAGTCCTTCGTAAGCTGAACCGCATTCCAGCATTGCCGCACTGGCTATCAACCGAAACAATTTCGAACTGAAACCTTCGCTGATATCAGCCGTGCAACAAAATCAATTCGCCGGAAATCCTACCGAGGATCCGAACCTTCATCTTTCGATATTTGTGCAGTACGCAGATACCGTAAAAGCCAATGGAGTTACCCAAGAAGCTATTAGACTACGTCTTTTTCCTTTTTCACTTCGAGACAGAGCGAGAGCCTGGCTTCAATCTCTACCCTCGAATTCAGTAACTACGTGGGAGGAACTAAAGAGAGTTTTCTTGACCAGATATTTCCCACCTAGCAAGACAGCTATGCTAAGAGCTCAGATCAACGGATTTAAGCAAAAGGAAAACGAATCACTTTTCGAAGCTTGGGAACGCTATAAGGATATGCTGAGACTTTGTCCACATCACGGATTAGTAGAATGGATGGTCATTCATACCTTCTATAATGGACTCTTGTACAATACAAGGATGACAATTGACGCTGCCGAAGGCGGTGCACTAATGGACAAAGAATATAACGATGCATATGCACTTATCGAGAGTATGGCTCAAAACCACTACCAATGGGGAAGCGAGAGAGTCGCAACTGAAAAACCAACAAAAGGAGGTATGTACGAAGTGAGTAGTATGGACCAAGTCAATGCACAGTTTGACCAACTAAACCAAAAGATCGACAACTTGGCCATAACACCAACAGCCACCGTGGCTGCAGTAACACCTAACTGTGAGTTATGTGGAGTTCCAGGACATGATGTTCCTGATTATCAACTATTAACAGGAATTCCCACAGATCAAGTGAATTATGCTCAAGGAAACCCGTACTCAAACACATACAACCCAGGTTGGAAGAATCATCTGAACTTCTCCTATAAGAACAACAATGCTTTATACGCACCAGGTCAAGCACCAGCTACACCACCAGGATATCAAAAGACTGCTCCTAATGTCCCTAGAAAATCGAACCTTGAATTGATGATGGAGAACTTCATAGCTAACCAATCTCAAACAAACAAGGACTTCTTAAACCAAAACATACACACTAGTGAGCAGATTAAGCAATTAGTGAGCAAAGTAGATGCATTAGCTACACATAACAAAATGCTTGAAACTCAGATTTCATAAGTAGCTCAACAACAAGCACCTACCGCTGCACCAGCTGGAGTATTTCCTGGACAACCTCAACCTAATCCGAAAGGTCAGGCCAATGTTGTGATATTAAGAAGTGGCAAGGAACTTGACGGACCTACCGATCCAAGACTTGACAATCCAGCCATGTACCAAAAACCGGATAAACCGACTGAAATGGTGAATGAACCAGAAGAAAAGGAAGATGATAATCAAGAGGCAGTGGAGAAAGAAAAGCCTTATGTGCCTCCACCACCCTATAAACCACCAATTCCGTACCCTCAGAGATTAACCAATTCCAAGACGATGGGCCAGTTTAAGAAATTTGTTGAACTTCTGAAACAATTGAATATTACTATTCCATTTACAGAAGCTATCACTCAAATGCCCTCGTATGCTAAGTTTTTAAAAGAAATCTTATCCAATAAGAAAAAGATAGAGGATAACGGAACCGTTACACTTACTGCTGAGTGTAGCGCAATAATTCAGAATAATATGCCTCCTAAACTAAAAGATCCAGGAAGTTTCTCTATACCCTGTGTAATAGGAAAATTCATCATTGACAAAGCTTTATGCGATTTAGGAGCCAATATCAGTGTTATGCCCTTAACGATTTGCAAAAGGCTAGACATGGGAGATCTAAGACCAACTAAAATGTATGTTCAACTAGCCGATCGCTCTGTTAAATATCCTGTAGGCATACTAGAAAACGTCCCAGTACGTATAGGACAATTCTATATTCCTACTGATTTCATAATCATGGACATCTCTGAAGACTCCACCACACCTATCATACTAGGAAGACCATTCTTAGCTACTGTCGGAGCTATAATAGACGTAAAGAAAGGAAAGCTAACCTTTGAAGTAGGTGAAGAGAAAGTTGAATTTATTTTAACACAATTCTTACAATCACCAGCTATAGAGGATACATGCTATCTATTGGACGTAATTGACGAATGCGTAAGAGAAATGGAGATGAAAGAAACTACCTATTCTGAAATTATAAAAATTCAAATCCCTCCGATTTTCGAAGATGATAATTGGCGTGAACCATATCAGGATGATAGTCTAAGCGAAAGTTTAGCACTTACACCGGATCCCATGCCAAGTAAGAATAAACCTACATTAGGGTTAAAAACTTTACCTAAGAACCTAAGATACGAATTCTTGGACACTGAATGTACAAGACCAGTTATAATCAATTCCAGTTTAGGAACAATTGAAACAAAGAAACTTTTAGATGTCTTAAAGAAATATCCCACTGCATTAGGATATAACATATCTGATCTCAAAGGAATATGCCCTTCAATTTGTATGCATCGTATTCTGCTAGAAGAAGATTGCAAAACCTCCAGAGAATCTCAAAGAAGAATTAACCCAATCCTTAGCACTGTAGTAAAGGAAGAAGTTAAGAAACTACTAGATGCTGGAATAATATATCCAATCTCTGATAGTAAATGGGTTAGTCCAGTACATGTAGTACCAAAGAAAGGAGGTATCACTGTAGTGAAAAACGCTAAAGGCGAATCGATATCACAAAGAGTAGTGACAGGACATAGAGTGTGCATCAATTATCGTAAACTAAACAAAGCAACTCGAAAAGATCATTTCCCACTACCTTTTATAGATCAAATGTTAGAACGATTAGCCAAGCATTCATATTTCTGTTATCTTGATGGTTACTCAGGATTTTTCCAAATCCCTATCCACCCAGATGATCAAGAGAAGACTACATTCACATGCCCTTATGGAACGTTCGCTTATAGACGAATGCCCTTTGGATTATGCAAGGCTCCTGCAACCTTTCAAAGATGTATGATGTCAATCTTCGCAGATTTTATAGACAACATCATGGAAGTGTTCATGGACGACTTCTCTGTATGCGGGCAAAGTTTTGAAGGATGTCTATCAAATTTAGAAATGGTGTTAGAAAGATGTGTAAAAGTAAACCTCGTGCTTAACTGGGAGAAATGTCATTTTATGGTCAGAGAAGGAATCGTACTAGGACACGTTATATCTGACAAGGGAATTGAAGTTGATAAAGCTAAAATAGAAGTCATTAAAGATCTTCAACCCCCAAAAACCATTCGAGAAATACGAAGTTTTTTAGGACACGCCGGTTTCTACCGACGATTCATCAAAGATTTCTCGAAGATCACTAAACCTCTTACCGGTTTATTAATGAAAGACGCTGAGTTCATATTTAATGAAGATTGTCTTAAAGCATTCGAAACTCTAAAAACAGCCCTCATCACCGCACCAATCATGCAACCCCCTGACTGGAGATTACCTTTCGAAATCATGTGCGATGCGAGTGACTATGTTGTAGGCGCAGCTCTAGGCCAGAGGAAGGAAAAGAAACTTCATGCGATTTACTATGCCAGTAGAACCTTAGATTCTGCTCAGATGAACTACGCCACTACTGAAAAAGAATTGTTAGCAGTTGTCTTTGCGCTTGACAAATTCCGTTTTTACCTAGTGGGAGCGAAAATAATCGTTTACACAGACCACGCTGCTATCAGATATCTATTAACTAAGAAAGATGCTAAACCAAGACTCTTGAGATGGATTTTACTCTTACAAGAGTTTGATCTCGAAATAAAAGATAAGAAAGGTACTGAAAACGTCGTAGCGGACCATTTATCTAGAATAGAAGGTATTAAACCAGAACAAGTGCCGATTAACGATGATTTTCCGTATGAACAGCTGATAGCACAAATAGGAAGCGACCCAGTTCAGTTAGACATAGATGAACCAGAACCCGTGGAAACAATCCAAACAACTGTAGGACTGCCATGGTACGCTGACATTGTCAACTACCTAGCTGCAGGAGCTCTTCCACCTGATTTAACCTATCAGCAGAAAAAGAAATTCTTTCACAATCTCAAACATTACTATTGGGATGAACCATTATTGTTCAAAAGAGGACCCGACGGAATCTTTCGTCGATGTATTCCTGAAGAAGAAATAGAAGATGTCATTACTCACTGCCATTCATCTCCTTATGGTGGACATGCAAGCACTTCCAAGACTTGTGCAAATATCTTACAAGCCGGCCTATTCTGGCCTAATTTATGGAAAGATGTCCACATCGCTGTTATAAATTACGATCGGTGTCAACGCACCGGTAATATTTCAAGAAGAGATGAAATGCCTCAAAAAGGAATATTAGAAGTAGAAGTCTTTGACGTCTGGGGAATAGATTTCATGGGACCATTCCCATCATCTTTCGGTAACAATTACATACTCATAGCTGTTGATTATGTTTCAAAATGGATTGAAGCTATAACTTCTCCTACAAATGACACACGAGTAGTAATAAAGCTTTTCAAAAATATAATCTTTCCCAGATTTGGTGTGCCTAGACTCGTCATAAGTGACGGTGGCTCGCACTTCATTTCAAAAATCTTTGACAAATTACTATCTAAGTATGGAGTAAGACACCGTGTGGCAACACCATATCATCCACAAACAAGTGGACAAGTCGAAGTCTCAAACAGAGAAATTAAACAAATCTTAGAAAAGACTGTCGCCATATCTCGGAAAGATTGGTCATCTAAACTTAATGAAGCTTTATGGGCTTATAGGACAGCTTACAAGACACCCATAGGAACTACACCTTTCAAATTAGTATATGGAAAGTCTTGTCATCTCCCGTTAGAACTAGAACACAAAGCATATTGGGCGATCAAAACTCTCAATATAAACTATAATGATGCAGGAGAAAAGCGAATCCTTGATATTAACGAATTAGAAGAGTTAAGGTTAGATGCTTATGAGAATGCTAAAATATATAAAGAAAGAACTAAGCGATGGCACGATAAACGCCTATCTAGGAAAGAATTTAGTGTGGGAGACGTTGTACTCCTCTTTAATTCAAGACTTAGGCTCTTTCCTGGAAAACTAAAATCTAGATGGTCAGGACCCTTTGAAATAACTAGAGTGTTCCCGAGCGGAGCAATAGAAATTAAGGGTAGGAATAGTGAACCGTTCACAGTAAATGGACAACGTTTAAAACATTACCATAAAGTTGAAAATAGAGATTATGCAAATAGTCTAAGGCTTTTAGAGTTGTCCACTAATTTCCCTGATTAATCTACACCTAAGCATTACGTCAGGCTTTAGACAATAAAAACAGCGCTTAGTGGGAGGCAACCCATTTAATCATTTAACCATTTTGATCACTTTATTTTTTTTTGTCATTTATTATTTTATTATTCGTTTATTTGTTTTGTCATTTTATTGTTTTATAGTTTTATTTCAGTATTATTATTATTACTTCTATTTATACATTTATTTTCATATTTTCCTTATTTTAATTTTTAAATCACTTTTACAGATTTTCTAAAGTCTTTTCCACTTTCCTTCTCCCCCTGATTTGTTTCCTCCGTATTTACACTAACTATGGCTAACCGACCGATAAACCTTATGGAAACCAAATTTAGAGGTAGGAACCAAAGAATGAAATTTGAAGAGTTATCACAGAGACCAATGGATTTGACTCTGTACCCGGATGATCTGACTATGGAAACCTTAGGTATACATGATAGCATCCTATACTTGTTTAACCGACTTGGATGGGAGAATGCACTGATTAAACAAAAGTTTGTGACTTACCGCGAGCTCACCCTTGAGTTCCTCAGCTCCTTAGTTTACTTACCCGAGCGCGGTTTTGGATTCAGGAAAGGATTTATCAGTTTCCGCCTATTTGGAATAGAATATGACTTTAACCATAGAGAACTAGCTGACTTATTAGGATTCCCTAGTGGACCCTTTGCTTTTACTACCACACAGGTAGAATTGATGGACATTGAGCTGGACTTCTTTTGGGGAACCTTAACCGGAAATTACCATCCTGAACCAAATAACATGAACAATGATGAGATACATAACCCTGCTATCCGCTACTTCCATAAGATCCTTGCCCACACCTTCTTTGGAAAAGAAGAAAACCTTACTGGAGTATCTAAAGATGAGATATTCATTATGTCATGTGTGACTAATGGACAGCCAGTCAATGGTGTGCCTTTCATGATGCAAACCTTCACCCGAATCCAAGAAGAACCTGATCTACCCATATTAGTAGGAGGTCTTGTCACCATGATTGCTAATGCCTTAGGACTTAGATACCAATTACACAGGTGTAACCGTTTAGGTACCATCCGTCCTATGAATCTTAACTTTTGCTTTAACCGCCATATCATAAGGAATTTAGGACAACCACCTTTTGAGTACCTAATCAGGAATGAAGTAGTAACCCTGTTCACACTACCAAACCATGCTAAAGCCAGTGTTCACAATAAGGATAATTGGCTTTATGATCTTACCCCTCCTGACTATCCATCTACTCCTGAAACACCTCAATCCTACAAGATAAGGGATGATATAATGACCTATGTAGAAAGTGGCCCTGAGACGCCTCCTGGTTACCATGACATTGACCACACTGATGAAGTGATTGAAACCCCTGAAGTGAATCAAGTAGAATATGCTGACAACTTAAAGAAAATCATGAACACTCTTGAAGCTTACCAAGCCGATATAAATACTGTTAAGGATGAGATTAAAAGCATGCGATTGGACGTTATAGGTTTAACTGACATAACATGTGAGCAATTCTACCACCTGAACTCTGCAATTGAAGATTTGAAGAAGCACTTTTGAAAATGTTGTAGTGATCTAACTTATTTTATTTATTGTTTTCATTTCTAGTTAGTTTAACATTTCGCAAACATTTTCGTACTTTATTTTTATTAATGTAATTTCCCTTCAATTATATCAAAAGCAAAGCACTTCTAGTTTTACAAATTTTTCCAATTTAATCAATTTCTATGCTTTCAATTCATTTACTGTTATATTTAAATTGATTAATGTTTTATATAATTTCTCGTGTGATGAAATTTACTAATTTATGTTGAACTAAAAATATTATATATTGTTTGTGTTACAAATAAAATGAGAAGTGATCATAAGAAAGAAAAATTGTATTGAACGTGTGAGAGATAATGCATTCTGGAAGAAAATATTCTAAGTTTTAATCCCTCACGGTCGTCATCACCCCCTAACGATCGTGACAAGCTAATTAGCGCGTCACGACCGTCATTCCCTCATCACGACCGTGACGACCCCTATTATAGGAATTCTGAGAAACAAAACTGTTCTTCTTCGAAACCTCCTCTTTTTCAACTTCCACAACATTCAGAAACCCCCCTATTATCTCTTCCAACTCCCGTAACCTCCCATTACCCTAATTAAACTCCATTAACCCCTCCATTTACTCCAAACCTATCACATTCACATCTTGCACTATAATCAGAACCAATTTCTTCACATTTTACACTTTTCTCACAAAACTCAAAAACCTCTCATCTCCCACTCCCGTACTTGCATGCAATGGAAGAAATTCAGTTTTAGAGATGGTGAGCATGGAGAAAATCAGAGACAGAAGTTCATCAGATTCCAGAACCGTGGTGTCCAACCCACTCGATATGTCGACACTGACTGTTTGAGGGAGTTGGGAATGCTCAACAGTGTGAAGCTCCTGCTTCGGAAGGTTGGTTTGTGGCATTTGTGCAGTCAGCCCCAGCCTACATTCGAGCTTCTGACATTGGAATTTCTGAGCTCATTTCAATATATCACTCCTCCCGGTTCATCAAGTCAACTCACCGGCGCTGCTAAGTTCAGATTGCTCGGCCGAGAGTTCGAAGTTACACAAACAAGGATCGCCGAGCTGCTAGGTTTCGATCACGGCGATGATGCTCATCTCCGCGTGCCGGACAACTTCAGTGAAACCGCTTTCACCTTATGGCACGACATCACCAACACCCGTGCCACTGCCTTTCAGAACCTGAATGCTACGCATATCCATAACCCGGCGATCAGATACTTTCATCGCATCATCTGCAACACCATTTTTGCAAGAGAGAGCAATCACAAGCTTAACTCCAAGGAGCTCTTGTTCTTGCACTGCGCCTTAAATGACGAGCGCATCAATGCTGCCCCATTCATGTTGTCCCATATCCAGTCTATAGCGCAAAGAGGCGCAACCCCCTTCTACATAGGCGGGATTGTCACTACCCTCGCCATTCAGCTGGAGCTTGGTGACTTGGTTATCAATTTGCCTCGCAGAGCCGCAGAGTTCCTAACGAAGAATTATTGCAGGTCCGCCCACTTGATTGCTCAGAGAGAGGATGGCAGGTGTAACACGGTGGGAGAACTGACTTTAGTTATGTTGCGGATAGCAAAAGTCGCCACCGACTTTTATTTTATCCAAACGGAAAGGATATAAAAGAACAGGAAAGACCTTAAGAGATATTTTTGGGTCCGGGGGGTAGGTTATGTAAAGGGAAGGTGTTAGCACCCTTTACATCCATGGTTATCCATGGGCTCTTAGTTACTTAGCTCACTTTTGAATTGTTTTTGAAAGTGTAGTGTGTGAATAGAAAAATTTTCATAATAGTTGATAATGATCCATGTACGGATGCGTAAAAACTTGTTTTTGAAAATTTGTTTGAAATTGTGAAGAGTTTGAAAAGTTTTTGAAGTGAGCAAGTACATAAGAGGAACCTACCCTAAAGTTTAAGTCTTTCTTGTTCTTTATCCTTTAATTGGTAAGACTATCCCTACTATTAAGGAGTAGGTAGTCATTACCTTGGATGTAAGGGACATGATAGGGACATCTGTTTTGTGAAGGCAACTGTGGGGTGTAATAAGCATAAAGGAGGGACTATCATCATTATTCGAAGGGACTTGATTCGTAAAAGTAACCATGAGGGACTTGATGATTTTTCTTTTTAAAGGGACTTGCTTTATACACCCCACTTGACCTTATGATTTAGGCAACTTGAGGGATAACCTTAGAAATGTGAGATGGCGATTAAAAATCGACTTACGTGTGTGAGTGTTCAATATTATTTATCTTTAATTAAAATGAGCTAAATTTATTTTTAAGTTAAATACATGTTTACACTCCCTAAATTACTAACCATAGCATGAATTAAATAATTAAATATTTACAATATTACATCCAGGAGCAATTACATAATAATTATAATAATAAGCAAATTAAAATAAAGAGCAAAAAATAAATAATTAGCAAAATATAAATAAATAAGCAAATATAAAAAAAAAAAATAGGGGTTAGTGGTAAGTATACTTAAAAAAATAAGGTTAGTAAAAATAAAATAGCTAAATTTAATGAAATAATAATAATAATTAGAAAAATAAACAAGGTTAGAGAAATAAGAATATAAGATAATAATAAACAAAAATAATAAATAATAATATGGTTAGCAACAAAATAGAATTTTAATATATAAGCATTTAGTTAGAAACATGAATAATTAAACAATTACTATAATATAAAATTTTTAAACATAATATAATTATAAATTTTAATTATTACAAATTTAATCATTTTTAAACATATATTAACATTTATTCATTAAAAAACAATTATTTACACATTATAAGGAGAAAATAAGTTTTAAATATTATATTCACAAAATTAATCATATTTATAAAATTTAATTTTTATTAGTTATTATATTTACAAATTATTTTAAACATATACAAAAATATAATTATTATAAGTTAAATTGTTTCTAAACATATATTAAAAGAAAAATAATTGGGATTATAAAATATATTTACAAATAAGTTATAATTATTTCTAAATAAACATGTACAATAATAATTACATCACAAATTAGAAAATAAACAATTAAGTTTTAATAGGTATTTAGAAAATAAATTAGGGTTTTATGAGAAAAATATTTTTAGGGTTTAATTTATAATATACATATATTTCCAATTTAATCATAAGATAAAGAAAATAATTTAAGAACCTTTATATATTTTAGAAACTTAAAAAAAAAAAAAACATGCTTTATTATCATTTTTTATTATTTAGAAACATATATCCATAAAATTATATTTAATTTAATATTATAATACTTAAAACAAATAAAAGAAGAAAAAAGTGTGAAAACTTACCTGACTGGGGTTTGAACCCAGGTCAGCCTGTTTCCCAGCAAGAAGAACAACCACCAGGCCACTGTGTACACAGGCAACAAAAGAGAGGGAGAAATTTGTTTTGTGCTTCATCTAGAAAATCCAGAAAAATAATGAAAAAACAAAAGGCCTGGGGTGGGACTTGAACCCAGGACCTTATGAATGTATATGCGCACGCTTGACCGCCTGGCTGGGAGAGCCCTTCTGGTCATATGGTGATAACACATCATAATATATTACATCTTCTTGTTATCCTGAAAAATAGAAAAAAATAGTGGTACAAGCCAGGTTCGAACTCACGCCATCAACCAACATACTCACTAGCCTTACCACTGAACCACAAGCACGCGTGTGATAAACAAATCAACAATAATACATAAAATATTTTCAATAATATTTGAATTTCCTGAGCGCGCGAATGGCTTCTTCTTCAACCTTTTACCTGCGAATTTTTCTCCTCTTTCACCTGCGAATTTTGTTACAAGTTCTTCCTTGTTTAAATCCTGCGAAATCCAAACACTCACAAAACAGCATTGATTCATTAAATTGGTTAATGTTTTATGGTCCTAGTGATTCATAGAACATTACTATGTGTCCAGAATTCATTTAAACTAATTGAATCATCAAACCCTAAAATTGAGCTCTAAACCCTAATAATGGCCGCGGGTGATATAGATCATGAAGCTTCAATCCAATTGTCCAGAATCGTTCCTTGGAACCTCATAAACACAAAAACTCAAACAAAATTCATTAACAATGTACAAATAAACAGAATCGAAAAATTGAAATGTCATGAATAGTTTGAATCGGATTATGCCAATGGGAGAGTTTTTGATGCAAATGAGTATTGGTTTAGCTTCAGGGATGATCAAGGAACATGTCTATGTCTTTATTTTACCTTGAAACCTCTTGTATGAGTGAATCCGAATTGGTGTTTTGGCTTGAATTTTTGAGCTATGAAACTTACCTTTGGCTGCTGGAAATCGTGAATGAGGGTTTGCATTATGTTTGATACTTATATGTGAATGATTCTAGGTCAAAAACTTCATTGGTTGTGTGCAAGAATTGATTTAAAAAGATTGAGATTGATCATGCTTTGAAACTTCAATATTTGCTCATGAAAGCTTACTATTTTTAGATAAATCACATGATTTCTTTCTCTTTCAACTTCAATCAATATTGATGAGATTCTAGAAGCTCAATCTTCATCCAAAAATATATTTTCATATTTTATATTTATTTAAAATGATTTTTATGAATTAAATCAAAATAAATAAAAATAAAATAATAAAAATTATGATTTTTAATCAATTGGGTCGTGCATGATGATGTGATATGGATTGGATCACAATTTAGCAAGCCCATTTGGAAAGAAGTGGTTTTAAACCTCCATTTTCAACATAAACCATCACAAAATTTCCCAACTTTGCAAGGGCACATCTCCCTCAATTTTAAAGGTATGAGGGTGTTCTTGGACTTTTTAGAAAGCTTGAAGAGTCCTCTAAACAACCCCATTGGTTTCAGGTCCATATCATTTGCCAATATCAAGTTATGCCCTTTTGAAGTTGTTGACTTTTTGTTGACTTTTGAAATGACCTATAATGTCTTAGCTCATATCTTCCAAATGAAGCATTTTTGGGCTTAACTTGCAAGATAAAAGTTGTAGAGAATTCAATTTTATTCAAAATGATATTTGAGGGGAGACTTGGTGATGAAGTATGTGAAAGTTATGGCTGGTCAAAGTTCAGTTGACTTTTACTGAGGAAACCCTAATTTAGAAACTCCTGATTATTGATGATCTGGAATCTCCTTGATGAATCATGATCAACCCTTGATCAAATGATGAATTTTAATTCATATACTTGATATTGGCAAAAAATCATGAAGTTTGACTTTGGTTTGACCACAGTTGACCTCAGTTTGACTTTTAAACTGCATTGACTGATTTTGACTTATCTGATCATCTGACTGAGCAAACTTTTGAGAAAAGTCTTGAAACTTGTCATGGGGGTTCTTATATACATATAAGATGTTATGAAGCTCACTTGAGGTATTGGAAGTCCATTTAGCCTGATTAAAGTCAAAACCCTAGTTTTGGATGCACTGCTTAGGAGGTGCATTGTCTGAGGGAATTGTCAACTCTTCTGACCAATTGTGAACTTTGTGAACCTTGTGAACCATCATAAGATGTCTTGTGAACCTAATGAGAGGTATTGTAAAGCTTGTGAACCTTGTGAACCTCATGAAGTAACTTGTAGACTTCATGAACCTCATGAAAGGTTATGTAAACATTGTGAATCTTGTGAACCTTGTGAACCTTCAAGAAGTAACTTGTGGACTTCATGAACCTCATGAAAGGTCTTGTAAATGTTGAGAAGCTTGTGAACCTTGTGAACCTTCAAGAAGTGACTTGTAGACTTCATGAACCTCAAGAAAGGTATTGAAAGCATTGTGGAACTTGTGAACCTTGTGAACCTTCATAAAGTAACTTGTAGACTTCATGAACCTCATGAAAGGTCTTGTAAGTGTTGGGAACTTGTGAACCTTGTGAACCTTCTTAGAACACAAAGTCTTGTATTGTGAGGGCAAATTTTGGGGTGCAACAGCTGCCCCTGTTCAATTTTCTGAAACCTGAGGGGTTAGATTGGTACATTTGCCAGTCATGACCTGGAAGGTTGAAGGGGATTGAACACTCACCAGTGCATTAGAGTGATACAGATGGCTAGTTGAATATGATTGAGTGGGCTTAAAGATGCCACTAGGGGAAAGTTCTTCAGATATATTTCTTGGAAGATAAAGCAGTCCAAAATATGGAGGTATAATGAAAGCTGTCAGGAGTCTGGAGCAGTCCTGAGGTATTGATGATATGCTTTCAGGAGACTGGAGTAATCCTGATGTAACAGCATGTCTTCAGGGGGGGTGAAAAGCTATCAGGAGGCTGGAGCTGTCCTGAGGTAACAATATAATTTCAAGAGGATAGAGCAATCTTGAGAGATTGATGATATGCTTTCAGGAGACTGGAGTAATCCTGATGTAACAGCATGTCTTCAGGAGGATAGAGCAATCAATAATGATAACCCTAAAGCAGTCTTGAAGTAATAATATGATTTCAGGAGGATAGAGCAATCAATAATGATAACTCTAAAGCAGTCTTGAAGTAATAATAGGATATCAGGAGGATAGAGCAATCAATAATGATAACTCTAAAGCAGTCTTGAAGTAATGAGAAGTTGTCAGGAGGATAAAGCAACCCTGAGGTAATAATATGATATGCTTTCAGGAGACTGGAGTGATCCTGATGTAACAGCATGTCTTTAGGAGGATGGAGCAATCCTGATGATCATAAGTTTGTTTGTTGGATAATTACCCTGAAAACAAGGTAACATTCTGTAAAATAATATTAGTTTATGCTTTATGTATGCATGTATAATATGATGCACTTAGGTAATGTATTATGCACTCATGTATATGTATGTTATGGTATGATATAAATGATGTATGTATGATATGATACTGCCGGAAGTGTCTGGATATCTTCGTATAACAACTGCTGGCCAGGGAAAATAAATCCCGATTTGTTGTTGAAGAATGTATTATACATAACCTTCCGTCTGCTGGGGATGGCAAGGTATGGATAACCTCCCGGATGCTGGGAATAATAAGGTATAGATAACCTCCCGTATGCTGGGGATAGTAAGGTATATATAACCTTCGTCTTCGTTTGATGGTAGGATAACATCCCGTCTTTGTTTGTCGTGCCCTTATTGGAAAGTAAATTTCCGTATATCCGTATGAGGATAAAAGAGATGGATATAAATTCCAGGGGAGATGAGACTTTATGAAGATGGATTCGTCCTACTGAGGGTTTGTAACTGTCTTGTAAAGATGAACAGGCGAAGCTTTTGTTGAAATCCTTCCCTCGTTCGTCCTTAGTAAATACTATTACTGCATTTTCATGCATTTCTGGTAAACATCAATCATATACATGCATTTCTGGTAAACATCAATCATATTCAAAAGCATACATACATTCAAATACAACCAATGGACGTTTCGCTTATGTAAATAGGGTAAAAGTAAATCTGGATTCAAAAGATGGAATTTATTTATATCAAAAAGTGACCCATACACGGGTAAGTTTGTACAAGGAGACATAAACCCTAGTAAAAGGATTTTGTCATAAAGTTTTTACAAAACAGAGAAAATCAGCTATGTGGGAAACAATCCTATTGAGTTTCAATTCTACTATTGCCATTCAAGTATCTCATCTTCTTGCTGTTGAGACGGAAACGATTGGATTGAGCTTTATCTGTTCGAGCTTGAGTAAGTAGTACAACTGGTTGCAGTTTTATGGGTGATCCAAACGAGACATAGTCATACGCTTTAATCCCTAACTTTTGCCTGGATTGCCCTTTCAGGTTTTCAATCCACCGGGATACCCTTTTTTGCCCAAGTCGCCTTTTCAGGTTTTCGACTTGCCGGGTGTACATCTTTTTATATATATCCCTAATTTTTGCCCAAACCCTTTTGGTTTGCCGGGATGCCCTTATTTTTGCCTAGGCCTGTCAACCTAGCGGGTCTCTTTTTATGCGTAGTATTTTTTAACTATGTCTGCGTTTACAGGCTGTGGGAAGTCTTCACCATCCATTGTAGTCAGTATCATGGCACCTCCTGAGAATACTGTCTTGACTACAAATGGTCCTTCATATGTTGGAGTCCACTTGCCCCTAGGATCACCCTGTGGTAATATGATACGTTTGATTACCAAGTCACCAGCCTGATATACCTTTGGCTTAACTTTCTTGTTAAAAGCTTTGATCATTCGTTTCTGGTACATCTGGCCATGACAAACTGCTGCTAGTCTCTTCTCATCAATCAAATTTAACTGGTCCAGTCGAGTCTGAATCCACTCATCTTCATCCAAGCCTGCATCCTTCATAATTCTTAAGGAGGGAATCTGAACTTCAATGGGTAGAACTGCTTCCATACCATAGACTAAGGAGAATGGGGTTGCCCCTGTTGAAGTACGTATTGTGGTACGATAACCATGAAGAGCAAATGGTAACATCTCATGCCAATCCTTGTAAGTAACAGTCATCTTCTGTACAATCTTCTTAATGTTCTTATTAGCAGCTTCAACTGCCCCATTCATCTTTGGACGATACGGAGAAGAGTTGTGATGCTTAATCTTGAACTGCGTGCAGAGATCAGTAATCATAGTGTTGTTCAGATTAGAGCCATTGTCAGTGATAATCCTCTCAGGGATGCCATACCTACATATGAGATTGTTCTTAATGAATCGAGCCATAACATTCTTGGTAACAGATGCAAAAGAAGCTGCCTCCACCCACTTCGTGAAGTAATCAATAGCAACCAGAATGAAACGATGCCCATTAGAAGCAGTAGGCTTGATCTCACCAATCATATCAATGCCCCACATGGCAAAGGGCCAAGGAGCAGTCAACACATTCAATGGAGATGGAGGTACATGAACTTTATCAGCATAGATTTGACATTTGTGACAAGTTCTGGAGTGTTGATAGCAATCAGCTTCCATGGTAGACCAATAGTAACCTGCTCTCAAAATTTTCTTCGCCATAGTATGACCACTAGAATGAGTGCCAAAGATCCCATCATGCATGTCTTCCATAATCTCAGCTGCTTCCTTCTTATCCACACAACGAAGCAACGTTGAATCATGATTGCGCTTGTACAGAATGCCATTACTCAAGAAGAACTTGGCAGAAAACCTTCTCAGAAACTTCCTATCTTTGACAGATGCCCCTTCAGGGAATTCCTGAGCTTCAAGATATCTTTTTACTTCATAGAACCAAGGTTTCTCCTCTACCCCTTCAGTGTCAATCTCATTGCAGTATGCAGGCTTTTCAAATCTATCAATGGTAATCTTGGGAGCTTCATCATCCCAACTGATCTCAAACATAGATGCCATGGTGGCCAATGCATCTGCCAACTGATTCTCTCTTCGTGGAATATGTCCAAAAGTAATCTCTTTGAAATGTGGGATCAAAGACAACACATGCTCTCTGTAAGGAATGAGGTTATCATGCTTGGTATCCCAATCTCCTTTAATCTGACTTACTACCAGGGCTGAATCTCCATACACATCAAGGAACTGAATCTTCATATCAATAGCAGCTTTAATACCCAAGATACATGCCTCATACTCAGCCATGTTATTGGTACAATGGAAACAAAGTCTGGCAGTAATCGGGGTATGACAACCTTCAGGGGAACTAATCAAAACACCAACACCATTACCAAGTGCATTAGAGGCACCATCAAAAACCATCGTCCATCGGGATCCTTGTTCAGGTCCGTCATATTGTCCAGGTTCTTTGGTAATAATCATAATATCTTCATCAGGGAACTCAAAATTCATTGACTGGTAATCATCCACTGCTTGATGAGCTAAATGATCAGCAACAACACTTCCTTTAATGGCCTTCTGAGTAGTATACTGTATGTCATATTCTGTCAAGATCATTTGCCATCTTGCAATTCTTCCGGAGAGAGCAGGTTTCTCAAATATGTACTTGATTGGATCCATCTTCGAAATCAATAAGGTAGTATGGGTCAACATATACTGTCTTAGTCGGCGAGCAGCCCATGCCAAAGCGCAGCAAGTTTTCTCGAGCAGTGAGTATCTTGTTTCACAGTCGGTAAACTTTTTGCTAAGGTAGTATATTGCCTGCTCTTTTCGACCAGACTCGTCATGTTGCCCCAACACACACCCCATTGAGTTGTCTAACACTGTTAAGTACATAATCAAGGGTCTTCCATCAACTGGTGGCATCAAAATTGGTGGTTCTAGCAGATATCTCTTGATTTCATCAAAGGCAGTCTGACACTCATCATTCCATTCCATCACTTGATCTTTCTTCAACAACTTGAAGATTGGCTCACAGATGGTAGTTAATTGGGAGATAAATCTTGCAATGTAATTCAAACGTCCCAAGAAACCTCTAACCTCCTTCTCAGTACGGGGAGCCGGCATCTCTCGTATAGCTTTCACTTTTGCAGGATCCACTTCAATACCTTTTCCACTGACAATAAAACCCAAGAGCTTTCCAGATCTAACTCCAAAAGTACACTTGTTTGGATTCAATCTCAGCTTGTATTTCTTCAACCTCTCAAACAACTTGTGCAGATGATTAAGATGTTGCTCTTCATTCTGAGACCTGGCTATCATATCATCTACATATACCTCTATCTCATGATGAATCATATCATGAAACAAAGCCACCATAGCACGCTGATATGTTGCCCCTACATTTTTCAAACCAAATGGCATTACCTTATAGCAAAAGGTGCCCCACTGTGTCACAAATGTTGTCTTCTCCATATCTTCAGGTGCCATCTTGATTTGATTGTAACCAGAGAAACCATCCATAAAAGAGAATACCTTATGTTGAGCAGTGTTGTCTACCAGAATATCAATATGAGGGAGTGGAAAGTCATATTTAGGGCTAGCCTTGTTCAAATCTCTGTAGTCCACACACATACGTACCTTACCATCTTTCTTAGGAACTGGTACCACATTTGCAACCCACTGAGGATAAGAAGTCACTGCCAAGAACCCTGCATTGAACTGTTTCATTACCTCTGCCTTGATCTTTTCTGACATTTCAGGATGCATACGACGAACCTTCTGCTTCTTTGGACGACAATCTTCTTTTACTGGCAAACGGTGAACCACAATGTCTGTATCCAATCCTGGCATATCTTCATACGACCAAGCAAAGATCTCCACATAGTCGCGTAACATCTGAATCAACCTGTTCTTGACACTGTCCTCTAAATCAGCCCCTATCTTGACCTCTTTTCTGTTTTCTTCAGTTCCCAGATTCACAACTTCGAATGGCTCTTCATGTGGCTGTATAGCTTTCTCTTCTTGTTGTAACAACCTAGCAAGCTCTACAGGTATTTCACAATCGTCCTCATTTCCGTCTTCAGTTTGATAGATCGGATTCTCGAAATTATAATTGGCAATAGTAGAACTGTTATCAACAGGATCCAGAGTGGATGAGGATCTGCATTTTAGTGATGTGGGTGTGTGTAAGAACACATAGCTGATAAAACAAAAATAAAAGAAAAAGAAAGACAAGGAACACAATATTTACGAAAACGAAACGTCCACTGATTTTATTGGATGAAGTATGCAAATGAAATGACAGCCCGTAACAAGCACACCATTGTGCCCCGGGTAAGGCACATGGCTTGAAAGTTTTATTGTTCAAGAAATTACAAAATTAAAACATAACACAGTAATAGTATTTACTCCTGACTAAAGGAGATAGGGATAACATCTTCAGCTTTCCAATTATTGAGTCCAGCACCCACAGTAGGAAAAACCCATGCATCCAAGTTGTAGTCTTCATCTTGATCTCCCACGACATTAATCTGGTCCTTCACAACCCCTTGACTAGTGATACGGGCAGCACGGGCACGACGAACAGCCTTCTGGGACTCTGCAGTGAAACCCAAACCAAACTTGTCAGACTTGTATGGAATATCAGGAAGCTGACCCCAAATAGTACAACCACCTTCATCCACCACAGCTCTAGCATCATTGAGGGAGGCCATTGCCATTGTTGGAGGCTTTCTGGTGATCACAGGAGCTTTCTTCACAACAGGAGGAGCTACATAATCATTAACAACCCAGGGAACCACTTCAAACGTCTGACACGGAGTCTCAATGTATTCACCTTCCATTTCCAGATACTTGAAGGTATTCACATGGCTGACAAAGTATTCTTCTTCTCCATAGACAGTAACAACCTTTCCATCCACCGAATATCTCAACTTTTGGTGCAATGTAGAGGTTACAGCACCTGCCCCATGGATCCAGGGACGACCAAGCAGACAAGAGTATGAAGGACGAATATCCATCACAAAAAATGTAGCAGTAAACACCTGGGAGCCAACTTTGATTGGAAGATAAATTTCCCCATGTACTACTCTTCTAGAACCATCAAAAGCCTTTACCACAATATTACTGGGCTTCAACACAGCATCTTCAGGACTCAGCTTGTCCAGGACTTCCTTAGGCAACACATTCAAAGAGGAACCATTGTCTATCAACACATGTGACAGGGTAGTGCCCCTGCATTCAATTGAGATATGCAAGGCCCTGTTATGATCCCTCTTGGCAGGGGTCAAATCAGCATCAGAAAATCCTAACCCATTGTCATAGGTTAGGTGGGCAACACAGTTCTCAAATTGGTCAACAGAAATTGCATTGGGTACATGAGAAGTCTTCAGAAACTTGATCAAGGATTTGGCATGAGCCTCAAAACATAACAACAAGGACAGCATAGAAATCTTTGAGGGAGTATGCCCCAACTGATCCACAATGTCATAATCACTCTTGCGAATGATTTTCAATACTTCTTCCATCTGCTTAGATAGGTCATCAGCAGCTGGCACATCAGTAGATACAGGCTCAATAACAGGACCTTTGCCCCGAGCATCAGTGGTGGAGGTAGCAGCAGGAGTAACTGCATTCTTAGAAGCAACTGGAGGAGAGAAGACTCTTCCACTACGAGTGATCTTGCTAGATCCAGCAATATTGTCAACATCAACAGGCACATCAGATAAAGGCTCTTGCTTAACACCATGGATGTAAACATCAGATCCATAATGCCAAGGCACAGCTTTGTCAGACGTATACGGAATAGGACCAGGAGTAGTAATGACCACAGGAGCCACTCTGGCTTCAGCAACAACTTTCACAGGACCTTCAGCAGTAATCTTGATTGGACCCTGATGAGTGATTTTAATGGGACCCTTTGAAGTGATTCTTATTGGTACTTTGTCAACCATGTCAACCTCTTCAATCTTCCTACCCTGAGTCAGATGATCCACCATACTTTCTACAGACGACGGAGTCCTCTCAAACACTATAGTATACTTATCCATGAGACGTTGGATTCCATCTCTCAATATGAAGCAACTATCCGGCTTGTAGGTGCAATACAAACAATCTTCACGATAACCTGGAAAGATCCCAGCTTGTACTAACCTCTTTTTGATAACAGATAGTGGTGTGGTCAACTCCATAACTGAATAAACATGTAGATCTTCATCGATGGCATTGACAGTCTTCTCGTGATTTGGCATTGGAGCAGTAATCACATTTGGAGTACCCGGAGGATCAAACTCAATTTCTCCCGCATCAATCATATCTTGAATTTTATTCTTCAAGATCCAGCAGTTATTAGTATCATGTCCCTGACAGTTTGAATGATATGCACATCGTGCATTGGGGTTGTACCTGGGAGAGGTAACATTGGAATTCTGAGGAGCCTCTTTCAAAGTAATGAGTTCAGCCTTCAACAAATGTTGCAATGCCCGAGCCATTGACATGTTGATCTTCGTGAACTGCCTTCTTGCCCTCTGTTGGTTGCCCTGTGGCTGCTCTGTTGGTGCAGGAGTTGGATTTGAAATATGCACTGCACTAACAGACTGATGCCTTCTGTTACGATCAGGTTGACCATAAACAACATTGGATTCTTTCTTCCCAGTGGGAGGCTTCTTTGCAGTACCTGATGAGGAAGCACCCACTTGGATCTTACCATTCTTTATACCATTCTCTACTCGCTCTCCTGTCATGATCAACTCAGTGAAGCCAGATGATGAGCTTCCAAGGAGATGACTGTAGAACGGACCATTCAGCGTACACATGAACATATCAACCAACTCCCTGTCAGTCAAAGGGGGTTGAACTCTTCCAGCTAAATCTCTCCACTTCTGAGCATACTCTTTAAAACTTTCCTTGGCACCCATTGACATGCTCTGAAGCTGCATGCGAGTGGGGGCCAAGTCAGCATTGTATTGATACTGCTTATAGAAAGCTTCAGCAAGATCATTCCAGTCTCTGATGTTGACACTCTCCAATTGATAATACCACTCCAGCTGAGCTCCAGATAAGCTCTCTTGAAAGAAATGGATCCACAACTTCTTATTAGCAGTGTGGGGTTGAATTCTTCTAACATAAGACCTCAGATGCAGCTTGGGACAAGAGACCCCATCATAAACAACAAATGTAGGAACCTTGAAACCAATGGGTATGACTACCCCAGATATCAGACTCAAATCCTCAAAATCCAGCCCAGAAGATTTCTGCAACTCCATAGCATCCATCCTATCCACCAGCATCTTGAATTTGTCCTCATTAGGCTCATGGTAGTAATTAGCCTCAGAATCAGAGTCCCCCATTGTATGGTGGAGACTGCCTACCTCTTGCTCAGATTCTTCAGATTCATAGTCTTCAGCTGGTTCTTTGGGCTTGGCAAGACCTTTGAACCTTCTTCCCATGTTGATCAACCCAGCAGACCTTCTAGCCTTCTTAGTCTTCTTGGCCAGCAGTGCCTTCAATTCATCCTGCCCCTTGGACAGGTTCAAGATCAGCTCTTGGAACTGTGCATTTTGTGCCTGGAGATCCTTAACTGATTGTTCAAGAGCCATTGCTGAAATAAACAGCGAGAAGATGAGAAACCTGTGCGCAATTATAAACCTGTGATGCAATGATATGGAATGTAAATGCGTATGCAATGTTTTCAAGGACCGCAGGATTTAAATTTGCTTAGACAAACATGAAAGTAAACTTTTATTAGTAATAACTTTGTTTTGCCTTTTAGGCATACAGAAATGAAATGAAATAAAATAAGTACAAAAGATGGGGTTTTAAGTCTCCCATGGACGTTTCCTCTTTATGTTGAGGTATGAATTGAGGTTTCGCTCCTCGTGAAGTTGCTTTGTTAGTTCTAGGATTCTTGTTTGGCTTGCTTTGTAATGAGCCTCGAAAGTATCCCTTTGCTCCTTCAGTTGGATCCATGATCTCTGCAAGTCTTCCTTATCAGTAGGCATGTCTGGGTGAAGGATGGTATAAGCTGTGTCTCCTTCAGCAACAGGTTCCATGGTAACTGGTAGGACGGCAGGATATGGCATCATGAGAGTCTGAGCACGAGATCGCACCCATCTGAGATAAGCTTCCATAGGAATAGTGTACTTAGGTTCCAGTGTCTTGCTGTCAACCCTGTTTACCTTTCCCCAAGCTCGTATGAATCTCTGACGGTAACCCTGAAGATCGTTGTCATAGTCAAACACAATGCCCTGAATCAACATGTCATGTGGGCCATCACTCCGGGCGTAACCAAACTGTCGTAAAGCTAGAGAGGGGTTGTAGGTGATGCCTCCTCTTATGCCTAGAAGTGGCACATTAGGAAACTCCCCACAACGGTCGATGATGGTGACATTCTCCATAGATCTGGAGCACCAATGGATATCTGAGTGAGAAAGTGACATGATCCTCTTGGACCATCTGAACCCTTGCTCATTCTTCATTACTGAGCGAGGAAGGTGAGAAATAAACCACCTAGAAAGCAAAGGTATGCAGCACATCAAAGTTCCTCTTGCCCTTGTAGTACGGGTATGAAGAGAATGCAGGATGTCTCCAAGCAACGTAGGCACTGGATTGTGGCTCAGGAAAATGTTGATGGCATGAACATCTATGAACTGATCTGGATTGGGGAACAATACTAAGCCATATATCAGCAAGGCTAAGATCTCCTCAAAAGCATCATAGCTCATGGCCTTCAAGAACATTTGAGCCTTATCCATTAGCACCTTGGCAAGAATACCCTTGACTCCGCTTCTCGTTTCCAGAACAATATCAGACTTCTTCAGATGTAGAGCTGCAGCAATAACTTCAGGTTTAGGCTCCCTCTCCAAGCCTGTGAAGGGTCTTTGATCAAGAACAGGTATACCCAGAAGTTTAGAGAACTCCTCCATGGTTGGAACCAGCTGATAGTCGGGGAATGTAAAGCAGTGGTGCTTAGGGTCAAAGAACTGGAACAGAACACTCATCATGTCTTCATTGAACCCTGAAGTGACTAGATCCAATAGGTGACCATGTCTCTTGATGAACTGGGAGTGATCAGACACTTGAGAAACCAACTCTTTAAGCTTAGCAGGTATGCCCACAAAGTTGATCCTGATGGTGTTTCTACGAGCAGAAGCCATGACCTGCAACAAAGAACAAAGATAAATCCCTTGGTCCTTGAAATGGTTAGTGAAAATGCTATGCTTATGATGCATGATGATGTCATGATGTTATGCTCAATCACAAACATGTGGCACACACAAGCAAGTCACACAATAGCCCTAGGTTTAAAGGCTTGCATGAGGTTTAAGGTAAGTACCCTCCCCTGAAGTTAGATGGTTCATCCTGTCCTACAAAAGTAACCAGGTTCTAAGGGATCTCAATATCATTGATCCTTCACAAGGGTGGTTGATCAGAAGGCAACTTACTTGCCAACCAAAACCCTCCAAGTTTAAGATCTCAATGAGCGTAGTATCGAGTGTCAACCAACTTCAGTCTGCACCAAAGCCGGTTACCTCACTACCTTCTAAAGGCCAAGATGATTTAACTAGGGTTCTAAAAGTTAGTTAGTGCATTGACAACATATGGCAGCCTCATATTATCCTCAACTTGACTTAAGGAACATAAGCACCAACCAAGAAGTCGCACTAACTATGGCCACCAGATCAACCGTATCGATATACGTCGTACAGTTTCCTTGGTCTATTGCCATTTACCTAAGGTACACTAGATCCGGGTTAGGACCTTTCACACATAAGAGCACCCCAACAAGATAATATAAAGCAAACAAATCAAACAATATTAAAGTGGTCTTAATTCCTAAGGGTACCCCTCTTAAATACTCTCCCCAGCAGAGTCGCCAGTTCTGTAACACGGTGGGAGAACTGACTTTAGTTATGTTGCGGATAGCAAGAGTCGCCACCGACTTTTATTTTATCCAAACGGAAAGGATATAAAAGAACAGGAAAGACCTTAAGAGATATTTTTGGGTCCGGGGGGTAGGTTATGTAAAGGGAAGGTGTTAGCACCCTTTACATCCATGGTTATCCATGGGCTCTTAGTTACTTAGCTCACTTTTGAATTGTTTTTGAAAGTGTAGTGTGTGAATAGAAAAATTTTCATAATAGTTGATAATGATCCATGTACGGATGCGTAAAAACTTGTTTTTGAAAATTTGTTTGAAATTGTGAAGAGTTTGAAAAGTTTTTGAAGTGAGCAAGTACATAAGAGGAACCTACCCTAAAGTTTAAGTCTTTCTTGTTCTTTATCCTTTAATTGGTAAGACTATCCCTACTATTAAGGAGTAGGTAGTCATTACCTTGGATGTAAGGGACATGATAGGGACATCTGTTTTGTGAAGGCAACTGTGGGGTGTAATAAGCATAAAGGAGGGACTATCATCATTATTCGAAGGGACTTGATTCGTAAAAGTAACCATGAGGGACTTGATGATTTTTCTTTTTAAAGGGACTTGCTTTATACACCCCACTTGACCTTATGATTTAGGCAACTTGAGGGATAACCTTAGAAATGTGAGATGGCGATTAAAAATCGACTTACGTGTGTGAGTGTTCAATATTATTTATCTTTAATTAAAATGAGCTAAATTTATTTTTAAGTTAAATACATGTTTACACTCCCTAAATTACTAACCATAGCATGAATTAAATAATTAAATATTTACAATATTACATCCAGGAGCAATTACATAATAATTATAATAATAAGCAAATTAAAATAAAGAGCAAAAAATAAATAATTAGCAAAATATAAATAAATAAGCAAATATAAAAAAAAAAATAGGGGTTAGTGGTAAGTATAATTAAAAAAATAAGGTTAGTAAAAATAAAATAGCTAAATTTAATGAAATAATAATAATAATTAGAAAAATAAACAAGGTTAGAGAAATAAGAATATAAGATAATAATAAACAAAAATAATAAATAATAATATGGTTAGCAACAAAATAGAATTTTAATATATAAGCATTTAGTTAGAAACATGAATAATTAAACAATTACTATAATATAAAATTTTTAACATAATATAATTATAAATTTTAATTATTACAAATTTAATCATTTTTAAACATATATTAACATTTATTCATTAAAAAACAATTATTTACACATTATAAGGAGAAAATAAGTTTTAAATATTATATTCACAAAATTAATCATATTTATAAAATTTAATTTTTATTAGTTATTATATTTACAAATTATTTTAAACATATACAAAAATATAATTATTATAAGTTAAATTGTTTCTAAACATATATTAAAAGAAAAATAATTGGGATTATAAAATATATTTACAAATAAGTTATAATTATTTCTAAATAAACATGTACAATAATAATTACATCACAAATTAGAAAATAAACAATTAAGTTTTAATAGGTATTTAGAAAATAAATTAGGGTTTTATGAGAAAAATATTTTTAGGGTTTAATTTATAATATACATATATTTCCAATTTAATCATAAGATAAAGAAAATAATTTAAGAACCTTTATATATTTTAGAAACTTAAAAAAAAAAACATGCTTTATTATCATTTTTTATTATTTAGAAACATATATCCATAAAATTATATTTAATTTAATATTATAATACTTAAAACAAATAAAAGAAGAAAAAAGTGTGAAAACTTACCTGACTGGGGTTTGAACCCAGGTCAGCCTGTTTCCCAGCAAGAAGAACAACCACCAGGCCACTGTGTACGCAGGCAACAAAAGAGAGGGAGAAATTTGTTTTGTGCTTCATCTAGAAAATCCAGAAAAATAATGAAAAAACAAAAGGCCTGGGGTGGGACTTGAACCCAGGACCTTATGAATGTATATGCGCACGCTTGACCGCCTGGCTGGGAGAGCCCTTCTGGTCATATGGTGATAACACATCATAATATATTACATCTTCTTGTTATCCTGAAAAATAGAAAAAAATAGTGGTACAAGCCAGGTTCGAACTCACGCCATCAACCAACATACTCACTAGCCTTACCACTGAACCACAAGCACGCGTGTGATAAACAAATCAACAATAATACATAAAATATTTTCAATAATATTTGAATTTCCTGAGCGCGCGAATGGCTTCTTCTTCAACCTTTTACCTGCGAATTTTTCTCCTCTTTCACCTGCGAATTTTGTTACAAGTTCTTCCTTGTTTAAATCCTGCGAAATCCAAACACTCACAAAACAGCATTGATTCATTAAATTGGTTAATGTTTTATGGTCCTAGTGATTCATAGAACATTACTATGTGTCCAGAATTCATTTAAACTAATTGAATCATCAAACCCTAAAATTGAGCTCTAAACCCTAATAATGGCCGCGGGTGATATAGATCATGAAGCTTCAATCCAATTGTCCAGAATCGTTCCTTGGAACCTCATAAACACAAAAACTCAAACAAAATTCATTAACAATGTACAAATAAACAGAATCGAAAAATTGAAATGTCATGAATAGTTTGAATCGGATTATGCCAATGGGAGAGTTTTTGATGCAAATGAGTATTGGTTTAGCTTCAGGGATGATCAAGGAACATGTCTATGTCTTTATTTTACCTTGAAACCTCTTGTATGAGTGAATCCGAATTGGTGTTTTGGCTTGAATTTTTGAGCTATGAAACTTACCTTTGGCTGCTGGAAATCGTGAATGAGGGTTTGCATTATGTTTGATACTTATATGTGAATGATTCTAGGTCAAAAACTTCATTGGTTGTGTGCAAGAATTGATTTAAAAAGATTGAGATTGATCATGCTTTGAAACTTCAATATTTGCTCATGAAAGCTTACTATTTTTAGATAAATCACATGATTTCTTTCTCTTTCAACTTCAATCAATATTGATGAGATTCTAGAAGCTCAATCTTCATCCAAAAATATATTTTCATATTTTATATTTATTTAAAATGATTTTTATGAATTAAATCAAAATAAATAAAAATAAAATAATAAAAATTATGATTTTTAATCAATTGGGTCGTGCATGATGATGTGATATGGATTGGATCACAATTTAGCAAGCCCATTTGGAAAGAAGTGGTTTTAAACCTCCATTTTCAACATAAACCATCACAAAATTTCCCAACTTTGCAAGGGCACATCTCCCTCAATTTTAAAGGTATGAGGGTGTTCTTGGACATTTTGGAAATCTTGGAGAGTCCTCTAAACAACCCCATTGGTTTCAGGTCCATATCATTTGCCAATCTCAAGTTATGCCCTTTTGAAGTTGTTGACTTTTTGTTGACTTTTGAAATGACCTATAATGTCTTAGCTCATATCTTCCAAATGAAGCATTTTTGGGCTTAACTTGCAAGATAAAAGTTGTAGATAATTAAATTTTATTCAAAATGAGATTTTAGGGGAGACTTGGTGATGAATTATGTGAAAGTTATGGCTGGTCAAAGTTTAGTTGACTTTTACTGAGGAAACCCTAATTTAGAAACTCCTGATTATTGATGATCTGGAATCTCCTTGATGAATCATGATCAACCCTTGATCAAATGATGAATTTTAATTCATATACTTGATGTTGGCAAAAAAATCATGAAGTTTGACTTTGGTTTGACCACAGTTGACCTCAGTTTGACTTTTAAACTGCATTGACTGATTTTGACTTATCTGATCATCTGACTGAGCAAACTTTTGAGAAAAGTCTTGAAACTTGTCATGGGGGTTATTATATACATATAAGATGTTATGAAGCTCACTTGAGGTATTGGAAGTCCATTTAGCCTGATTAAAGTCAAAACCCTAGTTTTGGATGCACTGCTTAGGAGGTGCATTGTCTGAGGGAATTGTCAACTCTTCTGACCAATTGTGAACTTTGTGAACCTTGTGAACCATCATAAGATGTCTTGTGAGCCTCATGAGAGGTATTGTAAAGCTTGTGAACCTTGTGAACCTCATGAAGTAACTTGTAGACTTCATGAACCTCATGAAAGGTTATGTAAACATTGTGAATCTTGTGAACCTTGTGAACCTTCAAGAAGTAACTTGTGGACTTCATGAACCTCATGAAAGGTCTTGTAAATGTTGAGAAGCTTGTGAACCTTGTGAACCTTCAAGAAGTGACTTGTAGACTTCATGAACCTCAAGAAAGGTATTGAAAGCATTGTGGAACTTGTGAACCTTGTGAACCTTCATAAAGTAACTTGTAGACTTCATGAACCTCATGAAAGGTCTTGTAAGTGTTGGGAACTTGTGAACCTTGTGAACCTTCTTAGAACACAAAGTCTTGTATTGTGAGGGCAAATTTTGGGGTGCAACAGCAGGTTTAGCCCTGTTATCCAAGGCACTGTTTATCACCACATCATCTTGCCGTGCCGTGACCGCATCGATCCGTCCAACCGAGCCAACTGGCTATTTGCTTTACCAGATGCTACCGGCCATGCCCCCATTATTGATGAGCAGGCCGATCCACCAGTGGACGAGATGCAAGACACCATGGATGCAGCTGAGTCTGTACAGGACATTCCTGAGTCCTCCACCCGACAGCCTCATGCACAGGAATTCACACTTGAAGACGTCCTCCATGCGATTCATCGGCAGAACCAGATGAGTGCCGCATTGGAGCGAAGGCAAAAAGAGCAGCATGATGCATTACTTTCAGCTGTTGCCGCTAACCAGAGGACGACTAATGAGAAGCTCGGAGAGATCTTTAGCGAGCTAGAGTCTTTGCGTATTGATATCACTGCTCTCACCGGCACCGGTTCTGATCCTGAAGCGACTCCGACCAGACGCTCCCGCACCAGAAGTTGAGGCCGTGGTCATCAGCAGCCTTAGTTTTAGTTTTTGTTTATGTTTTTCCTTTTCCGTTGTTTGTATTGTACTTTACCCTCTATTATATCACAACATTGAGGACAATGTCTGATATAGTGTGGGAGAGGTACCTTTCATTTTTCCGCATTTTCCCTTTCCGCACTTTCCATTCCGTTGTATTTCCTTTTCGTATTTTAATGAAGCAGAGTAATATTTGTGCTATTTTCTTTAGTTTTGAACTTTCCCCGTTTATTTAGCCATACCGAAAAAAAATCTTTAATTTATTCTTCGCATTACTCGACTTACCTACGAAATCATAGTTAGGAAGCTGAGAACGATTCAACAAGATCAATACAGTCTTGACACCTTAGACTTCCCACTTAAGCATTCCGTTCCGATAATTGTTACGACTACACCTTAAGTTTCAGTTCAAAAGTAACCCCTAGTAGTTTATACTAGCAGTCAGCACCGTCTGAACATAAACCACGTGGGGAGCCGATGAATATAAGTGTTTGATGCCTAATCTTTAATGATCCTTCATATCTCGATGCCAATGAAAAGAAATTGCACCAAAGTACACGGTCGCATATAAGAAACGAGAAATATGAGAAGGAGTCCATTGCGGGTTGGTTCAGAGGTACCTGGTTCTGAACTTGGTAGGGCGTGCTACGGCTCGATCCCCCACAACCTCCAAATCGGATAATATATGTAGGGTTGCCACATTCGTGTACCAGACCCCGTGCTTATAAAGGATCAAAGTCACTAACCGGCTACTCCACTACGTGCGTGCTAAGGCAAAGGGCTTAATGTGATTGCGCTAGAATGAAAGCGGGCGAAATAAGATCGAAAGACTCTAAGTGGAATCGTAACGCAATTACCGAATGTTTCGTTTAACGGGAAGTCGACGACTTAGCTTGTTGCTTGTGTCATTAGTGTACCGTTAGTGTTTTATCCCAGTACCGGTTTATCTGACAAAACGATCCTTCGTACGGTTTGTTATGTGTGTGCGTCGATGAAAACATGTCCGATCATTTTTCAACCGACTATTTGCTTGAGAACAAGCAAAGATTTAAGTTTGGGGAAGTTTGATAACAAGAAAAAGTATCGTTTTTATTGCTATGTTTCAAAGCCGTTTTATCGCATATTTGTCGTTTTAACACCCGATTCCTCGATTTTTCTTTGTCATTTTGCAGGTACACCAATTACAGAGCTAAATCATGAGCCACAAGTGAAATGAGCAAAAACAACCATTAAAAGATGGAGAAAAGAGAAATTCTGCATAACCTGCACTTTTTGTAACAGTCACGACCGTCACCTAGGAGTCACGACCGTGACACGCTAAAAGGAGCAGTCACGGTCGTCACCAGTCCCTCACGACCGTGACGCGCGTAAGACAATGGAGACGAGCATGACACCCTTGTCACGAACGTGACAAGGGGAATTTAGGGTAATATGCTGAGACTTGGTCATGTACGTGTGTGTTACGTGAAGTCAAAGTTTCTATTCTCCCGCAGACCAAGCAAGGCAACTTCTCCCTGGATTTTCTCAACATTTACGAAGCCCATGCAATTATTCCAACTGCCAAGTCCAATTATGATTCTATAAATAGCTTAGTTTTAAAGAACAATGGACAGAGTTTTTATTTTAATTTTCTTGCGGAAGCTCTGCCGTATTTTCATTGCACCCTGATTATTTTATTCTTTCCAGCATTTATTTGTTCTTGTTTTAGTTTATATATCCCAACCCAACCATATAACAATTTCCAACATTAGGAAATTGTTATAATTTAATTTCTTTCAAAGCCTTCAGAAATTCTTTTAGTAATTTTTATTTTCGATTCCGGTCCGTACTCCGAGCTTGCCAGACTGTGGAAGAAGGAGTCTAACATTTTAATTGTTTTTCAGGTTTTTATTTAAATTGCATTTATATTAATGTTAAGCAATTATTTTTCTGTTATGCATATTTTATTTTGTATTTCTCTGTCTCTGCCTCTGTCTGGTTCAACAATCATGAGTAGCTAAACACCTTAGGGCGGTATGTAATTAAAATCAACTAAATCGGTAAAATCAATTCTAGGCTTAAAATAATTAAGAGCTTAAAATTCTGGCTGTGAATTTTTATTATAAAATCAATCTTTTTGTTACGAGAGTAAGGAAAGTGTAATAGGTTAGGTCAAGACCACGAGAGTGTGAGATTTTAACCAGATAGCTAAAGTTAGGCATTTAATTTAAACACATCGAGAGCGCTTTAAAATGAATTAGAATTATTAAGTTTCCAAAAATTATTTCTAAACACTTATGGGCTAGCGAGAGCAGGCATAGGGCTTTAGGGGTAAGATCTGAGATAAGACCACGAGAGTGTGAGTTAAAGATATTTAAACTGATAACCTCTACAGAATAGATTAAGTGAACCATCTTTATAAGCCTAGGTTAGATTGACCCGCCTAAGTTAACATAATTACATACCGACCACCTTAGTATTATTTAATTAAACTTAAATTTAATTCCCACCTTTAATCTTAAAAAAACAACCAAAAATCGTGACAACCCTTCACCTTAGCTAAACTAGTAAATCCTCTAGCACTAAGTAATCATAAAGTCCATGTGGATCGATAATCTTAAATATTACTTCGATAGGCTGTGCACTTGCAGTTAAGATACCGCTAGACACATATTAGAGTACGTCTGTAGCCCATCACGGACACAACCCTCCCCGTCATTGGACACCTCAAACGAGCCCCAGAGTCGCAGTACCACGATTGGTAGGGCACCCAGCTCGCGATGGGAAAGCCCAAGCCCCGAGGTTGGAGTTCTTCAATCGCGAACTCGACCTTGATTTCAGACGAGCACAACGCCCTCTATCTCGTCGGTTCCCTAAACCGGCGGGACCAACATAGTCGAGCATAAACAGTTCAAAAAATAGTCGAGCGTAAACAGTTCAAAAAACTATAGCAAATACAAAAATGAACAGAACCGAGCAAGGTAATAACTAAAAATTGAAACACTCATTCAAACACGGCCGTAGCCAAAGAAAATACAAGTGAGCCCGAAGGCCAATATTCATACAGGCACGGAGGCCGTCATACATAGACACGCAGGCCATACAAATAAACAAAACAAACAAAAATCTAAAGACTCCACCCGGAGTTACTCTTCCTCTTCTTCCAGCTCCTCGTCCGTTTCGAAGGGACACACAATCTCCCCGTCAGAGACGCAGTAATTGTAAGCCGACCCCTCCGTCACCAACCCGGGGTTCAATATTCTCAGCTGGTCGACAGCATTGTCGAACCCTTCTTTGAACATGGCCACCAGATCTTTGTTGAGCGAACGGATGTGTCCCACCAATTCACCCCGAGAACGGAGAGTAAGCTCCTCTTCATTCTCATCCTCCAGGAGACGAACGGTACCCTCGAGCGAAGCCAAACAAGCACGGAGCTCAACATTTTCCTCGGCCACTTTCTTATGCTCAACAGTATGTTCCTCCATGCTCGCCTTCTCCGTCTTCAGTGTGTCCCGCTCCACCTTTACTTCCTCCAGCTCCTTCTTCAGCCCCTCCTACAGCTGATGCTTCTCCTTATAATCAGACAGGTCCTTGGACAACTTGTCCTTCTGAACGGGCCTTCAGAAGAGCATCCTCCAAGGAAGTCGTGGAAACGGAGGTGTCGGTCAGAACCACGGCCGTCTCCATCACCCTGATGACCGCGGCCAGATCCCTCGCCAACTCCTTTCGCCGGACATCAGCATCCTGGCTCAGGATGGCCTTCGCCTCGGGCGCCGACACCGCAACAACACCTTCAGCTTTGAAAACATCCTGCTCTATATAGCAAGGGGGCAGTAGGTAGCTCCCAGGGCCACCCGGACTGCTGCCCCCCGCCAAGGTAGACCTGGCAAGAGCCCCATCCAAGCGCTTCCGCTTAAGGAGAGGGGAGGTAGAAGGAGGCGGGCTATCTTGTATGTGGGGAAATAGGCACCGGGCTAGCAGTGTTCGAGGTACCTGCCCCAGAGTCACCAGCCACTGCCTGAACACGAGGTGCCACCCTTTTATTTTTCTTGTGAACCCTGTCCTGGGCTCCTGCTTGGTTGTCCAGCTTGAGAACTCGGTCACGAGCAGAGGGCATAACACCTGCAAAACAAAACAAAAACACAAACGTCAGCGGGCAAAACACGACAAAGGAAAATAAGAATAAAAGAACACATACTCTGCCAGCTTCTTGTAAGTCAGTTTGTCCTCGACACCCAGACTCGAGAATTTCACCCGGTAATGGCTGGTTGAAAGGTTAAAATGGTCGGGCTACCACCTCAATGGTATCCTCGATATAAGCTTCTCCTCCCCGTCCACATCCCGCTTCTAATAGTAAAGAGAGTGCAGGGCAAAACGGGTGATCGGCCTCACCACATACCATCGTCCTTTGAAGTGTCGGGCGGAATCCACGTATGTCTTGAATAACCTCACCGGCTGCTTAAAGGACACCCAGCTGTGACGCCCTCTAAGACCAGACCGTTGCAGGTGAAAAATATGGAAAAATAGGGGCAGAGTGCACCCGACGCCGAGGAAATGGCAAACTAGTTCGTACGCCCGCATGAAAGCAATGGCATTGGGGTGCAACTACGATGGCGCCAGCTGAAAGCACTTAAAGACCGACATTTGAAACGAGTTGAAGGGCAGCCTGACCCTCGCCTCTCGAAAGGCGAACTCGTACATGGCAAACTGTTTCCCCGGGAAGCGATGACATATCTGGTCCGCCTCTTAAGGAGCACGAAACTGCCAATTCACAGACTCCTTGGGACCCAGGTCTTCCACCTCGGCATAGGCGTGGGTCGTCTCATCGCAAAAATAAGATTCTTCTTCCAAGGGTTCGTCCTCAACCCAGGATAGGTCGTTTCGTCCAGACGAGGAGACGTGTTCGGTGTCCCCCCCGACACTTCCCTCCTCGACATTTAAGCGCACGACCTCTTCTTCATCTACGGGCCGCGGTTCGGCATCTTCTCCCCTGGCTTGAAGACGCCCGGTCGTACCTGAAACACAGACAGAAAAAGTGAATTCGACATCGCATCAAATCCACCCTTCCACCGCAAGTCAAGTGAAAGGGCGTAAAACTAAAAACGCACGCCCCAAAACCTGACTACTGGTGTAAGACCGACGAAGGGGCGACCTTCGCGAGCGTACGAACAAGTGAAGTCCTGACCCGCGAAGTCACGCTGACGTAGACTCTACGCCCGCGGCCACCAGGCCCTCACTTAGGAAAATTCATACGCATATGAACCGTGCTAAACTTGCCTATGACATTCATGTGCGTATGAATTTTACGCCCGGGACATTCATACACGCATGAATTTTTCGCCCGTGGCATACTCAAAACGCCCGGTTCATTCAAACGCATATGAAATTTTTTCCCGGGATATCCTAACCCTACCGGAAAATTTCACACCTATAATCTAACAAACTGTTCCTAGACTAATCCTACCTACTTTACGCAAATAAATCATGTAAATCCCTAGCTACCAGACGCAAAAACACAAAAAGCAAAGGATTAGAGGTGGTACCTGACATAGTTGAAGCAGAAAATGGAACGGTGGCGTGCGAGCAGGGACGGCGTTTCAGGCGGCGGAGACTGGCGGAGAAAGGATTTTTCTTCAGAGCTTCCGGTGAATGTCAGAGCGAAAAAGTCCAAATGAAGTGATTTATCCCCTTTATATAGTCATAAGCGCGTGGACAGACGTGCCAAGTCATCATTGCCTAGTGCCTACGCCGCCGTTTGCACAGTAAACGAAGCGACGCACCATTAATGCTGAGACACGTCAATCCATAGGAATCCTGAACGACGTCGGGCAACTGTACGTCTGCCCGACTCTATGGAACGTCCTCGACTCTATGGAACGTCCTCGACTCTATGAGACGTCCTCGACTCTGTTAAATGTCACATGTACGACGAAAAAGAATACAACAGTTATCTCTGTTAATATCATGCTCGACTCAGCTATGTGTCCGCTGCTTTATCCAACGTGCTTACGCCCGACTATATTACAATTCGTCGCTCCGACTCGGAGACTCGACTTGGGGGGCTCCTGTTCCGGATTGGGCCTCAAGACTAAATTGGGCTATGGCCCAACATTTCGAGCAAAGGCCCATATACTCGAGCAGGGACACCTAGCAGACGGGCAGCAACATCTAACGGTCGGGCATACATTCAGGACGGGCGAAGAGCATGTTTACCAGGTCACTCACCACGTCACCCAACTGTCCCTTATTATCTCCTGAAAGATAGGGCAGTTGGACCAAGGACCAGACCACTTAGCTAGGTCTTCACGCTTCTCACACGTTCCTTGGCAGTTCTTCCTTGGGCCTAGCTGATCCAACCCAAACAAGGACTTTGGCCCAACGCTGGGGGCTCACTATAAATACTCTTTTTTCATTAAAGGGTCAGGTATTCGGATTCACTCTAACTTACCTATTTCATTGTACCTCTTCTCACTTAAGCATTTGATTGCCTTGCAGGTACACCCCCTTTCTCCCATTCTTTGGCCGTTACATCAAGTCACTGGAAGGTCCTCCTGATCAGGTAAGATCACTTGTATTTTAAGAAAAATCATGAGATACTTCAGAGTGATTTCAAAAACTTCTTAATCAACTATTGAGACCTTTCATGAATATTGCATAATGAAATGTTTTAAACTTTGGTATTAATTTTGTTTGAGGAAAAAAAGTAAAGTTGGGGAGAGTTTATAAGTGTCAAAAATATGTAAAATACATAGGTCTTTATTGACTTATTTTATAAGAAATCAATGAAAAAAACCCAATTTATCAAAGAAATATGATAAAATATTTGTATGAAATTTTTAACTATGTATTTATTGAGAGCAAACAAAAGGATCAAGAAAAAAAAATCAAAATGCATCTTAAAGCCTAAGCTAGTACCCAGTTAGCTAAGCCATAAATGGACAACAAAATACGAGGTAAGCTAGAAATAGACATAAGTCTAGCTAAGCGAGAAGATTCTACTCCTAGCGAGCCTAGTAAACCCATGCTAGCTAAGCAGAAGGATTTTACGCCTAGCAAGCACATGATGCCAAATGTCACTCCAAGGCTAAACTACTTCACGGTGAAGCAAGAGTTTGCTTGCAAAGCAAGGGGGAGGTGCACTGGGCTAAATAGGCTACCAAGAACATGTGGCATACATGCAAGTATTGCTTGCTTTGAAAGAAAATATGACTGGTTAGAGTATGGTAGGCGAGAAGGCGGTGCACCCAACGAGAAATTCATATTTTTGCCTATAAATAGAAGTTTTAAATTCAATGCAAAAGAAGTTTTTGTGGATTTGAGGAGTACATACTTGGAGTAGATTCACTCTGGTATATAACATGAGGATAAGAAAGGAAATATGAAGGTAGAAGTGCTACTCAGGTGATAGGGCAAACCCTTTTTCCAAAGTTGTCTTCTTTGGAAAGACAAATTGTTACGCTAACCATAAGTAGGCGTAGCTAAAATTTCTATTGTTAGGGTTAGATGTAGTCATCATATTCATGTACTAAATATGTTACTCCTTCCGTCCCACAACAAGTGACCCATTTGGAATAAATTAGTGTCCCAAAATGAATTACTCATTTCAATTTTCAATGCATTTTTTTCCAATTTTACCTTCTAATTAATATTACTTTCATCATTTCCGATACATGATAAATGTACTTCAATAAAAATATCATTATCATTCTTTCATTTGTTCTTTTTTCTTAATTTGTATGCAATGGTCAACTAGGTCACTCATTGTGGAACGTATGGAGTATGACATTCTATGTATGAACTAAAACTTGTTTTTTTTGTATGACCTAATATTGAAAGGTGTTTATCATTACTAGATCCAAGATATTGAGTATTAAACCTAGACATAGGTATATGCTCAATATCCACACATAATGTTGTAGGATCGGTGTGGAACTTCTCTACTTAACGACTGTTAGGACTTAATGATATGTGTTAGTTAATAGTAATATATATTATTCTATTGGATAATGCACAAAGTGTGAAAATCGAAAGGAGATACAAATAAGGGTAACATGTGGTAATATTATTTGTTTAGTTGAGGAGTGTGTTAGAAGTTACAAAGTGACGAAGGCTCATGAATGTAATAACTAACTTAACAAACACACAACTAAATTAGAAAATACTAGCATATAGTAGAATTAGTTAACTACCCTAATAACTAACTGAGTCTAAGGTCTAATTATTGTTAAGAGATTTTAATGGAGAATCTAGACGGTATAATGGGGTCATTATATAATATTTTGATCATTGAGTAGAGATAAGTAGTTGATCATGCAAATAAAAAGATAACTAAAATTTCCAATTCTTTATAACAATAAAGTTTCCATTATATCACAACCACAAGTACAAAGTAGCATAAATTGCAGCTAACTTATTTATAAGAAGACAATTTAGACAAAACTTCTAGTGAATAGTAGCTTAAGAAGTCAGTATGATAAGATCAAAACTAGTAGTTTTTGATGAATTCATAAATGTGATTACTGATTTCCTCAGCAGCTTCTTGGTTATTGAAGTGAGCCACACCTTTCTGTATAACTACCTTCTCCAAATTTGGCACATCTTTCTTGAAATTACCACTTTCAATGTATTGCTTCGAACCAAAAGAAACATAAACTAAATCTGAATCACCTGTTATGAACTTTACTGGTACTTTAATTTGTGCTTCAGTCCATGCTGCAGTCAACTCCCAATTTCTGTAAACATAATATATACACATGAGTACAGTAATATAAATTGCATATCCAAGAATACTTGGATGAGATAGTATGGGAGAGAGGTTCAATGGTTCTTCTTGACTCGAGAGATTAATAATTAATCTACGCAGTTACACGTAGAGAATACATGATTTCTACCGAAAAACATTATTACTATAAATTGCATGTGAATGATGGCAAGAGAATAGGGGACTTACAAGTTGAAATTTCTGTAGTAGTTAAGTGCACCGGTGAATCCTGTTTTTTCGAATTTAGAAGCATAGTAATTGATATCTTCTTGAGAGAGCCAAGAAGGGAGGGGCCTTGTTTTTATAACTTCGGGAAAAGCTAAGAAGCCTTCTTTGGGTATTATTAGTGGCTTATCACTCCTACTTGTAAGCATAGCCTTCAGAACTAGTTCTGGGCTTTTATCAAATTCAGCTTCTGTTTTCCCGGGTTCCTGTCCCATGTAAAAAATAGTACAATTCAGCTTCTGTTTTGGATTATGCATAGTAAAAAATAATACATTAAAAAAATCACAATAACTTTCACTTGTATAAAACGCAGCAACAATAAATAAAGGAATAGTAACTACCCAACTACGAACGAACCTGAAATCTGCAGACATAATAATCATCTCCAAATACAGCTCGCATGGCATCAACAGGTTTGATTTTGGGATTTCTCGGAAAATATGGAACACTGAGACACACATAAGCTTTGATTCTCTCTGGGCGAAACAAACAGAGATTCCAACCAATGGTAGCACCCCAATCATGAGCCACTAGAAAAACTTGTTCAACACCGAGTGAGTCTATAAGAGCAACTATGTCACCAACCAAATGGAAAATCGTATAGCTGCTAATCGATGCGGGAACTTCGGTATCGCCGTAGCCGCGAAGATCCGGAGCCACCGCGCGGTAACCGAGGGAACCGAGAGCGGCAATCTGGTGGCGCCAGGAGTACCAGAGTTCAGGGAAGCCGTGAAGGAACAAAACAACCGGTCCGTGTTTTCCTTTCTCGGCAATATGCATATTGATTCCATTCACTTCAACTGTTCTGTGTTCTATTCCTTCCATGATCGATAAAGTTGGTGTGAATTTGTGATTGAATTATAAGCGGAGAGATAAGATGAAATGGAAATTGAATTGGGCTATTTTAATGAAGAGGGGTTTGTTTTAACATTCAACTTTGATGAGGTGTGTTTGACTGAAGGAATAAAGAATGGAAATTTGGTAACTTTTCCTATTCGCCTAGCATCAAATCAATTGCTTTCAAATACATTTTTATACTATCTATAAATATTTACTTTAAAAGTTTATTTCTTTTTAAGAATAATTGATTTTGTAATTTTTTTTACCACTTTTACTAAAAATGTTTAATCTTTTTTTTTAATTTTTTTTAAATCATTCTAAAGAATACTTCAAATAAAAAATAGATTTAAATTCTTTTATACAGATTTTTTAAAATATTTCATCATTGTTGTATGACTTTTTACATAATGAAAAATTTAAAATATTTAATTAAAATTAATTTTTAAATATTTTTTCAAGAAAATTTGATTGAAATAATGTTGAAGTGGGAGCAAGCAATCATCTAATTCATCTTTCATATAATTTGGTTTTTCATTTCAAATAGTATAGATTCTTTATCATTTGAAGAAGAATATGATGAAGCTCAAGATAAATCCATTATTGGAGATGTTGGATAAGAGTTAAACTTTGGAAGAAATTAATACTTTCTTTTTAACTTTTAAGTTAACGACTTTAGGAATTTATAAAACTCGTTTTTTAGATGTTTTTATAATTTAAAGGGATAATTTAATTATTTTGATACAAGTTATGATTTGGTGGAATGAATTATGTATTTTGATGCAAGTTATTGGTTTGGTATATTCCACCTTTATAATAACTAAGTTACTATTTTGAATTATCGACATATTTATAATTTTTTTTTATTTATAAAAGAAAATTTACTTTTTTAGATTTATTAAATAATCAATATATTTGAACTGTATGATAGATAAGATATATTGATTATTCAATAAATCTACAATCAATTTTCTTATATAAATAAGATCAGATTTTTGTGTGTGTTTTCTATTTTCAAAAAGGGCATGTAAATAGAAGATGTTGCAGATTTCCCTAGTTGGTAATAAGACATGGCAAATAAATTCTCCCTCGCCCCGAAATTAATTGGGAAAAACTGATTTAATTGGGGGCGAGAGCAGAGAAAATCCAATATTTTTATCTACCGGGGCTGGTGCTGGGGTGGGGATGCTAGTACCAATCCCGCATCCGCCTATTGAATTTAATTTTTTTTCTTTATTTTTAATAATTTTATTACTCATTTACAATTCTTAATCTTACATTATCTTGTTAATTAAAATTATTATTTATTTATTTTATATAAATATTAAATAAAAATGATCAACTATTATGATTATTCTTAAAATAATTAATTATTTAGTTAAATTATTCATTTTTATTATTATTGAAAAAACATATACTTTTATTATAAAAAAAACATATATATGTGGGTGGGGGCGGGTCGGGTGCGGGGAAACCTATTCCTCAATGGGGGCGGGGATAAGGGCCAATTATTATCCCTGACCGGATTTGGGGGCAGGGACGAGTCTTTGGGAGGCGAGGACGAGTTTAGATCTGCTGAAACCCGCCCTCGCCTCACCCCATTTCCATGCCTATTGGTAACTTATTCAAATATATTCTCCATCTAAAAATATGCATCTTTGAAGGCACTTTAGCTTTCCAGATTCTCTAAAGCATTTTTTATCCTCTGAATCCAAACTGTGTGATTCTTGATTTTGAACTATAACAGGACTTCGCAAAAAAAAAATTAGTCAATTCTTCAAACTAATAAAACATGTCTTTTAACCTACCAAATGGATGAACTTCAGCTAACATATTTGTCAAATCAACAACTTTTTATTTCATTCCCATCTGATCTGACTGCGCAACAACAAAATCATTCCAAATCTACAATCCAATAATCTAGTACCACATGTCTGCAACTTTCTCCATTTTATTTATTGAGAAAATGAAAGCCTCTGGGAAAGCTACCACAAGATTTTGCGCCCATATCCATTGATTCCACTAGAAAAAGCATTCCCTTTTCCAACTTTGCGAATTATATTACTAACAAATCAATATGTCCTACCAGTTTCTTTGATTTCTGATACCTTCAAAATGTCACGTCACCAAATAGAATCCTTCTTATCAGACTTAATTTCACAATTATTAAGAACTTTCCAATTTAAATTTCCATATCTCTATGCTTCAAAATACCTCTCTGAATCACATTATGATAATGAATTAGTCTCCATTTCCCTTTGTATAGAAGACCCACATTTACCAATTCCACATTCTTAAATCCTAAACCACCATTATCCTTATTCTTGAAAACATTCTTCCAACTCACCCACTTGATTCCCTTATTCTCTTGATTTCCCAACCACAAAAGATCACTTTGGATCCTCATTATCTCCTTCAAATAATTTTAGGAACTCTGAAGGAGAATAACACACACACACACACACACACACACACATATATATATATATATATATATATATATATATATAGGGATGTTATTTAAGGTTGAATAAAGAAGAGTGATTCTACCACCAAATGAAAGATATTTCCCATTCCACACTGATAATTTACTCATTAACTTTTCTATGACCCTTGCCTCAGATGAAGCTCTCCTTGGATTGAATCCCACCGATATGCCTAGAAACTTGAATGGAATCTTATCAATACAACATGAAATAAACTCATATGCAACCTCTATAAAATGATCACTAGTATCCATGTCATAAAGCTTGCTCTTGAAGAAGATAACTTTAAACCTGAATACTAATTTAAATCCTCTGAGAATCACCTTCAAAATCCAAAAAAAATGTGCCAAGAGTTTCCCCACCAAAATTGTATCGTCTACAAATTGAAGAATATTATAATCTACATCATCACTTATTTTTACTTCCTTAAACTCACCAAGATTGGTTTCTATCTTAACCATGACAACTAATCCTTCAAATACATTAGAGAAAAGGAAAGGGGATAAATATCCCATTGTCTCAGGCCCTTCATACCTCTAAAATCCTTAGTTGAACTTCCATTACTAAGACTAAGAAAGAATATTCAAAGATACAAGCTTTCATATATAACCTCCATTTGATTCCAAAACCTAGTTTTCTTAACTTCAACCTCAAGAAATCCCAAGACACGTAATCAGAGGTTTTCTCAAAATCCACCTTCAAAAGAATAAACTTTATAAGAGAAAATGTCCTTTTTAGGTTCATTCAATAATCAACGTATTTGGACCGTATAATTGAACATATACATTGATTAGTCAATGATTTATGAATCTCATGGAATTCATGCAAAAACTCAATAAATCATGCTTTATAAAATACCAACCTTTCTTAATAAATTCAAGATAAAATCCATCATGCTTAAGTGTTTTTCACTATCACACTCCCAAATAGCCTTCTTCACCTCCTTCATTGAAAGTATTTCCTCCAACCCCATAGTGTCTCCCACTGATAAAGACTTGAACTTAATACCATTTAGAACATGTCTGCCTCATGAAATCCACTTTCTAACTATTCTAAAAAAAACTTCTTGATTTTTTCTTTAACCTCTTCAATATCTTCTACTCTACCTTCCCCAGTTTTAACAGAAATAATATTATTCTTCTTGTTTATATCTTTCATAAAATTCTGAAAACCTTGTATTCATATCCCCTTCTTTAATCCATTTCTCCTTCGATTTTTCCTTAAAAGACTCTATTTTCTCTACAGAAAATTCCAAAAGGAGTTGTTCATATGTTTTCTCTTGTCTACCCTTTCAACTCTATACATCCCTTCCCCATTAGTCATCCTATCTTTCAAGAAATTTAGCTCTCTTACCATATCCTCAACTTAATGGTCCACCCACCCATAAATCTCTCGGTCGCACCACCTTAATCTGTCCGTCATGTTTTTAAACTTCTCTTTGAGCACAAAATCCTTTCATTCAGTCTAAAGACTCGTCCACTATTTTCTATAAACTCCTAAAAATCCTCATGGTTAAACCACCATCTTACCACTTTGAATGGCTTAGGACCCCAATCATTGGTTTTACTCTTAAGCCAAATCGAACAAAGGTCTGAAACATCTCTAAGACAAGTTTCAATACCTATAATCTTCCACAAATCTATCAATTTCTCAAAGACCGGAATTCTGTCTAACCTACATAAATCATGACCTTCTATGTTTCTCCAAGTGAATTTATTACAAATAATGGACAACTCTTCCAAACCCAAAAGACTAGTAAAATCGTTGAGTTCTTCCATCTCCCTTCTACTACCACCACAATTGTTGTTAATTTTCTCCCCTGAGTTTATAATGGAGTTAAAATCTCCACCGAAACACCACTCCCCAGGGCCTAGGTTGATTTTCTCATCTAATAATTCTCCCCAAAACCTTATTTTCTTATCTAAAGGGAAAGAAGAGTAAACATTGATAATAAAACACACATTGTCTAACCACTTCATGCAAATTCCCACGAAATCTTCACCTTTGAAGCTGAAGATTGGTGATATGATTCCAAATCTCTAAAGAATCACCAAACCTCTAGATTGCCACAAGCTCTCTTCCATGTCCACTTAACCTCTTTGCTTCCCCATAGACTTTAAGTCATTTCATCGTTCATCTTAGGAAACTTTGTTTCTTGTATCATGCATAAATCTGATTTACCTTTCTTTAGAATTTGTTGAATCCTTCTTCTTTTCAAAGGATACTCACACCCCCTCACAATGAAAGAGACCACAATCATTATGCCTTCTTAATTTTTGCTTCCCTTGTTTTTATTTCCCTTCCATGTCTCTCTGCTTCATGCTTCTAATCACATCCTCATAAACTTTTTCTTCCTCTATGCCTTGAACACCAAGATACTTGATTGCTTTCCACACTTTACCTGTTACGCCTTGATCTATGTTTGGCAAGAACTTCTTATTTCCTTGCCTCAAATATGAGTCTGTTGTTGGATCGCAATAAAAAAGGTATCCCTGAGTACTTCTCCTGAGTATCTGGCATCCCATTCGACTGCGATTGCTCTTTGGTGAAAGATGAATTGGATTTCGACCTTCTAGGGGTTTCCTTAGGAGGAATGAGAGCAGAACAAAACTAATTTGAAATTTCCAAATGTTTTTATTCTTACTATTTCCTCCCTATATTCCCCCATGTGGATTCAACATGTGTGGATTGACAATGGGACTATCTTTTTATTTCTATTTTTTACTTTTTGAACCTTAGTCCTTTCTTTATCAATGAAAGTTGTAAGTTGGGCATGAACTTCTCTCTTCTTGGATCACATTGAATCACTTGGAACATCCTTCACATTAACCAATTCATCAAACAATGAATCCCTAAGTATCCCTTTCTTTGCCACCATATTCACTACAAACCTATGACTTTCACATTGATTTTAAGAACTTTTCTCACAAGACTGACTTGACAAATATCCTTTTGAAATCCTTCCACCTTTCAAAGTGTCGTAGGTATCCAGTATGAATCTATTTTCTATAGCTTTTTCCTCATCTTTAGAAGCAAATTCAACTTCAAAATTTCTTATTTGATCACCAAAACACCATAGTCATCGAACGAACCTGGTTCATCTTCCTCCTCCAAACCAAAACCTGTTACAAATATTGTTTCATCACCAAAAGTATCCCTTGTCTCCGACTCCATGCCCATATACCTATCTAAATGCTCATTCTTATTAGGAAAAACAATCCTTAATGGACCATGCACATCCTCTAAGACTTTCACTTTGAACAATACATCTTTAATTGACACATCCAGGGCCTCGTTGAGCACTATTGCACAACTTGATATGACCAAAACTCTCACTATGTCTATTTTGGATTGATTCAATGTGTCCACATCAGCGCATAGATATGTCTGAAACGTTTTGTAGAGAAATTCAAAGAATTTAGGTACCCATGAAAAACATGGAATCTCATAATACCTTAACCAAGTTACTCGTTTATTGTCAACACCTTCTTTCTTCCATAATCTAACCTCCTTAAACCATTAACCAAGCAAATTTTCACCTTCTTTGATCAAGGCTTGATTCTCCCCTTCTTTTTTTCTTGTAAAAGACATAAATTAGCACATAGAGAAGTTTCTCTAACAGAAACATAACCTTCTAAGCTGAATGATTGTTGAATGTTATATGACATGCATGGATTCTCTATTATCCCCACATACGCATTTCTGAATCTTTTTAGCTTTTACTCTTCCATGTGGAAAGCACTTGTCTTGATAATGGACTCTTGAATTCTTTCTTTCTTGTAAATTGTTTGGTGGCGCTCTTGATGAGATTGACTTATCTTAATCGTCTATGCATAAGACTGTGTTCCCCACCTTGAGAAACATTTATGCACCTCTTCCATCTTCTCAAATACTCATGATGTTTGACCGCATTCCACCATGACCTTCTCTCTACTTGTAGGAGATTTTGATTCCTCCCTTTGTTGTCCACCTTTAAGGTTCCTCTAAAATCTCAGAACATTGGCAAATATCTTCGTGCTTCCGATGAAAATATTGTCTAGTTTTATCGCGAACATTCTTTCATCCCTGATGTTGAAAAATCTAACAAACTCATATCTCTTACCTCTTTTATTCCTTTTTGAGGGATGATAACCTCTTCTACATCTCCATACTCTTGAAAAATATCATAACACTCTTTTGCTCCACATTTATCCAATAACTCTATAATGAAAAAGAGCTAATATCGCTTATTCTCTTTGAACTTCATGCTACTCCATTTGGTCTTGATTCCTTGTCCCACCTATTACGACTTCTTCCTCTTGACCTCTCCTATCATTGATGACATGATCCAAAACAACTATTGTACTTCAACCATCTTCCTTTATTGATGACATGATCCAAAACAACTATTGTACTTGAAACAGAGTTGAGAATCTTCCTTTATCATCATGGGTTAAGAATCTTCCTTTATCATATCTCTTATCTCTCTAGTATTATGGTTGTTAAAGACTTAGGATATAGGGTTGAAAAATAGTTAATTGGAGATGAGTGTAAGTTTGTACAAAGATTCTTAACCCATGATGATAAACTTGGTATCATTATTGATAATCATCTTTATTACTATAATTCAAAGGAATTTAATAGTTGTTGCTGTAATGTTTAAGTATATAATCTATAGTGATGGTGATTGCACTTTAGACATGTTATAATTATGTCTAGTTCTTAATTAAGTTAAAATACTTATTTATCATTAATTTTTTTCAGTCTACTTTAAAGACAAATAAAATTCATAATTATAATTTCTTTATTACTCTTATGATAATTTTGAACATCATATCTATAAATTTTGGACTATATCGTTGTAATAAATTTATTTTGTGCAAGAACTCTAATCTGCATGCGGGTGTCTTTATATGATTTGGACAATTGAGTAGAGATAAGTCGTTGATCATGCAAAGAAAAACATAACAAAGAAATTTCCAGTTCATTAGAAATCAAAGTTTCCATAATAGCACAATCAAGAGTAGGAAGTAGCATAGATTGCAGCTAAATTATTTATTAGAAGACAATTTAGACAAAACTTCTACCGAAGAGTTGCTTAAAAATTGAGTTGATAACAAGATCAGAATTAGTACTTTTTGATGAATTCATAAATGTGATTACTGATTTCCTCAGCAGTTTCTTGGTTATTGAAGTGAGCCACACCTTCCTGAATAACTACTTCCTCCAAATTTGGCACATCTTTCTTGAAATTACCACTCTCAATGTATTGCTTTGAACCAAAAGAAACGTAAACTAAATCCGAATCACCTGTGATGAACTTCACTGGTACTTTAATTTGTGCACCAGTCCATGCTGCTGTCAACTCCCAATTTCTGTAAACATAATCCGTACACATGAGCACAATAACAGAAATTGCATACCCAAGAGCATTTCGATGATGTACCAGTGTTAAATTCTCTTCAAGGAGAAACTTATACGTTGTCCGTAGAGAATACTCGATTTCTATTAAAAAAACAGTAATATAAATTGCATGTGAATAATGGAGAAAAGAATAGGGACTTACAAGTTGAAATTTCTGTAGTAGTTAAGGGCACCCGTGAATCCAGTCTTTTCGAATTTAGAAGCATAGTAATTGATATCTTCTTGTGAGAGCCAAGAAGGGAGGGGCCTTGATTTTATAACTTCTGGAAAAGCTAAGAAGCCTTCTTTGGGTATTATTAGTGCCTTGCCACTCCGACCAGTAAGCATGGCCTTCATAACTAGTTCCGGGCTTTTTGCAAATTCAGCTTCTGTTTTCCCGGGTTCCTGTGTCACAACATGTGTTGGGTATTGGATCATATATCAAATAGTAACTATTTTTAGAAAGCAATAGCATTTAAATTAATACAGTTATACAATTATTTTACACAAGCAATTAAACGCAAGGATTTATTCTCTAAGTCATACTTTTGTCCAGCATATAGGTTTAAAATGGTCCGTAACCATTAAAAACCGCGATGACAAAATGTTATTAGAAAGTGTCAATATCCATATTCATTATTTTTATGATAAAAAAGAAAATGTACGTGGTTAATTTATACCTCAACTACCACAGTTAGTATATCAATTAAAACCTATATCATCTCAATGGGGCAAGAGGCATATGGCAAAAACGTTTGCTACTAAAAAGGGAAAGTACTACTAGTACAATAGTACTAACTAAATTAAAAATAGTCAAAAATGAAAATACAAGGCCACATGCAAATTATCCTAAGGTCATTTATGAAAAACAAACACAAATCATCACAAACCAGGTTTTAACACAATTATTATAAGAACGTACCTGGAATCTGCAGATATAATAATCATCTCCAAACAAAGCTCGCATGCCATCAACAGGTTTGATTTTGGGATTTCTCGGTAAATATGGAACACTCAGACACACGTAAGCTTTCACTCTTTCAGGTCGAAACAAACAGAGATTCCAACCAATGATAGCACCCCAATCATGAGCCACCAGAAACACTTGTTCAACACCGAGTGAGTCGATAAGAGCAACGATATCACCAACCAGATGGAAAATTGTGTAGCTGCTAATCGAAGAGGGAGCTTCGGTGTCGCCGTAGCCGCGAAGATCCGGAGCCACCGCGCGGTAACCGAGGGAGCCGAGAGCAGCAATCTGGTGGCGCCAAGAGTACCAGAGTTCAGGGAAGCCGTGAAGAAACAAAACAACTGGACCTTGTTTGCCTTTCTCGGCGATATGCATTTTGATGCCATTAACTTCAACTGTTCTGTGTTCTATTCCTTCCATGATCGATATAATTGGTGTGAATTTGTGAAGTGAATTCGAGATTGAATTATAAGCGAAGAGATAAGATGAAATGGAAATTAATTGGGCGGTGTTTGGTTTCAACTTTCAACTTTGAGCAGGTGCGTGTGAATGACGAAAAACATCATACTGCAAGTGGATGGAAATTTGGTGATTATCCCTATTCGCCTGTCATCAAATCAATTGCTTTTAAATCCATTTATTTTCATAAAAATTTATCTTAAGAAAAAAATTTATTTTATTTATTGAATGTTTAATTTTTATAATACTTCTATTTTGTCTATATAATTGAAAGTATTTTGAAAAAAGTATATGTAATTATTCTATTTATTTTTAATTTCTTTAATAACTTTCAAAAATATTTTAAAAATAAATTTACTCTTTTATTTTTCTTTTTATCACTATATTTATTATTTTATTAATTTTTTAAATCTAAAATAATTAAAATATTTGATTATTTATCTATAAACAAAATTGAATAAATATATGAAAACGAAACAGATTTAGCAATTTGATTATTATTATTACCATATTTTTTAATACTTATTACTATTGGTTTAATTTAATAGTCTTAGTCAATTTTACCTTTTTTCACCAAATTCACAAAAAGGACAAAAATTTCACTTTCATATTGATTCTAAATTTGCTTTTAGAAGTGTTTATTTTATTCCTCTATTTTGAACAAATTCTAATCTACTATTCTTGTACATTTGGTACTCCACTACTTTTATAGACAACAAATGCCTAATTTTAGGTATAAACAATCTTCTTTGCAAGAAGATTCTCCGAAGGTTCTACTTAAGGGTGACAAAGGGATATGCTTGTCCCGTTTATTTCTGTTCCGCAAAATTCCGTAATAAAACGGGGTAAGGTATATATAGTTAAGGATACGGACCTAAAATCTAGGTTTGTTTTGTAAAATAATAGGGGCGGGACGGAAAAAGTCTGCGGGTACTGCATCTTTTAAGTCTAAGAACTCAAAAGTTTATGTAAATGCTCGTGTTCGCAAAAGTCCCGAAGAAATGGAGCAAGATGGGGCAGACACATTAGAGCGTGGGGGAAAACAGACATATGTCCAACGAGTTTATCCTGTTTTGCCACCCCTAGTTCTACCAGAGGTTGATTCTTCGAGATTTCTCCTTGATGTTGAATCTCTGAATGCATTTTGCGTTGAGACTTTCCTCTCCTTTCTTATTTCGAAGATTCCACTAGATGAAACTTCTTCTTCATATTATCTTCTTTATGAAGTTCCTCCATTTCATGTTGAATCTTCTGAGGATCGTTCAACCGCCGAGATTATTCTTTCCAAGGAGATTATTGGAATTGATTTTTCTTCTTCACAAGAGTTCTTTGATGGAGTTGCTATAGATTCTTCTAGATTTGAGCTCATGTGTTCATCCCTTAACAGTTGAATTAACTCATTCAATTTCTCGAAGTTTTCTTCCTTCTTGAATTTTTCTTGAATATCGTAAACAGTCGCATCTTTCGATTTAAGGATTAGATCAGATTTCTGATTCCAATTCTTAATTCTTTGATATTTGTTAGCGACAAGAATTCTAATATAATTTCCAAATTTTCTAAGGATTGAAAAGGATTTGTGAAAGAAGAATTCATCTTCTTCGTCTCGAGTGTTCATTCTCTCTTGTTTGATACTTGGAGAATCTACATATATCATTTTAAGAGTGTCTCACATTTGCTTAGCAGAATTACAAGTATGGAAATAGAAAATTTGATATTCATCTAAAAACACGATTAAGAAGTTTTTTGTTTTAAAATCAATTTTAAACTTTTTCTTTTCTTCTTCGGTCCAAAGAAAATCTAGTTTATCTACTATTAAGGGATGAATATTTTAAATCTAGTTTTCTATAATTTAAACATATCACCATTAAATGGTGGATGTGTATTTAGGAAAGCCCTCTTGTTAAAAATAAAGTCATCTTCCTCATGAGATGATCAGTCTTTAAGCAAAACTTAGACTCTGATGCCACTTGTTAAACATGTGACTCCATACACAAGAGGGAATGGATGAATGTGGAGGTTTGAAAATCGTTTTTTTAACAAAAAAAATTCAAAATCAGAGTTTGAAAATATTTTATCAATTATTTTAATATGCAACAAAAATTTGAAGTAAAGAAATCAAGCAAAAATTAAAAGAGATAAAGGAAAAGAGAACGACACCAGGAAATTTATAGAGGTCCAGTCTAATGAAAATACTTATTTCCTTAAGAACAGATCTTGAGAATATCCATTATTGATTAAGATCTTTTAGAAGGTTAAACCCACAAATCCTCTTATACAAGGAAATGAAGTTTCAGGCTAACTTTCAACCCAACAACAAACTAAGGCTTGAAGCGGTTAGTCTTCAAACGAAACAACTAATAGAGCTTTGAGGGGTTAGTCTCAAAGCCAAACATATATTTTTCACAAGTTGATATCGAAACAAGGTAGAGTTTTGAGTTGGCTATCCTCTGAACCAAAATGAGGTTTTACACGGGGTGACCACGAATCGAATTGATATTTTTATTGGGTTGATCTCGAACTTACTGGGCTTTTAATCAGGCTGAACTTAAAAACCGAGTGAGATTTTAAAACAAACAGATCTTGAACCAATACAAATTTTGGTTAGGCTAATTTCAAGCATTGTGAATTTTTTTTCACTGGTTATTCTTCACGAACCCAAAAGAAGGTTTTTCTTCATTGGCAGAGCTCATAAACTAAATAAAGACTTATTATATTCCACCAATAACAAACAAAGAGCTTTTGCGATGGTTTAACTCCTAGTCAAAATAATCACTTAACAAGGAAGAATAATTTACTCAAGATAACACTAGTCATGATAAATTTACAATTAAGCCCTCAAGCATAAAAAATTCCTCATTAAACTCAAGAACGCTTTCAAAGCAATATGACTAAAATATGTGAGAAATGTGGAAATCATTTAGATATATTATGAGAGAAATGAAAAGTAATATTTTTCATGTTTTATGGATTATTTGAAATGATAGAGAAGCTCTCTATTTATAAGCCAAGAAATAATGTAAATTTGAAAATAATTCATGCGCCAAATAAATGCCTTAATCGATTAGGTAATGCAAATAATCCATTATTGTTGTCAAAATTAGAAAGTTATTATTATATATATATATATATATATATATATATATATATATATATATATATATATATATATATATAGAGAGAGAGAGAGAGAGAGAGAGAGAGAGAGAGAGAGCGCCACCTAGCATAAACACATAATCAGTTGTGGATTTTCTATCCTCAACATCACTACACCAACTTGAGTCAGTGTATCCCCTACCTTGCATTCTTATCCTTCATCAGCTGCAGAAAACAAAATTCCATAGTTGAGAGTTCCTTTCAGATACCTTAGTATCCTCTTCGTCGCTGTTAGGTGTGATACCTTTGGCTTATGCATGAATTTATTTACCATACCTACATTGTATTCCAACTCGAGCCTTGTGTGACAAAGATATTTAGTGACCCAAAAAGTCTTCTAAATTTGGTTGGGTCGACATTATATTCATTTGAATCTTTCAATAGTTGCAGTCTTGGTTCAACATGTGTCAAAGTCGAGTTGCATTCTTCTATCTCAAATCTCTTGAGAATTTTACTTGCATATCTTCTTTTATGTATCATCAAACCTCTACTGCTCATGTAGAATTTGATGCCAAGGAAATATGAGATGTCACCCAGATCAGACATTTCAAATTCCTTGCTAAGATCACCTTTGAAGTGTTCAATCTCTTTCTTGCAGCTGCCTATTATCAACAAGTCATTGACATAGAGACATAGTATTAGAAATTCAATTTTGCTTCTTCTTACATATACTTCATACTGAGTTGTGCACTTCACAAATTCCTTTTCCCTTAAAAATCTATCTATCTTATTCTTCCAAGCTCTTGGAGCTTTCTTAAGTCCATACAGGGCTTTATGCAACCTGTGTACCTTGGTTTATTCACCTTGTTTCAAAAACCCAGCTAGTTGTGCAATATAAACTTCTTCATTTAAGGGATCATTCAGGAACTCACATTTCACATTCATCTGACATATGTGCCAATTGTTCATGTTTGCTAGACCAACAACCAAGTTAATTGTTTCGATCATAACAATGGGTGCAAAAACCTCGTCGAAGTCGATTCCTTATTTTTGAGAAGTCATTTTGCCACAAGTCTCGCCTTGTGTCGAGTTACTTCTCCTTTAGGATTCAACTTCACCTTTTATACCCATTTCACATTAATTTCCTTCTTATCATGGTATAAGTATGCCCTCATTAAAAACACGCGTTACCACTTGTCCGATTTTATGGGCGGTTGGATTGACCAATAGGGACACCTCAAACGAGCCCCGCCATTGTCATACCAGCGTGGCAGACCCCAGCTCGCGATGGGAAAGGTCTAAGCCTTAGGGAAACGGGACATAATCATGTCCCCTAACTCCCTTCAGCGAGCACTAACCTCGCACCTCGGCTAGTTCCATACACTGACGAGCTTAATGTATTTTATCGAGCACAAAAATATTCTCACACTAAACAAATCAAAGCATACAGAAGTAAAACGCAACAATAAAATATTATAAAATAAGGCCAGAAGTCCGACGTTATCTTTACATAATCAAAAAAGGGGACAAAGTCCCAAACATCATTTAACAAAAATATGTGGCATGCAGGCCTAAAAGTCAATGGCACGCAGGCCAGATCATTACTCTTTATCCTCATGAGGCATCACATGTCTGTCCTCCACGCGGTGCAAGGGCTCGGTGCACTCAACCACCAAATCTATCCCGGGATTGGTGACCCTGAGTTTCTCCACCGCATTGTAGAAACCAAAGGCAGCCATGTTCATGTTGTCCTGAGCCAAAAGTCGAATACGAGCAATCAATTCCTCCCTGGTCGTCATTGCCTCCTCCTCCTCGGTTTTGCCCTCCCTAGCCACCACTTTACCTTCCACGACATCCTTCTTCAACTTCTCGTTCTCGGCTTCGAGCTCCGCGATCGAATCCCTCAGCTTGGTGACCTCCTTCATAAGCTCGAGCTTACTCTCGTAGTGTCCCTGAGCCTAAAGTAAATCGTTCTCTAACTTATGATTTTCAGCCTCCACTTTCTCGATCTTGGCCTTGGCCACCAGAATATCCTTGCGGGGAACAAGATCGGCGTCATTGAAGGCAAGAGCAGTCTCTAAGATACGGAACATACCATCAGCATCCTTGCAAAGCTCAGCCCTCAGGTTGTCGGTACTTGCAGAGAGAACAACAACAACATCGACATCAGGCACCCGGACAAAAGATCCTTTATTAAAGAGAGACCTTTGAGTGACACATGGAGGTAGGTAGAAAGGTCCGGAGGTCGTAGCTTTAGTCTTGGGAGGAAGAGAAGGGTCATCAGTCCTCTGTCTCTTTCCCAACGGAGATCCGTCCACAGGAGTGCCCCCAGACGTTGAATTTCCCGACGCCACGTAGCTATCTAGGGTGCCTTGATCCTTAACAGCCTCGACCCAATTCTTGCCTACACCCTTTTTGATATTTCCCTTGTTGGACTTCACCAAACGTCCCCTCATTTCGGCCATTTGCGCTGCAAAAACAACATATTAGATTAGATAACGAACATATTCGTAAAGTAAATACAGTTTAAAGCCAATTTACCTAGGAGCTGCATGGCAGCCTCTTCATTCGGACAACTGAGCAGGGACTTAACATTGATAAACTTAGCTACAGTTTTCGGTGTCCCATCCGGACGTATGAGGGGTTTCCCATCACCGTCAACCAGCTCCAAAGGGCGGAAGCTGGCGACATAGTTAAACAAAATGTTATAGGCCACAGTGTTGTTGACACTCAAATCCTCGGGTTTGGTTATGTAGTGGTCGCTAGAGTGTTGGAAGTAGACGTTCACCCACTCCAAGGGGAAATGAGACACCATCTTCTCCTCGTTGTCGATCATCTCCCGATCATACAACGAGTCCTTAGCAGTTTGCGAACAGGGTTGGATAATGTAAAAACAGTACTTAAAGTCCCGTATAAAGTCCTGGTAAGCCTTGAACAATTTGCTGGCTTGCTTCAACGACACCCAATTGTGTCGACCATCTTGGGACTTCCTCTGCAAATGGAAGACCCTGAAGAACAAACTCACAGTTGCCCCTATCTTCAAAAAGCGACACACCAGCTCGAATGCTCTAATTAAGGAAAGAGCATTAGGATGCAACTGGGCAGGCGCCAACTCAAGATACGTAAAGACCGCTTGTTAGAAGTCCGTGAAAGAGCGGGGAATCGGGAACATATCCTCTGCGTCGGCTTCGGAGACAGAGCTCGCCAGTTAATACTATCTCCCTTCTTCCTCCTTTCAATCCTCGACCATGCGTATGAAGAATCAATGGAGAATTAATGGTTCGTCCATTATCCATGAGCGATCTTCCACAGGAACATCCGCGTTATCTGTTACAGGAGATCTTTGGTCCCACGAGCGTTCTTATGACTGCATTTACCTGAAAAGCAGAGGAAACAAAGTCAATTCGACGAACTCAAATCCATCCTTCCACTGCAGTTCAAGTGAAAGGGCTTCGTAAAACCCGAGGATATACCCCGGGACAACCCCTTTAGTCAAGGAAAAATGGGGGAGGGCTAAATTTGCCTGACCTAAATAATCCTCGTCTACCTTAAGCCTAATGTTATCAGGGATGCACCCTTTACAACCTATGTTCGGTCCATTAACATCAAACTATCGTCATTTAAGTCCTATCTAGATCTAACCTTAGTAGGATTGGAAGCACCTGGAAATCTATGAATGTTCATAAAACCTACGAAGAAAATTCATACATTCAGGATGAATGTTCATCAAGACTTCCAGGAGTTCATCAGGATGTCCAGAAAACTTTGAATACACCATGAACTCCCTAAAAGAACCATGAACATTCATCACTTCAAACCCAGAAAAACACGAGTAGAAAAGACGAAGGTTCACCTGGGTCCATGATTCTGGCTAGAGAGACGACGACGACGGTAGTACTTCAGGCAAGGAGAAAGTTGCAGACAAATTTCACGATGAGAGCAAGCGATCGTAAAAGGGGAAATGAATGTTTCCTTCTTCTTTTATAATGTCTTGGAATTCACATAGAGAAGTGAAAAGGTTATTGCAATTATTTCCTAAGGATAGCCCCCATATGTCATAAATACATGACGACGCTTTATTACGCGTGTCTTAAGAATTTCAAATGTTATATATTCTCAGAAAAAATCTTTTAATTTCTATACCCTTACTACGAGAAAATGCCTGACAGAAAAAGCAAGAGAATGGATCTATTAGGAACATGTCGACCACTGGCTCGGTACCTTAAGTCGCTATCCCCGCAGGCACAGCGACTTGGGGGGCTCCTGTTCTGGATTGGCCTAGCATGTGTCCAACGCCAAATTGAGGCCCAATCCAACAGACAATTGGGACAAGCCCATTATGAGATCCACGAGGATATGACCGTTACAAAAATAGAGCCGTTAACATATAACCGTTGGGGACCTCCACCTCACGCGCCTAAACGTCTTCCGCGCAACCAACTACCCAACAGATTCGTTAAGGCAGTTATACTCAGTCAGAGGCACGCGTCCGTAACGTGCAAACAAATGCCCCTATAAAACTCCATCTTTGGAGAGTCAGGTATTCACTTCTTTTCGACCCTTTTTCACTTACGCTTTTGTTGAGCACTTATTGACTTGAGGGTTAAAGTATCTCGCAGGTACCCCACCACCTTCTCCAACCAAAAGACCACGGTCCCAGTTGAAGGCCATAAAGACCTGTCCGAATTCTTTCTGTACAAGACAGATATGGATATCATATTTATCCAACATGATGGATACATATATCATAGTATCTGTCTCCATGGATATCCATTTGCATCCCTAAAAGAGAGTACAAAAAAAAATAAGGAGCACAAGTCGTGCTCTTAAATAAGACAAAAACCAATTAAACAAAAAAACAAAGACAAAAAAGCCTACAGACAAACCAAACACATTAAATAAAACAAATCAATTTAGAAACTACAGCAAAACAGTGCTAGTAAGAAACAATTCAAGTGAGGTAAACTCCACCACCAACAAAGAAATAAAGAAGGATAATTGGCCACCAACACACCCCTAAAAGCTAAGTCACCAGAGTGAGTCGTGCTACCAAGCAAAAAGAAGACAAAAGTCACAGCATGCGAAATGACCCACTTCCAAATCAAACCAATAATCAAATTCTCTCAGTCATTAACTAAGAAGTTTTGTTGACAAAAAAATGATTTTATTACACATATTCTAAATATTTTAGACCACACTGTGTCAGATCAAAAGCAGACCTAAATAAACATTCTTACCTAATCAAACCCCTAAAAAGTCTCGAAAATCCCTAAAATTGAACGCGAGAGAGGTAAAGGCATTTAAACCCAATTAAGATCCTTATATTCAATCAAAGAGGCAACCTCAAACAAGACAATCAAATGATCCACAGACTCGACCTTCACTATACACACCGAACACCCCAAACCATTATCAGCAGAAACAATTTGGTGCTTAAAAAGATTTTTCCTAGTCGTCAGTCTATCTGGAAGCAACATGAAAAAACCAGCACTTTAGAAAACACACATCTCCTCAAAACCCTAGTCAAACCCCAAATCACTCGATCCGACCTACAATCATCACCAACCACCACAGAAGAAGACCTAATGTAAGCAAATCCTACTGAAACCCCTTTAGCGAGATCTGACAACAACGACCAAACATCCACCTGATCTTGCTTAACCACCCAACAATATAATTAAAAATCTCTGTCAAGAGCTCTTATTTTCAGACTAAGATAGAACACGTCCAACTAAAAACTCAAACGTAGTCATTCCTCTCCCAAGCACCCATCGACCCCACTACAAGACACTTTTTTTCTCTAAGATGAGGAACAACCTCTCAAAAGAGACACACAACATAATCACCCTCACCCAAACATCATGCTAGAACCTAATTTTTATACTGTCCCCAACTATATTGGTGTAGGAAAAGGCAAATCAATCTGACGACTGATCATAAGTGTGACCAAAAAAGGAAACTCATCTCCACCAGAAAGAAGCATTTCATTTGCTATCCTCCCTACCACACAATAAGGAAACATTTACCTAATAGTCATATCAGAGAGAGAATATATCATTTCATTAAGACGACTTACCCTATAACATCTTTCACCTCCACTTATTTAACAAATTCAAATTAACAGTACTCAAATCCCTAACTCCTAAATCACCCACCCTCTTGGGTTTGCCCACATCATCCCACTTCATCCGAGGAATCTTAAATCCTCCCTTTTGAACCTCCCTAAAAAACCGCATTTGCAATCCAACTAACTTTTTTTAGACCGAAATCTACATCTTGATAAAATAAAGAAAGAAAATCGATAAATTAATCAAAATCGAATTCAACATGTCAATCCTACCACCAATACTCACAAACATGTTCCTCCAAGAATCAAGCCGCGTAGACACAACCTTAACCATAGAATCCCATGGCCCTGCTTTCTTAGGATTAGCACCTATAGGAAGTCTCAAATACAAGAAAGGAAGTGTACCAGCTTTACAATGCAAAAATAACATCTGTCAGATCCAAAAACTTCTTCTCCACATTGATCCTAAAAATACAACATTTAGCAAAGTTAACCTTCAACCACGAAATAAGTACTCAAAACTCCTAAGGATGATATTAATCGTCAACGAATTATCCACCAACGGGATAATCACAACAATCTCATCATCATATTCATATTGAATGTGAGATAGCTTTAAACCATTCAGGCCCACCTTAAAGTCCGCAAAAGCTCCAACCAAATCAATCTTTCTCATAAAAGGCACTAAACCTTCAACCATAAACAGAAAAGGATAAAGACACCAAACCCTCCACCATAAGCATAAAAAGGATAGACGCTGGAATAATATAAATATTTAATAAGATGATGTAAGAATAATATTCTCATTTATTTTATATTTATATAATTTTTAATTTATATAAAATAATTAAATAAGCCAATCATTATGTGCCAATGAAGTTTTTCTTTGTAAATGATACATTAAACTTAATCAATAAACAAAAAATAAAAATCATAATCACATTCAATTATATAAAATTCAAAAACAACAATTCCCATTCTACCACAAGTTTTTTTTTTAAAAAAGTTTTGCGTTTAGTTACCTAGGAGATTCAAAGGCAATAATTTAAGTAGAAATTAATTAATAGCTAAAACACAAATATGAACGAACCTGGAATCTGCAGATATAATAATCATCACCATACAAAGCTCACATGCCATCAACAGGTTTAATTTTGGGATTTCTTGGTAAATAAGGAACACTGAGACACACATAAGCTTTGATTCTATCAGGTCGAAACAAACAAACATACCAACCAATGATAGCACCCCAATCATGAGCCACAAGGAAGACTTGATCAGCACCAAGTGACTCGATCAGAGCGATGACGTCGCCTACCAAATGGAAAATTGTATAGCTGTTTACCAAAGCGGGAGCTTTGGTATCCCCGTAGCCACGGAGATCCGGAGCCACCGTGCGGTAACCGAGGGAGCCGAGAGCCGCAATCTGGTGGCGCCAAGAGTACCAAAGTTCAGGGAAGCCGTGAAGGAACAAAACAACCGGTCCTTGTTTGCCTTTCTCAGCGAAATGCATTTTGATGCCATTAACTTCCACTGTTCTGTGTTCTATTCCTTCCATGATTGATCTAGTTGATGTGAATTTGTGAAGTGAGTTCGATATTGAATTATAAGCGGAGAGATAACATGAAACAAAAATTAAATCGGGCGATTTTAACGAATACGTGTTTGGTTTCAACTTTGATGAGGTGTGTGTAACTGAATGAGGAAAAACTTCATACTGCATGTGGATGGAAATTCGGTGACTATCTTTATTTCAGGGTCTCCAATTATAGACTATCTATAAATATTTATGTTGAAAAGTTTATTTTTTTAAGAAAAATTAGTTTTAAAAGTTTATCTATTTTAAACAAAAATTGATTTTATTTAAAGAATGTTTTTCCCATTAACATGGATAACCTCAAATCGGAGAGCATCACAATGAACCGCAAAACACTTCTTTAAAAAAATTTAAATAATTTTTTTTACCATTTATACTTAAAATATTTTTTTTTTGTTATAATCATTTTATAAAAAAAAACATTCTAAATAAGACTTTAAATAAAAAGTTGACTTAATTATTTTATAAAGATTTATTTTAAATATTTTATTATTGTTATATAACTGTTTAGGTAACGTACTTTTTAAAAAAAAAGTTTATTAGAGGAGACATTGAATCCATGAGACTGATTGTGAAAAAATTGCAGGAGTTTATAAATGCAACTGGACTGCAAATTAGTAACACTAAGAGAAAATTATTTTGTGGTTGTATGGACAGAGAAACACAACATCAGTTGTAACTTATAATTGGCTTTAAGATGGGGGAAATGTAATAGCAGTAAAAAATGATGCAGAGTCAGTTCAAACCAAAGTGGATACATGAGAGTGCATAACATGGATTACCTCACTAGATAATTTCTCATTTTCTGTTACAATGCAATTAGAGTTAGTTATCTAGTTAGAAGTCTTTATATAGTTCACTTGTAACTACTTTGTGTATCAATTCATTCAATAACAAACTTCTTCTTCCTCATCGTTCATCTTCTCTCTACTGCATTCTTACTCCATTAATGGAGTCATTCATTTGCTTAGATGGTATCAGAGCAGGTTGATCCTGCTCTGTTTTCGTTGTGCATTCACCTTGCTTGAAGCATCAATGGTGATTTTGTTTACATCAGATTGAAGATTCTGTTTCCATATTCTTTTGATTTTCTGTTATCTTTCTGTTACGATGACAAGAAACAACAACAACAATACGCAAGTTCAGGATCAATTGGATCCCTATTATGTTCATCCTTCTGAAAATTCATCTACGGTATGTGTTACACCTGCATTATTAGGTGAAAATTATCACGCATGGGCAATGAAGATGAGAAGAGCATTGGCAATGAAGAACAAGTTTCAATTTGTGGATGGAACAATCGAAGAACCAGAAAAGAGTGATCTCAACTATTTTGCGTGGCAAAGATGTAACAATCTTGTTCATACATGGATCATAAATTCAATAGCATTCTCAATTGCTCAAAGTGTAGTGTTCATTTATAGTGCAGTTGAAATGTGGAATGATCTTAAGGATCGATTCATGAGAGGAGATCGCATCTGTGTTGCACAATTGTATCAAGAGATATCCAATCTAAAGCAAGGAAACAAGAAGATATCAGACTACTTTACTGGATTGAGAAGCTTATGGGAAGAACTGGACCAGTATCGACCAATGTCAAGTTGTACATGTCGCATAGCATGTGCTTGTGCAGCTATGAGGAATGGCAGAAGCTTTAGAGCTGAAGATAGAATTATTCAGTTCTTGATTGGCTTGAATGAAGAATTTCATGGAGTTGTGTCACAAGTGTTGCTTATGGATCCTTTACCTCAAATCAATAAGGTCTTTTCTATGGTTATGCAACAATAAAGGAAGATATGTGGTACTGTGTTTTCTAATAGCAATGTTAATGAAGAAACTAGTATGATCAATATTGTTGATACCAGAGGAAATGGTTATGCTGGTAGAGGAAGAGGTCATAGCTATGCTGGTAGAGGAAGAGGTAATGTGAATGTCTGCACACACTGTGGTAAAAATGGTCACATAGTGGACACCTGCTACAAGAAACATGGTTATCCACCCAATCTTGGTAGAGGAAGTTCATCTTATGCAAATCAGGTAGAAGCTGATGAATCAGACACTAAACATGCAGTGCCTTTAACCAGTGATAATGGCAACATGACTTTGACAAAGGAGCAATATCAGAATTTGTTGGTCTTACTTGAAAAGAACACATGAACCATCAATATTGCAAAAGGAGGTAATGCTTACATTGCTAATTTTAATACAAAAGTAGTGTAAGGTGGATATTAGATACAAGAGCTACACATCATATATATCACAATATAGAATAGTTTCTAAAACATGATAAGATCAATTCTATAAAGGTGAATCTTCCCATTGGTAATTCTCTTACTACATCAACCAGTGGAGATGTGAAATTGGCTAATAATTTTGTTTTAAAGGATGTATTGTTTCTACCAGAATTTGAGGTCAATTTGATTTCAATATCAAAACTATGTAAAGAGCAAGACTGCAGTGTAGTTTTTGAATCTGACAGATGTGTTGTATAGGAAAAGAAGGGCTTGATGAAGATTGGTTCAGCTAAATAGAATGATGGCTTATATTACTTGGATGCTTATCATGAAGATAGTAATATAGCTTTTGTTTCTAGTGTTTTTACCAATAAGAAATCAGATAATGTAGCTCCATCCATTCTATGGCATTTGAGATTAGGGCATTTATCTCATGATAGAATGAAATGTATGAGCAACATGTATAGTTACATCCCTAGCAGTGTCCATAAAGCTTGTGATGTCTGTCAGCAAGCTAGACAAAAGTGTTTGCCTTTTTCTATCAGCAATAATAATGCCAATGAATTGTTTGATCTGATTCATATTGATGTATGAGGCCCATTTAACACAGTCTTTATTCATGGTTTTAAGTACTTTCTGACTATACTTGATGACCCTAGCAGACATGTTTGGGTTGTTATGTTAAAATCCAAAGTTGAAGTAGGCCATAAGATAGTAGAATTTGTAGCCATGGTAGAAACTCAATTCAGCAGAAAAGTTAAAATGATCAGAAGTGACAATGGAATTGAGTTACTTATGCCTACATATATGCCTCAAAAGGAATTTTACATCAAAGAAGTTGTGTCTACACTCCTCAGCAGAATGGTAGAGTTGAAAGGAGACATAAGCATATTCTTAAAATTAGTAGAGCACTCATGTTTCAATCCAAATTACCAAAAGAATTCTAGTCATATGATGTTCTTTATGTTGTGTATCTCATGAACAGGATCCCTACTAAAGTCTTGAACAACAAATCTTCTTATGAAGTCATGTATGGAAGTGTTCCTGATCTAAGCTCTCTAAAGGTGTTTGGATGCTTGAGTTATGCTTCCAACCTTACAACTAATAGACATAAGTTTGATGCTAGAGCAAGAAAATGTGCTTTCTTAGGGTACAAGTCAGGTATGAAAGGCTTTATCCTATTAGACATAATCACTCATGACATTGTTGTATCTAAGATTGTGAAATTTTTTGATATGGAATTTCCTTTCTCTGAACATTCTGATAATTCTATTCCCACAAATATATATACATTGATCAACAGTTACAAACTCCTTCTAATACACACTTTTATTCTATTGAGTCACAAATCCCTTCTCAATCTAAAATTTTGTCTCAACCCCTTTCTCATGTTGAAACTCCTCAAGAATCCTCTCCTGTCTTGTCTACTGATGACAGTCTACAAAATGATTCTTTAAACTATACTGACATTACATTGAGAGATGGAGACAGTTCTACTTCTCATACTTAGGAGTCTCTTCCCCTTGATATTTCTTTAGTTTCTCCACCTGACCCTATTAGAAAGTCTACAAGAGTCACCCAAGCTCCTACTCATCTTAAAGATTACATATGCAATTCTACAGTTGCTTTTTCTTCTTGTCAATATCCCATAGAGCAATGTCTATCATATTCAAATTTATCAGCTAGTCATCAAGCTTATGTCATGGCACTCTCTTCTAAAATAGAACCAAGTAATTACACTGCTGCATCTAAAGATCCTAGATGGGTACAGGTTATGCAGAGTGAAATTGGAGCTCTTAACAATAATCATACTTGGGATTTTGTCAACCTTCCATCTGATGTCTCCCTCATAGGCAGCAAATGGGTGTATAAAGTCAAGAGGCATATTGACGGCTCCATTGAAAGGTTCAAAGCCAGACTTGTGGCTCAAGGCTTCAATCAAACTGAGGGCCTGGACTATTTTGAAACTTTCTCACCAGTTGCTAAGTTATCCACAGTTAGAGTGCTCCTTGCTTTAGCTGCTATTCATGGTTGGCATTTACATCAACTAGATGTAAACAATGCTTTTCTTCCTGGAGATATACATGAGGTAGTTTACATGAAAGTTCCACAAGGTGTTGTAGCTCCTCAATCTGGCCAAGTCTGCAAGCTTACTAAATCTCTTTATGGTTTAAAGTAAGCCAGCAGGCAGTGGTTTGAGAAATTGACAGCATTCCTTACAGCTCAAGGTTTTCAACATGCTCATGCTAATCATACTCTCTTTATCAAGGAAACCTCTACTTCTTTCACTGCTCTTCTAGTTTATGTAGATAACATAATACTAGCTGGCGCATCTCTAAATGTTTTTTATTATCTAAAGAAAGCCTTGCACAAAGCATTTCGCATAAAGGATCTTGGGATACTGAAATTTTTCATTAGTCTTGAAGTAGCTCGATCATCAAAAGGCATAACTCTATGTCAAAGGAAGTATTGTCTTGAACTTCTTCATGATGCTGGTCTGACTGGTTGTAAACCAGCATCTACACCTTTGGATGCCTCTATCAGACTCCATCAAGATAATGGCTCTACATTCTCTGATATCACTGCATATAGAAGACTTGTGGGAATATTGATCTATCTCACTACAACTCGACCCGACATTGCTTTTGCCACACAACAGCTTAGCCAATACACGAGTGCTCCCACTGAAACTCATTATAGAGTTGTTATCCGTGTGTTTATTTGAAAAAGGCTCCTGCTCGTGGCATCTTTCTATCTGCATCATCTAATTTGCAAATTCTCGAATTTAGTGATGCATATTGGGGTGGTTGCATTGATACAAGGAGATCCATTTCTGGTTATTGTTTCTTTATTGGCCAGTCCTTGGTTTCATGGAAATCTAAGAAACAAATCATTGTTAGTTGTTCTTCAGCTGAAGCCGAGTATCGTGCTCTTGCCTCTGCTACTCGTGAACTGCAATGAATGTGTTTCTTGCTGCATGACCTTCAGCAACATCCTTCGCGTCTTCCAGTTTTGTATTGCGATAATCAAAGTGCCATTCATATCTCAGCTAATCCGGTTTTTCATGAGCGGACCAAACACTTAGATATAGATTGTCACTTGGTGCGTGAAAAGCTTCAGGCAGGTGTCATGAGGTTGCTACCGGTCTCCTTCAAAGATCAAGCAGCAGATGTGTTTACAAAGGCTTTTGGTCCCAGACCATTTTTTGAATGCCTATCCAAGCTTGGCTTGATTGATTTGTATCAACCTCAAGCTTGTGATGGGGTAATAGCAGTTGAAAATGATGCAGAGTCAGCTCAAACCAAAGTGGATACATGAGAGTGCATAGCATAGATTACCTCACTAGATAATTTCTCATTTTCTGTTACAATGCAGTTAGAGTTAGTTATCTAGTTAGAAGTCTTTATATATTTCACTTGTAACTACTTTGTATATCAATTCATTCAATAACAAACTTCTTCTTCATCATCGTTCATCTTCTCTCTATTGCATTCTTACTCCATTAATGGAGTCATTCATTTGCTTAGAAAATGTCTTTTAAGTACTTTAGAGGTGCCTTTGGACAGCAAAAAAACTCACAATAGTTAATTGTCAGCCCTTAATTGAGAAGATGTTGAAAAAACTTAATCACTAGAGTACCAAATTGTTGTCTTATGAAGGAAGGGCTCAATTGATTAGGAGTGTTCTTTTTTCTGTTGCAAATTATTGGATGTAGATCTTTCCTCTCCCTAAGTGGGTGATTGCTCACATAAAAGGAATGTGTAGAGTCTTTCTATGGACAGGGAAAAGAATTATAGTAGGAAAGCTCCAATATCTTGGGAGCATGTGTGTGACCCTTGCAATGCTGGAGGCCTGAATATGGTTTACCTACCTGTTTGGAACATTGCCATAATTGGAAAAATGTTATGGAATATTTGGTCAAAGAAGGATAAGTTTTGGATAAAGTGGATACATATTTATTATATGAAGAACTGTGATGTTGCAGACTACCATCCCACTACTAACACATCTTGGATATTGAAGGTCATATTCAAGAACAAAGAAAAACTGATTAATTTTGATGCTTGGAATGACTTCCAGAGGATGGATCGTTACAAACCAGACAAATGTATAATGAGCTCAGGGGAGAAAAGGCTAACATGACTTGGAGGAAACGTCTCATTCAAAATATAGCTAGACCTAGAGCTAACTTTCAGTTGTGGTTGACATGTAACAAACGCTTACCCACTGAAGACAGACTGCAAAATTTGGTATCCAAACTGATGGTAAGTGTGTTTTTTGTGGTGATCAAGAGAGCTGCAATCACTTGGTTTTTGAATGCACTGAGACTAGAAGAGTTTGGAAACAAATGATGAGTTGGATAGGTGTGCTTCATAAACCTAAAGGTTGGCAAAATGAATTGATTTGGGTGAGCCAAACCACACAGGGAAAATGTGCAAAGAGGAAAATGATTAAACTGATTCTTGCGGAAATAATTTATAGAATCTAGACTGTGCGAAATAGCATGTTTTTTCAAGATGGGAGAATGGAAGATCTTCAAGTCAAAGACATAATGGATATAGTAAGGATTAGAGCAATGAGTGGTAGAAAAATGGCTCAATTCCTTTTGGTTTATAATTTCTTAGTCTCTTGGTAGCCTAGCATGGGTCGTTATGACCGGTTTGTGAGTAACTGTTTTTTGGTAATATAATATATTTTATTTCAAAAAAAGTGTTTATTATAAAAAAAAAAATTCAAATAATTTTTCATAAAAATTGATTGAAATGATTTATAGATTAAATTACAGTTTTGGTCATTAATTTTATGGGATTCACCAAATTAGTTCTCTATTTTAAATTCAAATAGTTTTGACCGCCCTCTTACATTTTTCTTTGAATATCGATGAGATATTCATTTTTTAAATTATATTTTTTATCTATAAAGTTTCATTATAAATTTATATACGATAATTTGTTATGTTTCCCAAGAAACTTGTCATTTAAAACAAATGGAAACATCGTTTATTTTAAATACTTTTTTTAATACAAAAGTATAATCAATCGTTAGTTGATCCAATGGTGATTGACGTTGGACTTGATAGAGAGAACCAATACTATTTATATTTAAAATAGGGAATCAATTTTGTGAATCAAATAAAATAGGTGAACCAAAAACTATAAAAACCTAATTTTTAATAAGTGGCATTGGAAATTCCTAGTTGGAGTTAAAGAGATTTGGAGGAATTTTTTGAATGAAAGATACAGTATGCTCGATACTCTGGCCCTGGCTTTAGTTACCGAAACTTCCAATTTGTATGCTTTATTATGGATGCACGATATTGTTAATCTTGATAAACTTGGAGTTGTATCCAATTTCCAGAATTATATGTTCCCTATTATAGTGGCGGTAGAGTCCCTTTTTGGCACTCTCATTGGTGTGGGGAATACCTTCTTAAAGATGTTTATCCATCTTGTATGCAGCAGCTTCTTATAAGAATAGTTCAATTGATAACTATGGTCAGTGGAATTGATAATTATGGTCAGTGGGTGCATGATAATTGGACCTGGAATTTTGAGGACTACTGGGAGAATAGAGAGCTTTTAGATTCAGACTATCTTGTCACTTCACTTACTATCAACATCGTAATTCACTATAAAAAACATGATATATTGTGGGGTTACAATCCTCCTTAAAATAACATAGATTCTTGTCATTTCTATGAGTGTTGTTATGGAGATGGTTTCTTGTCTCAGTGACAGGCTTGAATGTTCCAGATAGGCAGATACTATAAATACTAGCGTGGACGGGAGTATTGGTCTAGAACATGTAGACAAATATGCTAGAAAAATGTTCTTTGCATGGCCTATACATACAAAAATATAAGTGAAGCGGGACGTGATTTGTTATGTGGTTTGGTGATCTAATTGATATCAAAAAATTTCGAGTAGGTTGACAAGTTCTATATATATATCCAAATGCCTACTTAAGATTTGGTGATTTAACTTCAACATTTTTCCCTTTATTCTTGTAAAAAATTTAAGCCTTGTATTTGAATATGAAGTTTAATTTAAGTTGTTTTGTTTATATGAAGTCAACAATAATTATGAGGATGAGCACATGAGGAAGTCGAGAAAAATAGTTGTAATTAGTGTTTCAGCAACTTTGGTAACTCAATATTGGAACATGATTACTATTACTAACTAAACAGAGCTAGAAAAGTAGTAATAATAAAGAACAAATAACCATATGAATGTGATTAAGGAATATCCAGCGAAAATTAGGAGTGGGCTAGAAATTATGGTGAAGAGACTTTCATATAGCTGAAAATAAGGAATGAGAGAGTTAATTGATGAAGTAAAACTTATTGTGAATGTTCAACATCAAAATCTTGTAAAGTTTATTGGTTGTTGCATTCAGAAGCAACTTAGGAGGTCTGAAACCTCCACAATCTAACACATTTTTTTAATCAACTGTGATATTGATTTTAGGTGATGTAGCGTGCCACATCAATTTCCATTAAATTAAGTAGATAGTGGAGGCCAAAAGTGTGGGCGAAAAATTTCATAAAGATCATTATTCAAAGAAAATTTTTATAAGGATTAAAAGTGAAGTTTCTGATATCTAGGGAGACCACAGACATATTTAACCATTTTTTTAATAAGAAAATTGGATTAGAGAGTAAAATGGATACCTAAAACCTACGAATACAAAGGAACCAATGCAGTTTTAGAAAATCTAAAGGATTTTTTCCACCAAACATTGAAATTTACAATGGCATTACTCTTAATGCCTAGTAAAAGCTAACTTCAAGAAATAAATTTTATATTTGAAATTATGTCTTCCAGTCTAAAAGTTTTTTCATGAAGAGAATTTCATTCCTTTTGACCCATAAGCTCTAACATGTAGTCATCGAAATCACCAACTCCTTATGCTTTCCAACCTTGTCTTTCAATTAATAATAGAACCTTAACATGTGATTTGAGAACTGAGATTCTTAGTTTGTCTTCAAGTTTGTCCATTCATAAATCCTACCCCACACTCTGATTGATAGAGGATAGTTAAGAAGCATATACCGAAGATTTTCAACCTCCTTAAAACAAAAAACACACACAGCCTCATGACTGGATTAATCATCTTCTTCCTAATTCACTCTTTGTTGTATTCTATTTGAGACAACTTTCCAACAAATATTTGAACCTTTGAATGTACCTTTGATTTCCAAACCTTCTGAATCAGAATCATTGACTATCCATTAGTTTCTTATGATTCATGTTGTTTCAATAAGAGTTTTTAGCGGGATTTGACAGAAAACTCTCCTTTTGTCTCATGTATCCAATAGAACTTGTCTTCTGGGTTGTCGCGAGGAGCCACCCCCATAAGAATGATTGATAATTCTACCTGCTCTTTTCTCACTACTTCTGATATGATACATTAAGTTACATATAAATTCCAATTTTAACTGCCTCCCTCCAACGCTACTACGAAATATACTTATCACAACTGTTGGATAAGGGATACCACCATACTGGACCAACCGTTGTGAGGTAAGGTGTGATTGTATGTATGATTCTTTCTAGCATCTACAGTTTTGTTTTTATTTATTTATTAAAATACATACAACAATGGTTGTTTAAAGATTCATACAAAATTGTTGATGTTAGGACTCGACCACATGACCAGACGCCACTTTTCACCATGGTTGGAAATTCCAACCATGGTGAAAAAAGCCTAAAATAAATTAAAAAACAAAATTATAGGTGCTAGGATTCTAACGCATGACCAAGCGCTACTTTTCACCATGGTTATTCTGTTATAACCAAATTTTTATTGCAGATAAAGATGTGTCGAAGACAACATTTCGATGTCCACGAGCCTTAGGCACTTATGAATGGGTAGTGATGTCATTTGGCTTGAAGAATGCTAGGGAACCTTTGAAGGCAATGAAGGGGAAGGTGGTCACTGACTTCATAGTGGATCATGCGATAGTCGAGGTGCCCAAAAAGTATTTGGAGCCAGAACCTTAGAAGTTATACTTTGATGGCTCCAGTCATAGAAATGGAACTGGCACTAGAATTTTAATAATTTCCCCTTATAAGATTACGAAGAAGTTAAAATATAGAATTGACGGCTCTTGCTCAAATAATGAGGCCGAGTATGTGGATTTGATAGATGGTCTCAAAATTTTGTTATACTTGGGGAAAAAGAGTCAAAGTAAGAGGAGACTCGTAATTAGTTGTTAAGTAAATAACAAAGGAGTACAAATGTATTAAGGAAAACTTAGTCATGTACTTTGATTGAAGTTATAGAATATTTTATTGAAGTTCGAGGAAGAGTAAAGTCGACAAGGTTATCTTCTTTTGATCTATTAATAACAAAGTTGGGGTCAGCAGATCCTAAAACCTTTCAGGTCTTTGCCATTGAAGATTTGATTGATATTAACTAGAGAAGACAAATAGTCGAATACTTAGAGTCCAACCGGATCAACTGATCGAAAGGTCAAGTACATATCTCTAAGTTACGTTATCATAGGGAACAAATTGTTCAAGAAGACACCTGAAGTTATTTTGCTCAAATGGCTTGGTGAAATTGATGCATATCTAGCATTATCGAATATCCATAGTGGAGCATGTGGTTCCTGACAAGGTGGACATAAAATGAGGTGGTTATTATTCTGATAAGGAATTTATTGGTCTATCAGGCTAAAGCATTGTATTGAGTTCGATAAGGGTTGTTAGGAGTGTTAAATACATAATGGAATTCAACAACTCCCTGCAAGTGAATTACATGCAATTGTAAAACCATGGCCATTCAGAGGTTGGGCTTTGGATTTGATAGGTGAAACTCGACCAACATTTTCTAAAAGTAAGAAGTATATTTTAGTTTGTATTGAATATTTTACTAAGATGATAAAGGAGATTCCTCTAGTCAGTTTTGACCAAGAAGTAGTAATAGAGTTCATCCACAAACACATTGTTTACAGATTCAGAATTCCTGGGACTATTACAACTTATCAAGGATTGGTATTCACTAGTCCAAATATGCAAGAATTTGCCTCTGAAATAAGGATAAGTTATTAACGTCTACACCTTATTACGCATAGTCAAATGGCCAGATCGAGGCAGTCAATGAAGTCATTATTGGCTTGATTAAGAAGCATGTGGGGAAGAAACCAAATAATTGGCATAAAAACCTTATACCATGTCTTATGGGCATGTCGAAAGTCTCCTAAAGAGGTGACAAATATTTCTCCCTTTCGAATGACCTATGGAAATGAAGTTGTCTTACTTGTCGAAATATATTTGCAGTCGACTCGAATTCAAAGGCAGAGTGAAATTCCATATGACCATTATTGGAATATGATATTTGATGAATCAGTTGATTTAGATGAGGAAAGGTTGACTACATTGGATATCTTGATAAGGAAAAAAGAGAGAGTAGCTAAGGCCTATAATAAAAAGGTTAATGTAAATACATTTTCGATCGGAGACTGTGTGTGGAAGGTTATTTTGCATATGGATTAAAGAGATTGGACTTTGGGGAAATGGTATCCTAATTGGGAAGGCCCATTTTGAATCATTCAAGTGTTTTTGAATAATTATTATGAGATTGAAGAGTTAGTATCATATCATAAAATCCTAAGAGTAAATGTTAAATACTTGAAAAGGTATAAGCCTATGCTACATGAAATTTGAATAGCAATAGAGTAGTATGCATGAAAAGCGAAAATGCCAAAATGGTATTCATAAAATGCCAATATGGAAAATTCATTATAAAGCATTGAAAAAAGAAAATTAGAGTACAAGTTAAATAGGAAATTTAGATTTGAAATCTTCAAGCTTAGTCTTTGAAAAGTTTAGCCTTATAGTCAGACAATCATGGGTCTCTTCAAGGGAATCAACTTCAAATCTCAGGCCAATAACAGATTCTTGATGACACTGAATTTTACTGTATTTCTTACTCTGATTTCGCATGCATTCTAAGTCCTTTAGTGCCATTTGTTGGTGATTTTAGTATCATCAATGTATTTTAGTAGTAATGGGATTTACTACAGGGCAATGCAATTATGCGTTAAAGCTTGGAAACGAGTTAGGATAGTGCGGAGTGCACGCTTGTCAAGCCAACATATAATTGAATGCGAATAATTCAAACGGGGTTCCAAGGGGCGAAGCCCCTGGAGGGGTGCGGGGCAGCGCCCCGTTGAGGTTCCAAGGGGCGAAGCCCCTGGCGGGGTGCGGGGCAGCGCCCCGTGGGGTTCCAAGGGGCAGAGCCCCTGGCTGGGGTTCCGAACTGGTGTGTCATTTCGTTTGAATTATTGAACTCCTATATAAGGAGTCGTTTGGCCTCTATTTACGGACACATAACAAAACTGAAAACCTTCTACATTCTGAATAATTTTCTTTTTCCAGAAATTATTCGTTCTTCAAGAATTATCCCCACAAAGATTTCGTGAACCCAGGCAAGAATAGGGTCGAAATACTTTGTTCGGAAAGTGTACGAAGACGATTCTTCGAAGATATCATAGATTATCAAACCCAATATCTAACACCATTTTGTTATGTTATTACTATGTTTTACTTTGTTTTCAGGTATTTATCCATTTAAGAATCACATGCGAAGAAACGAAGCAATTTGAATGAAAAACGGGAGAAATGGAGCAATTTGCACACAAAACGTTGTCCGATGATTTTGACCATAACTTTTGATCCGTAAATCAGAATGACGCCCCGTTCGAAGCATTGGAAAGATAACGCAGAGAGCTACACCATGGGAAATGGACCTAATACTCATGGCGGGCGCCATGGGGCACATGGCGGGCGTCACCTTCACAAAAACATTTCCGATAAAAAACGGTTAGAGAAAAGCACCCATGATCACCACTAACCCATATGGCGGGCGCCATGGCCAGGGTGGCGGGCGCCACCTTTGTTTAATGTGTTTCCCTCCTAAAAGAAGTTGGAGGGCACTTCTGTCTTTCCTCTCTTTTTTCCTTAGCTATAAATAGATTACCCTTTGTTCATTTCTCTTCATCCAAGCTTAGTTGTAAACTTAAGCCATATATTTTTAAATCTTGTAAGTGATAATCGCTTCACATCGAAGAGTTATCACACCAAAGATCGAGTTTGTAATTGAGTTTGGATCACTTTGGTAGAAGTTAATCCTGCCGCCATTTTCATTTCCAGTTGTACCTGATTCAAAGCCTCCGATTTGGAGCAGGTTTCTATTTTATTGCATTTGTCTTTTACTTTTATTTACTTTCTCGCACCGCTTTTATTTAATTTACTTTCCGCACTCGCTTTACTTTCTTTTATTTCTCGCACTTCCTTTACTTTCCTTTATTTCCCGCACTGCTTTACTTTCCTTTATTTTCCCGCACTGCTTTACTTTCCTTTATTTCCCGCACTCGCACTTTACTTAATTTACTTTCCGCACTCGCACTAAATAGCTTTTATGAAAAATATTAAAATGAACTTTTACTTTACCATGTCTAGCTAATTTTATAAAGGTTAGAACGTAAGGATCATAATTGAACCGATAATCCGTATAATTGATTGTAGAAACACTTAAGGGCTATTTTGACTTTCAATATAAGTTTTCTTGTTTTTAAAGTTCTGTTGGGTAAGATCGAAAGTCGTCTGACGTCTATTTAAACTTAATTGTTTTTAACTATTTCAAAAATAGCCAAAAGCGCTTTGTTTAGTTCATTAGGAGTTTTTAGATTAAAAAGAAAAGAGATTTTAAAACTATTTTCGGACGCGTTAAGAAGTTTAGAGTCTGGTTCGTGAGAACCTCTTTTTGCTAGAAAATCCAGGTCAAAATACTTTTCAACATAGTTAAGATACTATATTTCTTAAAAATAGGTTTATTACTCTAACGTAATACGCGCCTTTTTATCCGTGACAATAGGAGGGTTTGATTAGGGAGTACAACTCGGTTCTAAATACGCGAAAGCGACAGTTCCCGTTAAATTAGTTCTTTTCAAAGTAGGAAACATTGCCCATAGGTAGTTTTATTAGCTAGTACTTGATTATCAATTGATTATGTGAATTGCATTCGAACCTGCCTTTATCAATTAAATTAAATTTACTATTTTATTTATCATTGCGCACTCTCTAAAACCATTATTTTCAATTACCTTAGATAACGATAGATTGACACTTGGTCTCTGTGGATTCGACAATCTTTTATATTACTTTGACGTGTTCGTACACTTGCGAAAAAACACGTATCAAGTTTTTGGCGTCGTTGCCGGGGACCAATTTTGTCAAATTTCATACCCTGTTGTTATACTGTTTAGACTAAGGCACTCTTTTATAACAAAAAAAAATTAAAAAAAAATTACTATGTTTCATCCAAATTTTTTCTACAATCACCACTCCTAATATTTTGAGGAATCACAAGAATCACATATGTCCAACCTCGAAATAAAAATGGAGAATTTCAATGCATCACTAACTCATTCTCACCCAAATCACCACTCCCAAAATTTTGAGGAGCCGCACCTAAATTTTCTCTACAATTACCAACCGCAAGACTTCCAGTATTTTGAGGAACCGCTAGAATCTGTTAATCCAAACCTCAAAAGATTATTAGAGGATTTAATTGAAACAACAACTAATTCTAGGCTAGAATCTATGATGAAGCGCTTTGTGGAGATACAAACCCTCAAGAATGAAGAGTTTACAAGACACCATCTTGATACTTATGAAACCTTTAGGCAAATAAACACTATGGTCGAGTCCCTCGTGAATCACACTAAGGCATTAGAGACTCAAATCTTCCTACTTGCACAAACACCTGTAGGACCATCCCCTGAGGAGAATGTGTATGTTATAACAACTAGTAGCAAAAAACAGATCGAAAATTCTAAAGAGAGGGATGATGAGCTTGACGAGAGTTGTGGTGAGGAAAGAGTCGAGAAAAATACATTGAAACCATCCGAAAGGAAGGTTGTCATAAAGGTAGAGAATGAAGCAACCATTGTTGTTACCCCTCCATATATCCCACCATTTCCTTTCCCGCAAAGTTTTGTGGAAGCTAAGGTAGAATCCCAATCCAAAACATACGTGGAGGTATTGAAATATACCTGCACCAATGTACCCTTATTCGAACTCCAACATAAAAAGAGAAAAATTGAGGATCATGAAACTAGGGAAATAATTAGTGCTAAGAGGGTAAGGTTAACCTTTGAGATGGTGAATGAAATGACTAAGCTCGAATTTGAAAATCTAATACTTAGCATAGATCCAGAACCACCACCACAAATTCAAAAGAATGAGACAACCTATAGAAGGAAGAAAAGAAAAGGTGAGGGATATGTGAGATGGCTTGATAAGTGGCCATGGAAACTGAATATTAACGCTCATAATCGCCGAGCTATCGACGTTAAACAAAGTCCTGCGTGGGAGTAAACCCACGAGTTTTTAATTTAATGTTTTCCTTTTTGTGTTTGCAAAAAATAAAGAATTGCATCGCTTGTCACGACTATATTTAGGCGAACGATCTCTAGATGACAATCCTTTAAGATGAGTTGGTGCCCATGGACGTTCTTACAAATGTCGCTGCTGGTGGTGACACTGATGATGAGTATGATAGGAGATGGTATGTCTCTCTCATTCATAACTCATCTCCTCCTTATCCTTTTGCATGGCCAGGTTCCACATGTACACACCGCACCATATTTTTTCTAACACTTTTGCAGGTTCTGTTCCTGGATTTTATATTACCGAGGAGATGTGGCATGACCACATGGCTAGAGAAGAAAGGCGAGATAGTCTGCTCTCTACCATTCAGCAACAACTAGCGGATAACACGAGCTTCAGGGAAGCATCACGAATGAGGGCGGATCGATCCTATGGGAACGTTTGCCACACCTTGACTGCGGTCACAGCCGAACAGTCCCGTCAACGAGAAGTCAACCGCCGACATTACCAGCTTATGGAGGCCACTCAGAGTCCGTGCTAGGTAACCTTCGGCGGGTCAATGAGGCTCAGGCAGCCTTATCATCCCGACTAGACCATAGAGACCAGCAACGCAGCAGATCCCGTCATTCCAGGCATTCTCAGCAGGACAACGAGGGCACCAGTGGTCCTCAACAGTAGTATTACAGGTTACTCTCCTTATCTTATTTCGAAAAATTGGGGACAATGTTCGATTTAAGTGTGGGAGGGGATTTTATCGCTTTCTGTTTTTCCCTTTTTTTAGTTATTTATTTTCTTTCAGTTTTTCTTTTTTTTTAGTTAGTTATTTATTTTTACCTTATAGTTGTTTAAGTTTTTTTTAGATAATGCATGAGTCTGACGAGTCACCAGTGTATCTTTAGTGCACCCTCATTTTCCCTATTTCTCTAGCCCTACCAATTTTGTTTTTCAAAAGAAAACAATGTTGTGCCACATGTTTTTTGGGCTTTAAGACATGTTTGGATTAGGATGTGGTGACTTAGGTGAACTTTTTGGAACATCAGTATCGTTTTAGCACCATAGACTTCATAAATATAGGAATCACTCCTAAAACCCCACATACCATGGCCTTATTTATCATTAAAAATTGTCCTAAGTAGTTTATTCTAGCAGTTGTCGCTCCCAAAGATTTGCATCCCGGTGCAGACGCGAACGGTCGGCGAAAAGAGAAAATGAAAATGAAGTGAATAGAGTCGCCAGCTAGGCATTTTTATCCCGAAGGAAAGGTAATGCTTCATAAACCTGGAAAGAGATGGATAAGACGGTTGCGAACCAGAGAAACTGAGAAAGGGGGTTGGTTACTGTAACACGGTGGGAGAACTGACTTTAGTTATGTTGCGGATAGCAAGAGTCGCCACCGACTTTTATTTTATCCAAAGGAAAGGCATAAAAGAACAGGAAAGACCTTTTAAAAGATTTTTGGGTCCGGGGGGTAAGTTATGTAAAGGGAAGGTGTTAGCACCCTTTACATCCATGGTTATCCATGGGCTCTTAGTTACTTAGCTCACTTTAAAATGTTTTTTGAAATGTGAAGTGTGTGAATAGAAATTTTCTTAAGAGTTTGATAATGATCCATGTACGGATGCGTAAAAAACCTTTGTTTTGAAAATTGTTTGAAATGTGTGAAGTGTTTGAAATTGTTTTGAAGAGTGAGCAAGTATCTAAGAGGAACCTACCCTAAGTTTAAGTCTTTTCTATTCTTGAATCCTTTAAATGGTAAGACTATCCCTATTATTAAGGAATAGGTAGTCATTACCTTGGATGTAAGGGACAAGTGAAGGGTCATATATTCATTTAGGCAACTGTGGGGTGTATAAGCAATTCGAAGGGACTATCATCTTTATTCGAAAGGGACAAGATCATTACGAAGGCAACATTCGAAAGGGACTTGATCTTTTATCTGTTAAGGGACTAGATGATGTGAATTTGAGGGACTTTTGCTTTATACACCCTACTTGACCTTTTTGATTAGGCAACATGAGAGGTATCCCTAAGGAAGTGAGATGGCGATCAAAGATCGACTTACGTGTGTGAGTGTACAATTTTAAATATTTATGTTTTAAATTAGTGATCTAAATTAATTTTAAATAAACATACATGTTACACTCCCTATTTTACTAACCATAGCATAAAATATAAACAATAAACATTATTATTAAATATTACACCAAGGAACAATTACATAATAATAAAAACAAATTAAATATAATAAGCAAAAATAATAATAATAATAATTTGGTTAGTGAAATAATAATAAAAGTAATACGAAATTAAATGGGGTTAGTAATAATCATATAAACATAATTAATAATAATAATGAAATAAGCAAGAATATAAAAAAAATCAAATTTTTATATGAACAATTATTTAGGATTAATAAAAAAAATATGAACAATTATATTAATTATTATAAAGTTTTAAGTTATATGCAAATTATAAAAATTAAATTAATTAGGAACATATTATGAAAATAAGATTAACTATAATTATATTTACAAAAATAAATCAACAAGTTTTAATTATTTTTAAACATATATTAAAAATTTATTTACATGCTAAATTAAATTCTAATCAATTTATAGAATATTTACATATTATAAAAATAGGTTTAATTATAATTATATTTACAAAAATTAGGTTAAGAATTTTATTGTTTTAAACATGATTTAAAATTATTTACATTATTTAAATAAGATTACATATAATGATAATATAAATAAATAATATTAATAAAAATAGGGAAACATAATTAACATTTATATGAAAATAATTAGTATTTTAGAAAAAAATATTATTAGAGTTAATCTTGGTTTATGAAAATGTTAGGGTTTATTAGAAATTATTTAGGGAAATACACATTGATTTAATTAATTATTATAAATGAATTGAGAATATTAAATTATTAAAATATTAAACTTCTTATAAATTATACACACAAAGTTTAGAATAAATAAAAAAACAAACCAATAACCTATTTAATTTTATTTACAAATGTACAAACTATAAATAAATGATTATATATAAAAGTTAAGGAATTAAAAAAATTAAAATATTTTTTACTATGATTTATTTGTAAAAAGAAAAAAATGGTGAATTATCTAATCTAAATAATCATATAATAATAATTGATTTTAAAAAAAATAAACAAAACAATAATAATTAATTTAAGAGTAAACAGGCAAAACAACAAAAAAAATGGGGTGGAGGGATCAGCCAAGGATCGAACCCACCCCAGTTACCTCAACATCCAACGCACATGACCACTGGGACAAGTTGCACGCTTGTGAACATAATCCAACATCATCTCCTTTTGTTGCATGTCTTTCTTTGTCTTCGGCCTCGTCCAATCGCACCCTGCCACGCAGTCGTCTTCAACCTCTATCCATGCGCAATTTCCTGCGAATTCAAATACGATATTTCCTGCGAATTTTTTCGCATCTAAACCTGCGAATTGCATAGGATGTATAATACGCACAATCAATCAACAATAAGTGTATAATGTCAATGCCCAGATTCAGTAGGATTCAAAAATGTCCATTAAAGTTCTTGAAAGTCCCTAAATCAAGAGTTCCCAATTTTGAACCTCAAACCCTAACAATGGTGTCACGGGATTTTGGCCATAAAACTCCATGCAAATCGTCCAGAAAGTTTACATGCTTCAAGATAGACACAAATCAATAGTTAAATTTAAACATAAACGCATAAAACAACAAAATCGAAAAAATCCAAAGCCAAGGTTTAAGCAATTCGGTTTATGCATATGAGGTCGATTTTGGCAATGTAAAGGGTCTGGACATGTTCAATGATCATCATAGAAGAGATTGGTGTGCTTGGAATGTGTTGAAACTACCTCTAATCCAAAATCCGATTATGAGTTTTTTTTCAAATTTTTGAAACTTGCTCTTGGTTTATGGAGGCTGCAAATCGTGTCCTATGATTAGGTTTATGTTATGTACTTATAGTGTGATGATTCTAGGTCAAAAAACTTGATCATTGTATGAAAGATTGGATTGAAAAAGATTGAAAAAGATTAAGCTTTAAAATTCAAATATTTGAGAATTAAGCCTTTCTATTTCAAGTCAATTACCATGATTCTCATACCAATTTAATCCAAATCACTTTTATGAATTTCTAGAAACAAAATCCCATTTAAATATTTGACTTTTCTATTTTATTTTAATTTAAAATGATTTTAAATGAATTAAATCAAAATAAATAAAATAAAATAATGAAAAAATCTGAATATTTTATGGTTGGGTCGTGCATGAGGTATTGGTATGGATTGGGTCATCATATGGCAATCCCATTTAGAAAAAATTGGTTTTAAACCTCCATTTTCTTCATAAACCAACCAAAAATTTTCCAACTTTGAAAGGGCACAAATCCTTCAATTTTAATGCTATGAGGGTTTTCTTGGACATTTTGGAAAGCTTGAAGAGTCCTCTAACCAACCCCACTGGTTTCATGTCCATATCATTTACCATTCTCAAGTTATGCCCTTTTGAAGTTGTTGACTTTTTGTTGACTTTCAAAAGGACCTATAATGTCTTAGCTCATACCTTCCAAATGAAGCATTTTTGGGCTTGGCTTGTGAGACACAAAGTTGTAGAGAATTCAATTTCCTTAAAAATGAGATTTGGATGGAGAATTGGTGATGAAGCATGTGAAAGTTATGGCTGGTCAAAGTTCAGTTGACTTTTCCTGAAGAAACCCTAATTTAGAAACTCCTGATTCTTGATGATCTGAAACTTCCTTGATGAATCATGATCAACCCTGGATCAAATGATGAATTTTACTTCATATACTTGATGTTGGCAAAAAATCATGAAGTTTGACTTTGGTTTGACCACAGTTGACCTCAGTTTGACTTTTTAACTGCTTTGACTGATTTTGACTTATCTGATCATCTGACTGAGCAAACCTTTGAAAAAGTCTTGAAACTTGTCATGGGGATTCTTAGACACATATAAGATGTTATGAAGCTCACTTGAAGTCTTGGAAGTTCATTTAGCCTGATTAAAGTCAAAACCCTAGTTTTGGATGCACTGCTTAGGAGGTGCATTGTCTGAGGGAATTGTCAAATCTTCTAACTATTTGTGAACTTTGTGAACCTTGTGAACCTCATGGAAGGTCTTGTGAACCTTATAAAGTGTCTTGTAAACTTCATGAACCTCATGAAAGGTCTTGTGAACCTTGTGAACCTTCTTAGCACACAAAGTCTTGTATTGTGAGGGCAAATTTTGGGGTGCAACAGTTACAACCTAGGAAGGTATTAACACCCAGATTGTCCGTCGTACTCGACGGGATCCACGATTAAAAGATTGTGTTTAAAAGGGGTAAGTGTATGTGCTATCTGTGTGCAAAAGCTAGGGAAAGAAAGTACAAGTATCAGTGCAAAAAGGTGAATTGCTCAGGAACTGAGGCTTTAGAAAGAATGTTGAAAGAGGGGGAAGACACAAAGACTTTTGTTCGATAACCGTTAAGTTATGTCTACGTATCCTCTTGTGCAATGAGGAAGTCAGAACACCGTAGTTAGACTCAAAGATACTAAAGAATAAATTGACTGTGAACTGCTTGTTAGTTTATGCTCAAGTGTATGACTCGTCTGGCTCGAGTGCTAATTGTCTTGCATTAGACGGAAGAAGCAAGTTCTCGTTTATGAATGAGTGTGATGAGAAAAGAATCCTGAAGGAGACGATTATTGTTTGTTTTTGTGTTTTTAGTTTTTTTATTGTTTTTGATGTTTTGCATAAGTTAATGAGCTTAAGCCTAAATCAAGGGTTTGTAAACTCATTATATCCTCCCTGATTAGGGATAATGAGCATACTTAAGTATGAGATAAGCATTTCAACTTAATTACCATGATGATGTAGGATTAAGATCATTAACCTACTTGTGATTATTTAGATTTTTTTGAGTTTTGTTTAGTGTTAAGTAATGAGTTTAATCTCTAATCACAAATTAGTGAACTCATTACACCATCCTAATAGAAGGATAATAGATGAGAACACTTGAGCTGAGGAAGATACCTCAACTTAATCCATGGTTAGGGATTAAATTCATTATATAAAAAGTGTTTATTAAATTGATTTTAATTAAAGGATGAAATTAAGAAGTGGATTTTATGGTTTGTAAGACAACTTGAGGGGGACTTGTCCATTAAACACTAGGGTTAGTCCCTCTTAACCATAAGGAAGAGATAAAACCCTAATGTAAGGCCCAAGTTACAAGATAAAGTCTTGGTGATTATTAATGTGATTTTATTAATAGGTTTAAACAAATTAAAGGTTTAACACTTAGGATTAAAGTTATACACTCCATTCTAAGAGAATGATTCAGGCATAACCCTAATTCCAAAGTCCTAAAACTTTAAGAGTTTAGTCTCTGATTATTGAGATGAGAAGAGAGACTCAAGGAGACTCAAAGGTAAAAATATAAAGGGGGCTATACACAACCTTAAAAGTTATCATGCTTGGATATAATATGGTTTGTTAGGTTTAAGAGAGTAGATCTTCAAGGCCACCAATGGAAGAAGCAGATGAAAAGAGAATGAGAAAGAAGAACAAGTTACTTACTTCCTGAAGAAGATAAGTAACTTGAAAGAAAGAAAGTGAGAAGGATGGAACATAAGTGAACAAGTTCACTTCAAAGACATTTAAAAATGCATATGAATGAGATAAGAAGAGGTGAGAGGTGAAGGGAAATCCACCTCCCAAATAACTTACCAAAAGATCCTGAAAATGTTAGTATGAATGCATAAGACATAAAGCATAAAGAAATGAATTGAGATGAGATGTGAAAACCAAAGTCAGAAGTGAAAATTTAAAGTAAAAGGCATATGAGATGATGCAATGTCATACAATGTGCATATGAATGTTCATACAAAGATGAGATGCAAAAGAAGCATGCTTAGAAGTTTGAAAACACATGGATGTTTATGAAATGTAATGAATGCAAGACATGGCAAATGAATGAAGAAATGATCAAGCAATGTTCTAACATGTCCTAAGATGTCTAAGATGACATATGAATGCTTGAAATGTCATGGCAAGTTCATATGATGATGATATGCAAAGGTGAATGCAAATGAACATGAGAAATTAGGGTTTTATGAATGTATGAGATGCAAATAACCAAAACAGAAGCATACATCATGATAAAAAAAATGAAATCAAGCTCAATCAAACCCTAAACCCATACAAGGTCAAACCATAAAGGAGAAGGTCAGAAGCTAATCCTATTGAAAGTTATGAATTTTCTAAGTTTGCTAGGGTTTTTGGGTGATTCTAAAGGGAAAATGAAAATCAAATTGAAAATGCAAGATAAATTCATGAGAAAATAACCTAGAAACTACATGCAATATGTAAAACAATGCAAAAAGAATCAAGTTCAAACTCTTCATGGTTATGCATAAATGAATTTTTCAAGTTAGGGTTAGAAAATGTGATTTTTAAGAACCCTAATTCAAAGAAAATTGTGAAATTATGATCAAACCTAAAAAGAAACTTGTATGAAGAGTTTGAAAATGTTTCTAAATGTATTGGAATGGTTCATGATTTTTTTGGTGATTTTTAGAAACCTAAATGTATTTTTAATTAATTAAAATCCATTAATTAATTGAAAATAACATATAAATATTTTAAAAATACTTATTAAATGCAAAAAATAAAATAAAAACTATTTTTGGTTTGAGAAAAATATTTGGATCAGAAATGCAAAAAGAAATATTTTTGTGATGTTTTTAACTATATTAAATAAATTATGCAAAAGAAATAGAATAAAATGAAAATAAAATGGATTAAATGGAAAAGTCAGCGCATCCAGTGGTTGAGATTTGAATGAAAAAGGAGGGAATTGACTGGCGCGCAGATGGAGATTCACTCAGATTTAATTATCCTAATTAACTAATTAAAATTAATTAAATGGAGATTAGGGCTTAATGGAGGGATCTGGGCCCCACACACGCGCGGGTAACACATTATCAGACAATCCATATTTAAACTGAGCCTAACCCTAATTAAGAACCCTAATTATTTTTAGGTGACCGGAGCTAGCTCCGGTCATCTTCTCCGGCAAGCCATTCACCCTAACTTCTTTCCTAGACTAAATCAATCTCTCTAAAGCTCCAGAAATGATCCCCCAACATCTCTAAACATGAATCCAGCATCAAACAACATTTATCACTCAAGAAAATCATGATTCAAAGCAAAACGGAAAAACATTCAAAACTTTCAGAAGTTCAATACATGATTGATTCTTAACCATTTTTAAAAGTAAACATATCAGGATGATCAGTGCATCATGTAGAAGCATTTAAGAACTTAAAATAAGAGTTCTGGAAAAATTGTTCTTCATGGTTACCTGAGATGAAGCTTTCGATTCCTGAGCTTTTTGGCCTCTTTCTTGGTTCAAATCACTCCCAATGAGCTCCCTGATGATGACGAGGAGCTTAGAGCAAGCTTGTGATGGTTATTTTGAAGTGTTTGGTTCTGGTTTTGCAGAAATCGTGTTTTGGTTTTGAGAGCTTTCAGGCCATGAGAGTGGGTGCTTTATGATCTATGGATGATTTTGAGTTGATTGGTGGAAAAATATTTGAAGTTTGATGGTTGGTTTGTGCAATTCGAAGAAGGGAAGCTTTTTGGTGATTTTGTGAATTCTCAGTTGTGGTATGATTCGGGCTCCAAGATGTTATGAAATGGGGTCTATGAGGCATGTATGTGAAGTCTTGATTGGTCAGAAGAGTGGTTGTGGCTCAGCTTGATTGGTACGGGAGGTTTTGCCAAAAAAGTCAAATTTGTGTACTTGGAGGCATGGGCCATGGCAGGAGCTGTTCAATGGGGTGTCCGGCCTCAGCAAGATTCATGGAGAGCCATAGAATCAAAGTTATGCAGCTGGCACAAGTGGATGAAGCCTTTCCCAGCATTTTGCAACTTTTCCCTCTTTGAACTTTCTTGAAACATTGGCCATGAAAACTTGTGATGCAAGGCTCAATTTTGGTCTAGGAAAGGTGTACATACATATTATGTCACATTTGGGCACATTAGAAGTCATTAGAGTGCTTGAAAACCAAAAATGCACATTTGCCTCTTTGACATGAAACTTGAAATTATGTGATTTTTGCCAACTTTAAAAGGCCATATCTTGAATTCTAGGATAAATCAAGACATGTTCTTGTACTTTTTGAAAAGGTAAAGACCTAATCTACAACTTTCATATCCAAGAATTTTTCATTTGAAGCTTTTTTGGTTATGAAAGAGGAAGTTGAAAATCTTTCCCAAAATGGAAAGTTTCCATTACAAGTCATTTTCAAAAATGGCAAGTTTGCAATTGGCTCAAAATTCTTCAATCTTGTGAACTTCCAACCACTTATAAGATCAAATAAATATCATAGAACTTAAATTTGATGAAAATGATCCTTTGGTACCCTTGTTGGGGGTCTCAGCTGCCCTGATTTTGACTTAACTTACTCGAGAAGTTACCCAATGATCAGATGACTTCCACAATGAATTTCTTCATCAAAATTGATACACATGATCCTTATAACATATTAAGAACATTAGAAAAAATAATTACCAAAAAGAATTGGAGTGAATGCCTCTGAAACCAAAACCCTAATTTTGGTCATCTGTGTAGGAAAACCCTAACTCTGCTTCCATGCCTTTGCCAATCTTTGTGATTTCTTGACTTTCATGAACTTTGGGGAGCATAATATGATTATAGAACACACATGGACCCTCTTGGAAAGCTTCAAGACCATTGGGATGGCTCAGATTGATTCTTGGATTGCTCAGATCAAAAACCCTAGATGCAGATGAAATGGAACTATGCAGATGAAACAAATATGTAATATGAGATGCAATGCTTATGTTAAAACAAAAATGAAAGATCACAAGCCATGGTGTGAGAAAAAGTGAGGGAAAATTTGGGGTGTTTACAGCTGCCCCTATTCAAGCATGAGTTAGTTGTGCATGATGTAAGCGCATGGCTTAACAGACAAACAAGATAAGTTGTGGTTGAATACCAAAGACAGTCCGAAATTTGCACTCGTTGGGGAGAAGAAGAAAACGAATATAAATTGTAAAGGGTAGTATAGTATGATTTTCAAATGAAAGCGATAGAGGACGACCATCGAGCAGAGGACGACTGTTGGGGGTAAGATGGTAAGCTAAGCACTGACGGGGACGGCCGAAAAGCTAAGGAAATAAAGAAACCGCGATGGGGACAGCCATCGAGTAATAAAATAAGATTCTATGTGGATTTAGACAAGCATAGATGGGGAAGGCCATTAGGCTTGGAAAGTAAAGTAAACAACGATGGGGACGACCATCGGGTTAAAAAATAATTCAAATATTTGATGAGGGACGGTCATCAGAGGTGAAGGACGATCACCTAGCAGGGGACGGCTGCTGAAAATATCACAACATAGGACGAATGTCAGATAGAAATGGTTAACGATGGGGACATCTATTAGATAAGAATGATGAAGGACGATTATCAAGAGGTGAAGGGCGATCACCTAGCAGGGTACGGCTGCTCTCGGGGATTATCACGACATAGGACGAATGTCGGATAACAAGATCAACGATGGGGACGACCATCGGATAAATGATGAGGGACGGTCATCAAAAGGTGAAGGGCGATCACCTAGCAGGGGACGACTGCTAAAAAATATCACGACATAGGACGAATGCCGGATAGAAGGTTCCAACAATGGGAATTCCACTGGGGAAAAGGATGAGGGATGGTCATCCAAAGGTGAAGGACAATCACCTGGCAGGGGACGGCTGCCGAAAGTATCACGACATAGGACGAATGTCGGATAGAAGAAAGTTGTTTTTTTGGTGACTTACTGGGGAACGGTAAACACAGACGAGTGCTTACATCTCAAAAATAAAAGGTATAAGTGTTTGACAGTGTGTATAGATCAAAGATGCAGACGAGCATCCTTAGGACCATGGTACAGACGAGTATCGGTAGAAACAATACGCTGACACGTGTTTAAAGATGATGATACAGACGAGTATCAATCGGCTAAGCAAGGAACACGGACGAGTGTTTGATCTGCTGAGGAGTGATATATACAGGATACGGACGAGTATCGAAGACTTCTGTATAAGTATGTACAAGTATTGATCTGCTGGTGAAGTATGTGTAAGACACGGACGAGTATCGGAAGATTGGGCAAGGGACACGGATGAGTGTTTGACTTTGCTGGGGAAGTATGTGCAAGACACGGACGAGTGTTAGAAAGAATATGTACAAGTGTGAACGAATATTTGTATTTGAGAGTGCAAAAAGGTATTCTGGCGACCTGCGGGGGGATAAGATGACACGGACGAGTGTCGAAAAGAGCATGTATAAATATAAACAGGCATCTGTGTTTTGAGAGTGCAAAGGGGATGTTTTGGCTTTTATCTGCAGGGGATGTAAGTTTTGTATATTGTTGATGAAGTGATGATATTTGCAGGTGATTGGCTCGAACCCGGCTTATGATCATGTAAATGTTTGATTTTTGTCGTAATGCTCCGTATTGGACGGAATGCTACGCTTATTTCGGTAAATATGATGTGAATACTATGATTATGCAAAATGAGATAACCGATCCGAGACTCGGATCCTGCGGGGATAAAGATCTCTGGCTGATCTGCTTGGAGGGATAACCCAGCTGGGGGAAGAGATCATTGCTAGATCTGTCTGGAGGGAGAACTCTGCTTGGGGAAATAGATCATTGATAGATCTATCTGGAGGGAGAACTCCTTAATGGGGATGTGGAGGTTTTAGCAACTCCACTAGGGATGTGTTCAGGTATTGCTCTTCAGGGGAGGCAATTCTGTAGGGAATCAATTCCACCAACTCTACTGAGGATGAGAGAGATCTGGTGTCTCTGATGGGGTAAAGAAAGTTCTTGGAGCACCTTGTTGTGGAAGAGTTGACTGGAATTTCTCGGGAGATCCGGCTCGGGGAGGAGATAACTTCTAGGAAGTAGTGTGCTGGAGATTCAATGCTTGATATGCCCGTGTCGCGAGAGATCGTCTGTCTTGAGTACATGCAACCTGTTAAGACAAAGGAAAGCGCACAAGTGTCCCGAGGCATCCTTAACCGGATTCCGTCATAGGAATTAGATTTACCTGAAAGTGAATATATTTCCTGCAAGCATTTATTAAAATGGCTCATATGTTTTATGCAAGTGTTTTATTATGAACATTGGACATTTTGCAAACGAAACAAAAATGTACAAAGCAAAGTGTGACTGAAAACTCTGCTCTTATTAACTTGTGTGCCCTGAATTGGCAAGTACAGTCAAAGAAGCGAATCCCCTGAAATGAGGAGATTGATGTAAATCGAGAAAATAAAAGTGTTGGCGATGTTGAAGATGACGCTCCAGTGAGCTTCCTTTTCTATGACCTGTATGACCTTGACGTTCTTCTTATCTTGCTTTCTGAAGAAGGCTGATTCTGACCGACGTTTTGTCCTCTCGGAGCTTGCCACGTTGTGAGTGATAAAGACGAATTTAGAATGCAGTTGTTCACTTATTCCCTGATTTTGCGTGGATCGCCCTTTCGGGTTTTAAATCCACCGGGATACCCATTTTTGCCTGAGCTGTCCAATAAGGCTTTTCAACTCAACGGGTGTAAAAAAAAATTTATTTTTCCCTTATTTTTGCCCGAGTCTTTTATTCTGTTTTTGACTCGCCGGGATGCCCTATTTTGCCTGGACTCACATTCTGTTTTTATGTCCAGCGGGTCATTTTATGCGAAGTATTTTTTAACTGCATCTGAATTCACAGGAGACGGGAAGTCTTCACCATCCATGGTTGCGAGCATCAGTGCTCCACCGGAGAAGACTTTGGTTATTACATAGGGAACTTCATAGTTTGGTGTCCATTTGCCCCTGTGGTCTGTATGAGGAGGAAGGATTCTTTTCAGAACAAGCTCTCCCACTTGGTATTCCCGAGGTTTGACTTTCTGATTGAAGGCTTTCTTCATTCACTTATGATATAACTGCCCATGACAGGTGGCAGCTAATCTTTTCTCTTCAATCAGATTCAGTTGATTGTACCGAGACCGGATCCATTCTGCTTCCTCCAGTTTTACATCCATCATTACCCGTAAGGAGGGTAGTTCAACTTCAACAGGTAGGACAATTTCCATACCGTACACAAGTTGATAAGGTGTTGCTCTAGTAGATGTTCTGATAGAGGTTCGGTACCCATGCAAGTCAAATGGTATCATTTCATGCCAATCTTTGTAGGTGACTACCATCTTTTGCACAATCTTCATAATATTCTCGTTAGCGGCCTCAACAGCGCCATTCATCTTTGGCATGTAAGGAGAAGAGTTGTGATGTTGAATTTTGAAGTCCCGACAAAGTTCTGCCATTATCTTGTTATTCAAATTGGAACCATTATCAGTAATGATTCGCTCGGGAACTCCATATCGACAGATGATGTCTCTTTTCAGAAATCTGGCTACCACTTGTCTGGTGACGTTTGCATACGAAGCTGCTTTGACCCATTTGGTGAAGTAATCAATGGCTACTAGAATGAATAGGTGACCATTTGAAGCAGTCGGTTCAATCTTTCCAATCATGTCAATGTCCCACATGGCAAAGGGCCAAGGTGAAGACATCACGTTTAAAGGATTCGGAGGCACATGCACTTTATCTGCGTAGATCTGGCACTTGTGGCATTTTCTGGCATAGGCACAACAGTCTGCATCCATTGTGATCCAGTAGTAACCCGATCTTAACAACTTCTTTGCCATTGCATGTCCTCCGGCATGGGTGCCGAAAGAACCTTTGTGTACTTCATGCATTAGGAGGTCGGCTTCTTTCTTGTCAATGCATCTGAGCAGGACCATGTCGAAGTTTCACTTATATAATGACCTATCAACATTGAGGAAGAAACTATCGGCCAACCTTCTTAATGTCTTCTTATCATTAGATGATGCCCCAGGTGGATACGTCTGATCCTCTAAGAAGCATTTTATGTCGTGGAACCAAGGTTTGTCATTAATAGCAGTGTCCACAGAGAACACATATGCTGGTCTGTCCAGTCTAGATACCAGAATTCGAGGCACATAATTAGCAGTATGTACTTTAATCATGGAGGAATGTGTAGCTAAAGCGTCTGCAAACTGATTCTCATCTCGAGGGATGTATTCAAGCTTAACTGTTGTGAAGAAAGTCAACAGTCTCCTCGTATAGTCACGGAATGGAATCAGATGCTCCTGATGAGTGTACCATTTGTCGTTGGCCTGGTTGATTACCAAAGCCGAATCTCCGAATACATTCAAGGTTTTGATCCTGAGGTCAATGGCTTCCTCAACACCCATGATACAGGCTTCGTATTCTGCTTCGTTGTTAGTGCAGGCAAAGGTGAGTTTTGCCGTGAAAGGCATATGAACTCCTTTAGGTGTAATGAGCATTGCACCCACTCCACGACCATTCATATTGACAGCCCCGTCAAACATCATAGTCCATGCTTCTTCTGGATCAGGCCCTTCAGTGTGAACTGGCTCTTCACAATATTTTGCTTTTAAGTACATGATGTCTTCATCAGGGAAGTCAAATCTCATAGGCCGGTAATCATCAATGGGTTGCTCAGCCAGATAGTCAGACAATACACTGCCCTTGATGGCCTTTTGAGAAGTGTACTGAATGTCATACTCTATTAGAATCATTTGCCATCTTGCAACCCTTCCGGTAAGTGCTAGCTTCTCAAATATATACTTGACGGGGTCCATTTTTGAGATCAACAAGGTAGTGTGAGTCAGCATATACTGTCTTAGTCGGCGAGCAGCCCACGCTAAAGCACAACAAGTTTTCTCGAGCAGTGAATAACGTTGTTCACAGTCAGTAAACTTTTTGCTTAGGTAGTATATTGCGTACTCTTTTCGACCAGACTCGTCAAACTGGCCCAACACACACCTCATTGACCATTCTAATACTGTCAGGTACATTATCAGAGGTCTTCCTTCAATTGGAGGCATGAGAATTGGAGGTTCTTGCAGGTACTCCTTGATCTTGTAAAAAGCTTTCTGACAATCATCGTTCCACCTTACTGTTTGTTCCTTTCTTAACAGCTTGAACAGGGGTTCACAGGTTGCAGTGAGATGAGATATGAACCTTGAGATGTAGTTCAATCTACCTAAGAACCCTCAAACTTCTTTCTCAGTCTTAGGTGCAAGCATCTCCTGAATGGCTTTGACTTTGTCGGGATCAACCTCAATTCCCTTTTCACTTACGATAAAACCCAGCAGCTTACCAGAACGTACCCCGAATGTGCATTTGTTGGGGTTCAACTTCAGCTGATACATCCTCAGATGCTTAAACAACTTCAGCAGATTCACCAAATGGTCTTCTTCAGTAAGGGACTTGGCAATCATATCATCCACGTAGCATTCGATTTCTTTGTGGATCATATCGTGGAATAATGTTACCATAGTCCGTTGATAAGTTGCACCGGCGTTCTTCAGTCCAAACGGCATTACCTTGTAACAAAATGTGCCCCAAGGTGTGGTGAAAGTTGTTTTCTCCATGTCTTCGGGTGACAACTTTATCTGATTGTACCCAGAAAATTTGTCCATGAAAGAAAATACCGAGAACTGAGTTGTGTTGTCTACCAATACATCAATGTGAGGTAATGGGAAATCATCCTTCGGGCTAGCTCTGTTCAGGTCTCGGTAATCCACACACATACACACCTTGCCATCCTTCTTAGGTACGGGTACAATGTTTAATCGACGGGTGCGGCGCAACTTCTATTTAACCGGCGGGCAATCTTCTTTCAATGGTAGCCTGTGCATGACAATATCTGTATCTAGACCTGGCATGTCTTGATAGGACCAAACAAAGACGTCGAGGTATTCCCGAAGCATGTTGATAAGCTGTTCTTTTATTGGAGCTTGCAGACTGGCCCTAATCTTTACTTCCTTCAGATCTTCCTCGGTACCAAGATTAACAGTTTCAATTTTCTCCTGATGAGGAGTAATCACTTTCTCTTCTTGCCTCAACAACCTGGCTAACTCTTCAGGCAACTCATAGTCTTCATCAACCCCATCATCTGCTTGATTAATTGGATTGTCGAAGTCATACAAGGTCATAACAGTGCTATTGTCGGTGCAATCTGGAGGATTATCTCTGCAAGGGTTGAGATTTTTTCTTTTTAGTGATTAATTTTAATCTTATTCAGCAAAAAAGAAGTTATTTATTTTGAAAACATTGTCATTTATTGTTTTGTGCGAAAAATAACAAAAATGGAAAGACAGTGAGCGAAAAAAGAAAATTGTTTGCAAAAGATGTCCATTGTTCATTGATATTCCATTTGCACAAAATACAAATATGGCCCTATTACAAAATGAGTCCTGACACCTTGGGCAAGATGCAGGACTTGATGCATGCTAAAAGCAGGAAATAATAATTATTCTGCAGGAGTAACTCTTATAATTTCCTGGGAAGACCAGTTAAGGACATGTTGGCCCGGGATCCTTGGACGAATCCAGCTCTCCAGGTTGAGGTCGCTTTCAGCCTCGTCTTCCATGTTATTGACAACATTTGGGGTCAGCATTCCCCCACTCACGAACTTGGGCTCCTTAGCAGCATCTTCTTGATCTTGTCGGAATGGTTTGTAACCCAAACCGAATATGTCCGCCTTCTTCTCCACCGGTAGCAGCTTGCCCCAGCCTTGGGCGTTTTCATCTTCAACAACCTTCCGAGCTTGTTGGTAGGAGAAAATTGAAGTACCCATCCTATCTTCCTGGGATGCAGCAAATACTTCAATTGTCGCCTCATTGACGTTCAGTGCTTCGAAACCTTGGCTCATGGTCTCGTGGATTTCACCATACATCTCAATATATTTGTAGGTGGCCAGATGGCTAACAAAAATATCCTCTTCACCACAAATTGTGATAATTTGCCCTTCCCACTCGTATTTTAATTTCTGGTGAAGGGTCGACGTAACTGCGCCAGCGGCGTGAATCCATGGTTGACCCAACAAACAACGGTAGGCTGGCTGAATGTCCATCACGTAGAAAGTAGTTTGAAAGACTTGTGGGCCAATTATCACAGGCAGCTCCACTTCTCCAAGAACAGACCTCTTGGAACCATCAAAAGCTCTAACCACCAGATTTCTTGGTCGGAGAGCTATACCATCATATTCAAGCTTAACAAGGGCCTTCTTTGGCAAGACATTGAGTGAAGACCCAGTGTCAACTAGAACATGTGAAAGCACAGCCCCTTTACACTCCAGAGTGATGTGTAAAGCTTTGTTATGATGACGACCTTCCGTAATCAAATCAGCGTTGGTGAAGCCTAGTCCATGACTAGTATTAACATTGGAAACCACTGTCTCTAGCTGATTTATCATGATCTCCTCAGGCACGTATGCTGCGTGCAGGACTTTAAGTAATGCATCCCGGTGAGCTTCGGAACACAATAGTAATGATAAAATGGAGATCTTGGAAGGAGTCTGGTGGAGCTTATCCACAACCTTGTAATCGCTTCTCTTGATTATCCTCATAAATTCATCCACATCTTAATCAAAGGATGTTTTATGAGCTTCTTTCAAAACTGGTTCCTTAGGCACCACATTTTTGCCTTTAGCTTTGGCAACAGCCTCTGCCTCGGTGTTAATTCTTGGGATTTGTGACGCGAAGAGGCGTCCGCTTCGGGTGAAACCTCCACCTCCCCCGACATTGTCGACCTGTGGTGTATGAGTTGAAGAATCAAGAACGAATCTTTCCCCGTTGCAGTAGAGGTCTGAAGCATAGTGCCATGGTACAACATTATCTTTTTCATACAGAATGGGTCCAGGTACCGTGATGGTGACTGGACTGACTGCAGCGGAAGTAGGAATTGTTATTGTATGTGGATCGTAATATATGGTGACAGGACTTCTGACTTGTGGTGGTGGTGAAATATTGAAGCTGGGTTGTTGCTGAGATTGTTGCTGAAAATTGTTGGAATCGAGGACCATTGTTGGGTCGTAGTATATGGTGACTGTGGAGATGTCATTATTAACAGTTGTTGTAGTTGTAGAAGCGGATGCGGTTGAGCTAACATTTGTTGAAGTAGTGGAAGAAATGATTGTTGACTTGTAGCAGAGTCTGTCGGAACAATTGTTTTTGAAGTTGTAGGCGGAGTGCTTGTTGTTGCTGTAAGAGGAATTGCTGATGTTGTAGAAACCGTTGATGTTATCTGCAGGATACCTTCTTTGATAAGTCCATTGATGCAACTTCTTAAACTTGCACAAGCATTGGTGGAAACTTTGCAAGATTCACAACAGGCCTCACAACCTGGGAACACCTGGCATTTTAAAAGCTGAGCTTTAACCTATGCCAGAGGTGTTTGAATGCTTGCAGTATCTTCAATTAGATTCACTGGTTGATCCTCCTCAATTGCATTTATCCTGGGCCCACCGTGGCTAGGCATAGGATTCTTTGTGACGTTAGGAGGAGGTGCAAAACTTAAGGCCTTTGAATCAACTAGATCCTGGACCTTCATTTGCAAAGCTCTGCACTTTTCTGTGGTGTGGCCAGGTGCATTACAATGGAAGGCACATCTGGCATTGACGTTGTAATTCCGTGGAAGGTTCTGAGGATCTGCTGGAGCTAGAGTCCTTAATTTAACAAGATTAAGCTCCAGAAGTTGTGGCAACAAAGTGGCATTGGGCATCGGTATAGGATCAATTACCCTATTGACTTGAGATGGCCTTTGCTGGAAAGGACGTTGTTGTTGGTTGTTGTTGTTGTACGACCTTTGTTGAGGAAAGTGTTGTTGTTGAGGGAAATGTTGTGGTTGCGGAGTGTATTGTTGTTGAGATAGTGGAGTGGGAATTGTGATAGCGGCAATTGATCTTGGCATATACTGGGGCCTTCCTCTACCTATGTGAACTGAATTGGTTTCACCCGACCTGCGAGGCCCTACAAAAGGTTTCCTTGTGTTGTTTGAGCTAGCGCCGTTATCAGAAATCTTACCTATTTTTAACAAACTCTCAATCCTTTCTCCCGCTATGACTACGTCAGCAAAGCTAGTGGAAGAGAAAGTTGTCAGCCTATCAATGTATGTCCCCTGTAGGGTGTTCATAAACATATCTGCCATTTCTCTTTCCGACATTGGAGGTTGAACAACAGCAGCTAATTGCCTCCATCTTTGAGCATACTCTCTGAAGCTTTCTCTGGAGGATTGTGACATACCCGTTAGAAGAGTTCTGTTAGGAGCCATGTCTAGATTATATTGGTATTGGCGTATGAAAGCCTCAGCCAAATCTTTCCAATTTCTGATTGTTGCCCTAGTCAGATGAGAGTACCACTCACGGGATGCCCTTGTCAATCCATCCTCAAAATAGAACATACATAGCTTTTCATCCATGGTGTAAGCCTTCAATCTTCCCAGAAAGGATTGAATATGAGTGCAAGGGCAAGATGTCCCGTTATATCTTTCAAAGCAGGGAGGTTTGAATTTATGAGGAATTCTTACTCCCTTCACTAGCCCCATATCCATAACATCAAATCCTAAGGAGTTTTGAGACTCCAGAGATCTCAACTTTTCTGCTATCTCGTCCAACCGATGATCATAAACTTCATCTCCTGCACCAACTACAATGAATTGTTCCTCATGAGGGTCCTCTTGCAAGGCACGCCCTCCAAAATTACCCTGGGTATTCCTGATAGCATTAATGCCAGGGTTGAGATGAGGTCCAAATTCCGGGGGGTCAGTACGAGGCTGTACATGATCATTGTTGCTGGTACCCCCTATACCTGGGTGGTTTTCTTCAGGAGTTTGCCGCTCGAACAACTCTCTTAATCTTTCTTGGCTTTAGGCCAACCCAGTCATTACTGCCATGAACTGGTTCATCTGAGCCCTCATTTCAGCTCTTTCATTAGCCATTTGATTCCTTACGTCGGTCAAATCCTGTTGAACCTGGTCCATCTGTAAGCTCGGAAGGTTGTTTCTTGTAGGATACCGGTGAACTCTGTTGATGGGGAAGACTCTCCTACGAGCAATGTTTCCTGAAACCACAACAAAGTGAGAAACAACAACAAAAATACCTACAAAACAAAGAATGAAGTTAGTATGCAATGCAGTATGTCTATTTTTCTTCCAAGGGTATCCAGTTTGGTTCTTTGGTTTTGACCTTCCAGACCTCGAGGAATGGTGATGTTGAAGAGAAATGAAGCCCAATGGTGATGATGGGTCAAAATACAACAAAATCAACAAAAGTACAAGCAAAATAAAGTAAAAATACAAAGAAATCAGACATCCAGCCCATAGTCATCCTCCTTGACTTCCTTCAGGAGAGCATCAGTCACTGGTCCAACTGGATGCTCTGTGATGGTCCTGATAAGAAGGTTCCTGGTGGCAATAGCATTTGTCAACTTCTTATACTTGTCTTGGTCTTTTGATCTCTTCAACCTCGCTCGGAGTTTCAACTCAGAGATTTCCTTTTGTGCTGCTAACAAGGCTTCCTGATTCTTCTTCTCATTAGCTTCCAGCTGCTCCATCTTCGCCTGTGTCTTCTCATCTTCCTGTGAACGAGCCTCAGTAATTCTGATCCATCTAACCTGACTCTCTTCCAAATAATGCTCAGCTCTGGTCTTCTGAATCTTGGCTTCCTTGCAAGCATTCTTCAATACCAACTCCCCTACTCGAGCTCTTCTGATGTAATCATCTGTCTTCTCAATCTTGGTCATATGCTCGATCCGGAGCTTCTCTAACCTTTCATTGTCCAGACGACTATCATTCCTCTCCCAGAGGGTCTTCTTTAGAGCTTCAGAAAGCTGAGTATTCCTCTCTTTCAACTTCTCAAACTCCTCTAAACTGACTGTAGCTACAGGCTCTACTGCTGATGGTCCAGGCACATCCTCCAGGGTGAAAGGCATACGGGTGATCTGCCCTCTAATGCAAGACCAATCAATGTACTGAGCTGAAGCTATGTTGTTGAACTTTCCAAGAATGACAGTCCCTTTTGTCTGAATGTTATCCCAAGCCCAGGCTGCTTGTCAGACAATGGCATGGTTATGCTGAATGTCACAGTAAAGGGTTTCTGATAAGTCATGCTCTCTTGGTGGATGTACTAAGGCATACCCTAGTTGTCTTTTGAACATCAAAGGATTGTAATTGATGCAACCTTTCACTCCAATCAAAGGTACATTGGGATACTGCCCACAGCTGGTGATTATGTCTCTGCCTTTGGTGCTCTGAGTGCACCACCTGATGTCTTCTGAAATGAGAGCAATCATCCTCTTAGCCCAATTTCTTGACTGATGAGAATTCAAGAAAGCTTCTGACTTTGGCAAGTGTCTTAATAACCAGCAGTAGAAAAGAGGTGCACAACATCTGACTAATCTTCCCCTCTGCTTCTCATTTCTCTGATGCACTGAATAGTAGAAATCCCCTAGCAAGGTAGGAACTGGATTCTTCAGTAAGAAGAGATAGATATCATTCTTGCTTACAAACTTAGGCTCGTCTGCAAACAAGATGATACCATATATGCTAAGGGCCAAGAGAGCACAAACAGTGTCCCACTTCCCTGCTGCAGCATGGCTGGTGGCCTGAGTGATCAAGAAGTCCAAATGGAGGCCTGGGATTCCAGCCTTAGCAGTCATTCTCTTACCAATGATGGTGGTTTCCAAGTAAAGAGCCTTAGCTATATCTTCATTCCTGGGAGCAGTCATCTCAGGGTTGAAAGGAATCCCTCTCCTGATGGGGACACCCAACAACATGGAAAACTCCTCTAACAAAGGGCCCAACTGAAAGTCTGGAAAGGTAAAACATCTGAGAGGAGGGTCATAGAACTGAAGGTAAGTGTGGATCATACTCCTATGTGATGCATCCAAGTCCATGATCATGTCCATAATGCCACCGTAATGTTCCCTGAATAAAGGGACATGATCAGGAGTTATGAGTGTTTGAATCTGCCTGATGCCTGCTAGAGAGGGCTCAAAGAAATGATAAGTAATGTTGCTCTTCCTGGATGGTTCCATGCTGACAATGGATGCTGAAGGAAACAATTGAGGAGAACTACTGATGAAGACAACTGATGAAGATGCTGAAGAAAATCTCTGATGAATATGGCTGATGAATATATCTGATGAAGAAAATCCCTGAGGACAATATCTGATGAAGGTGGCTTAGCAGAAGAAGAGTCAAAACCAAACCAAAGATAAGATGTGGATACCATGTAAAACAAATAGACAAATGTTAAAATGGTGCAAAATGATGGATGCAAAATGATATGCAAGGGTTTGTGATCAAGTGTTGGATCTGTTATCTGCTTTGATAAGGTCCATGTGTATTCATAAATCCGGATGAAGGCTTACAGAACTAGTAACTAGGTGGGGGACTTAAATAAAGAGTCACAAGTCTAGAGTTTCACAAGAACAGTCCAAAATGATGTAACCTTAACAGGATCAGTAACAGGGTATGATGAGGCCAAGGGTTCCTACAAACATCCCAACCCCCTCACAGGCATTGTTCTAGAACAAGGATCCTCAGACTTGGATCAGTTATGAGAAGTGTAAACACTTCTACCCCGAAGGTATAGTGTTTACATTAATCATAAAGGATCCTCCTCTAATTCACCTCAGATGCTGAATGTCATCTAAAAGGTCATCCAGACTTAGCAGGCTTCCCAGATAGCCCTACTACTACAGGAAATCCGTAGCACGGAGTTCTCAAGAAGAAACCCATGTCTGAATCGTGTTTCATATTCCTGCACCAGACCGAAATGGAATGGGAAAGAATATGAAGACATTCTATCCTATGTGTCACCCAGGCTCCCGGTATGGAACCTTACTCACTAAATATTCCTCCCACCAAGGCAAACAAGAGATCCAGCACATGATATGATGATAACAATATGAAATGCATAAAAACAGTAAATGAAAGCAATAAATAAAGCTGTACAGAAAGCAATAAATAAAGAAATAAACAAAAAGCACAAGTAGCACATAACACCCCCATAAACACAAATCAAACAAGCGCTAGGAGAAACCTACAAAAAGAACCAGAAGCCCTGGTTGCAAGATAAGGTCCCCAGCAGAGTCGCCAAGCTGTCGCTCCCGGAGATTTGCATCCCGGTGCAGACGCGAACGGTCGGTGAAAAGAGAAAATGAAAATGAAGTGAATAGAGTCGCCAGCTAGGAATTTTTTATCTCGAAGGAAAGATAATGATGCATAAACCTGGAAAGAGATGGATAAGACGGTTGTGAACCAGAGAAACTGAGAAAGGGGGTTGGTTACAACCTAAGAAGGTATTAGCACCCAGATTGTCCGTCGTACTCGACGGGATCCACGCTTAAAAGATTTTGTTTAAAAGGGGTAAGTGTATGTGCTATCTGTGTGCAAAAGCTAGGGAAAGAAAGTATAAGTGTCAGTGCAAAAAGGTGAATTGCTCAGGAACTGAGGCTTTAGAAAGAATGCTGAAAGAGGGGGAAGACACATAGACTTTTGTTCGATAACCGTTAAGTTATGCCTACGTATCCTCTCGTGCAATGAGGAAGTCAGAACACCATAGTTCGACTCAAAGAGACTGAAGAATAAATTGATTGTGAACTGCTTGTTAGTCTATGCTCAAGTGTATGACTCGTCTGGCTCGAGTGCTAATGTCTTGCATTAGACGGAAGAAGTAATTTCTCGTTTATGAATGAGTGTGATGAGAAAAGAATCCCGAAGGAGACGATTATTGTTTGTTTTTATGTTTTCAGTTTTTTATTGTTTTTGGTGTTTTGCATAAGTTAATGACCTTAATCCTAAATCAAGGCTTTGTAAACTCATTATATCCTCCCTGATTAGGGATAATGAGCATACTTAAGTATGAGATAAGCATCTCAACTTAATTACCATGATGATGTAGGATGAAGATCATTAATCTACTTGTGATTATTTAGATGTTTTTTGGGTTTTTTTTAGTGTTAAGTAATGAGTTTAATCTCTAATCACACATTAGTGAACTCATTACACCATCCTAATAGAAGGATAATAGATGAGAACACTTGAGCTGAGGAAGATACCTCAACTTAATCCATGGTTAGGGATTAAATTCATTATATAACAAGTCTTTATTAAATGGATTTTAATTAAAGGATGAAATTAAGGGTTGGATTTTATGGTTTGTAAGACAACTTGAGGGGGACTTGTCCATTAAACACTAGGGTTAGTCCCTCTTAACCATAAGGAAGAGATAGAACCCTAATGTAAGGCTCAAGTTACAAGATAAAGTCTAGGTGATTATTAATGTGATTTGATTAAGAGGTTTAAACAAATTAAAGGTTTAACACTTAGGATTAAAGTTATACACTCCATCCTAAGTGAAGGATGCAGGCATAACCCTAATTCCAAAGTCCTAAAACTTTAAGAGTTTATTCTCTGATTATTGAGATGAGAATAGAGACTCAAGGAGACTCAAAGGTAAAAATCTAAAGGGGACTATACACAACCTTAAAAGTTATCATGCTTGGATATCCTATGGTTTGTTAGGCTTAAGAGAGAAGATCTTCAAGGCCACCAATGGAAGAAGCAGATGAAAAGAGAAGGAGAAAGAAGAACAAGTTACTTACTTCCTGAAGAAGATAAGTAACTTGAAAGAAAGAAAGTGAGAAGGATGGAACATAAGTGAACAAGTTCACTTCAAATACATGTAAAAATGCATATGAATGAGATAAGAATAGGTGAGAGGTGAAGGCAAATCCACCTCCCAAATAACTTACTAAAAGATCCTGAAAATGTTGGTATGAATGCATAAGACATAAAGCATAAAGAAATGAATTGAGATGATATGTGAAAACCAAAGTTAGAAGTGAAAATTTAAAGTAAAAGGCACATGATATGATGCAATGTCATACAATGTGCATATGAATGTTCATACAAAGATGAGATGCAAAAGAAGCATGCTTAGAAGTTTGAAAACACATGGGTGTTTATGAAATGTAATGAATGCAAGACATGGCAAATGAATGAAGAAATGATCAAGCAATGTTCTAACATGTCCTAATATGTCTAAGATGACATATGAATGCTTGAAATGTCATGGTAAGTTCATATGATGATGATATGCAAAGGTGAATGCAAATGAACATGAGAAATTAGGGTTTTATGAATGTATGAGATGCAAATGACCAAAACAGAAGCATACATCATGATAAAAAAATGAAATCAAGATCAATCAAACCCTAAACCCATACAAGGTCAAACCCCAAAGGAGAAGGTCAGAAGCTAATCCTATTGAAAGTTATGAATTTTCTAAGTTTGCTAGGGTTTTTGGGTGATTCTAAAGGGAAAATGCAAATCAAATTGAAAATGCAAGATAAATTCATGAGAAAAATAACCTAGAAACTACATGCAATATTTGAAACAATGCAAAAAGAATCAAGTTCAAACTCTTCATGGTTAGGCAGAAATGAATTTTTCAAGTTAGGGTTAGAAAATGTGAATTTTAAGAACCCTAATTCAAAGAAAATTGTGAAATTATGATTAAACCTAAAAATAAACTTGTATGAAGAGTTTGAAAATGTTTCTAAATGTATTGGAATGGTTCATGATTTTTTTGGTGATTTTTAGAAACCTAAATGTATTTTTAATTAATTAAAATCCATTAATTAATTGAAAATAACATATAAATATTTTTAAAATACTTTTTAAATGCAAAAAATAAAATAAAAACCATTTTTGGGCTGAGAAAAATATTTGGATCAGAAATGCAAAAGGAAATATTTTTGTGATGTTTTTAACTATTTTAAATAAATTATGCAAAAGAAATAGAATAAAATGAAAATAAAATGGATTAAATGGAAAAGTCAGCGCATCCAATGGTTGAGATTTGAATGAAAAAGGAGGGAATTGACTGGAGCGCAGATGGAGGGTCAGGATTCACTCAGATTTAATTATCCTAATTAAAATTAATTAAATGGAGATTAAGGCTTAATAGAGGGATCTGGGCCACACACACGCGCGAGTAACACATGATCAGACGGTCCATATTTAAACTGAGCCTAACCCTAATCAAGAACCCTAATTATTTTCAGGTGACCGAAGCTAGGTCCAGTCATCTTCTCCGGCAGGCCATTCACCCTAACTTCTTCCCTAGACTAAATAAAAATCTCTAAAGCTCCAAAAATGATCCCCCAACATCTCTAAACATGAATCCAACATCAAACAACATTTATCACTCAAGAAAATCATGATTCGAAGCAAAACGGAAAAACATTCAAAACTTTCAGAAGTTCAATACATGCTTGATTCTTAACCATTTTTAAAAGTAAACATATCAGGATGATCAGTGCATCATGTAGAAGCATTTAAGAACTTAAAATAAGAGTTCTGGAAAAATTGTTCTTCATGGTTACCTGAGATGAAGCTTTCGATTCCTGAGCTTTCTGGCCCCTTTCTTGGTTCAAATCACTCCCAATGAGCTCCCTGATGATGATGAGGAGCTTAGAGCAAGCTTGTGATGGTTATTTTGAAGTGTTTGGTTCTGGTTTTGCAGAAATCGTGTTTTGGTTTTGAGAGCTTTTAGGCCATGAGAGTGGGTGCTTTATGATCTATGGATGATTTTGAGTTGATTGGTGGAAAAATATTTGAAGTTTGATGGTTGGTTTGTGCAATTCGAAGAAGGGAAGCTTTTTGGTGATTTTGTGAATTCTCAGTTGTGGTATGATTCAGGCTCCAAGATGTTATGAAATGGGGTCTATGAGGCATGTATGTGAAGTCTTGATTGGTCAGAAGAGTGGTTGTGGCTCAGCTTGATTGGTATGGGAGGTTTTGCCAAAAAATCAAATTTGTGTACTTGGAGGTATGGGCCATGGCAGGAGTTGTTTAATGGGGTGTCTGGCCTCAGCAAGATTCATGGAGAGCCATAGAATCAAAGTTATGCAGCTGGCACAAGTGGATGAAGCCTTTCCAAGCATTTTGCAACTTTTCCCTCTTTGAACTTTCTTGAAAAATTGGCCATGAAAACTTGTGATGCAAGGCTCAATTTTGGTCTAGGCAAGGTTTACATACATATTATGTCACATTTGGGCACATTAGAAGTCATTAGAGTGCTTGAAAACCAAAAATGCACATTTGCCTCTTTGACATGAAACTTGAAATTATGTGATTTTTGCCAACTTTAAAAGGTCATATCTTGAGTTCTAGGATGAATCAAGATATGTTCTTGTACTTTTTGAAAAGGGAAAGACCTAGTCTACAACTTTCATGTCCAAGAATTTTTCATTTGAAGCTTTTTTGGTTATGAAAGAGGAGGTTGAAAATATTTCCCTAAATGGAAAGTTTCCATTACAAGTCATTTCCAAAAATGGCAAGTTTGCAATTGGCTCAAAATTCTTCAATATTGTGAACTTCCAGCCACTTCTAAGATCAAATAAAGTCAGACCCATCATTTCCAACGCAGATATATTTCCCGTTTTTTTTTTAATTTCAGTTTCCGACATGGATTTCATGCCACAAATGAAATTCTGAAATATTCAAAATTCCCTCCACGTGAAAATGTAATGTTTTGATTTTATTATTTTTCATTTTTGTGTTGCAACGTGAGATTCACATCACAACCAATTTTTTTTATTAAAAAAAAGTACGCCTTCACCATCTGGAGACCTTAACTCTATTTTCTATTAATATATCCATTTAGTGATGTGATATACACGTCGCAACCACCATTATTTGTCACATGAATATCACATCACTAAATCACGAAGCGTATACCATGGTTTTTTGTAGTGTGTGGCGATTATGTTGAAGGTTTAATAAGAACCAATGTGAAACCCTAATGTTGAGATTTTGTTGAAGACTTGATAAGAACCAATGTGAAATCTAATGTGGAAATTATGTTGAAGGTTCGATAAGAACCATTATGGAGCCCTAATGCGGCAATTGAAGTAAATGTGTGATCAACCTTGTGGAAACCCTAATGTGGTAATCGAGGTTAATGTATTTCAAATATGGTTTGGATGAAAATTGTGTTTGTTTGATCATCATGCATCATATTATATCAGAGAAGGTATCGTCTAAATAGAGTGTCTACGAACATCTAGAAGAGTGTTGCAGTACGTACTTAGCTCTTATGTACTCCTAGATGTGAGTTTAGTGAAGGATGTTGTAGTGCGTATGTAGCTCACTTGTCTTCCTGGACATTATAGAGTCTACATACGTCTAGGAAAGTGTTGTAGTGCGGGACGTAACTCATATGCCCTCCTAAACTATTAGAATTCAAGAAATTAAGCTTTGAGTTCAACGATGATACAACATGTATTGGATTAGAGAACAAGTAAATTGCATAATCCTTTAAGTATATGTTGTGTAATGATGTATGATTCCATGAAATATCGTAAGATCGTGTAAATATTATATGTATATGAAAATACTGCTCTTTATTGTTATTATATCATCTATTTTCTATAATGTATTCTCAACCCTTTAGTTCTATGTTTCTTCAATGTGACTCTTTATGTAGAATATTCTCAAGTTGAAACTAAAAAATAGTGGTGTTGTGACACTTTATTAGAGATGGTGTATCTGACAAGTTTAATTGTTTCCTTCATGTTTATTTGAATAAGTCAACTAATTCATTTATTTGTAATAAAGTTATGATATTATGACATCCACATCCACATTTATACTATTTGTAAGAAAGTTTATATTAAAGAGGGCAAAGAAGAAAGATTAGAAGGAGTTGTAACAAATACAAATATAATAAATGTAGAATTGATTCCACTAAACTCAAAAGCTAGAAAATGTGGTTTCTAAGATAATTGTTTTTGAAAGAGGAGAATTGATATTTAAATAAAAATACCAAGAAAAAGTTTAATTTCAAATTGAAATGAAATAAAATAGAAATGCATTGGAGACTTGTCGAAGACAATCCAAACTTGCACCGAATATGAGTGTGTATTTTAAGGTGCAACTAAAATAATTATTTTATTTTTGTGAATTTTTATTAAAAATATATTTTAACAAAATATTGATGGGACAATCCATTAACCACTCATAAAAAGACACCGAATAAGATTTTCAATTGGTATGTCCCATCCCTATTTAAAAGAAATAATAACCTGACAGGACAACTGGACCCTTTTTTTAAAATGTTGTCCAAAAACAAATTCAACTTGTCCTAAGTTTAGGATCTTGCATCATCCACACCACAGCACTGCAGATATACATAATTGAAATTGATCAAGCAAGAAAAACATAACAGTGAAATTTCAAGTTCATTAAAACAAGGATTAACTTGTATGATGCAAAATAAAAACATTCAAAGTTCAAACAAAAACAACTACCCTTACATTACAAGTACAAGTAATCCTTAAAAAACATTGAGCACACAAATGTAGCTTAGATTGTGGTTAAATCGTTTATTCGAAGAAGCTAGTAAAGAGTCGCTTGAGGATTGAGTTCATAAGATCAGTACTTCTTGATAAATTCATAAATGTGATTGCTAACATCTTCAGCAGCTTCTTGGTTGTTGAAGTGAGCCACGCCTTCTTGTATAACCACTTCCTCTAAATTTGGCACTTGTTTCTTGAAACCACCACTCTCAATGTATTGCTTTGTACCCATTGAAACATAAACTAAATCCAAAGCACCTGTGATGAACTTCACCGGTACCTTAATTTGTGCTCCAGTCCATGCTGCTGTCAGCTCCCAGTTTCTATAAACATAATACACAGATATGAGCACAGTTAAGTACCGCAAAAGCGGTATTAAAAATGCCGATACTAATACCATTATTTATCATTTTTGTGATAAAAATCAAATTATAGTTAATTCACAACGCGACAACTGCAATTAGCATCGCTGCGACCGAAAATTTACGCAACTGCAATGCGACTGCAACTGTTATTACATAAAAGTAGACTTACAAGTTGAAATTTCTGTAGTAGTTAAGGCCACCGGTGAATCCTGACTTTTCAAATTTAGAAGCATAGTAATTGATATCTTCTTGAGAGAGCCAAGAAGGGAGGGGCTTTGTAGTTAAAGCTTCAAGGTTAGGTACTGTTCCTTCTTTTGGTAGGATTGGTGGCCCAGAATTCCTGTTTGTAAGCATGTTCTTTATCACCAAATCTGGACTAAGTCTGGCAAGTTCAGCTTCTGCTTTTCCTGGCTCCTGCCACATGGATTTGAATTTGATTATCATACAGGATAAAAACATATCATATCTAGTATCAAAGGCAATACTAGTATTAATTAACATTGAAAAAACACAAATACGAACCTGGAATCTACAGATATAGTAATCATCACCAAACAAAGCTCGCATACCATCAACAGGTTTGATTTTAGGGTTTCTCGGTAAATAAGGAACACTGAGACACACATAAGCTTTGATTCTATCAGGTCGAAACAAACAAACATACCAACCAATGATAGCACCCCAATCATGAGCCACCAGAAACACTTGATCAGCACCGAGTAAATCGATAAGAGCAATAACATCACCAACCAAATGGAAAATCGTATAGCTGGTTACCGAAGCAGGAGCGCTTCGGTATCTCCGTAGCCACGGAGATCCGGAGCCACCGCACGGTAACCGAGGGAGCCAAGAGCGGCAATCTGGTGGCGCCAGGAGTACCAGAGTTCAGGGAAGCCGTGAAGGAACAAAACAACCGGTCCTTCTTTGCCTTTCTCGGCAATATGCATCTTGATTCCATTAACTTCAACTGTTCTGTGTTCAATTCCTTCCATGAGTGATCTCTTTGGTGTGAAGTGTGAACGGTGATGAGAGTGTTGAGCAGTGGTGGTGTTTAAATATAAAGGTGACGGCGATTTTAACGAAGAGGTGTTGGTTTAATTAATTCATGCATACACGTGGAAAGAGATTCTGTGTTATTTCAAAATCACTATCCAGACTAGACACTCTGAATATAAATTGCCATTAAATTTTTTATTTAAGTAAAATCGTTCTCATTAATTTATTCCATTTCTCGAGATTAGGGATCAAAAATTGACTAATGATAATGAATCAAATTTTAATAAGAAACGTGTATGTACTGCTTTGATCTGAAATATATATATAAAAAATTCAAAATAAAGTTGAAATCTGAGAGTTGATTATTGCATATTTTAAATGAAAGTGGAAAACAGTTGTGTAATTTATTTGTTGAAATTAAATAACATAAATTTTAAATAAAAAAAACAGATGTGTAATTGAATAAGAAAAGAATGATTAAAAAATGATTCTTTTTGTATACAGAATAAATATAGGGCGTGGGACACATGATGTTAAAATATATATTTTTCTTTAAATGAATAAACAAACTTTTGTGATAATAACTTTGTTAATAAAATGATTAATATCTATTTCCCCCTCATATTTGAAAAATCTTAGGTAAAGACACTAGCGTGGGCATATATGTTAATTTTTTTTTTTAAATGATAAAACAAACTTTTGTGATAATAACTTTTTGTTAATAAAATGATTATTACCTATTTCCCCCTCATATTTGAAAAAACTTAGGTAAAGACACTAGCATGCAAACACAAAAACTTTACCACCAGGTCACAAAACTCTCTGTTTTTTTTTTTTTTTGTGGGTACATGTTAATCGTTTAAGTTAAATTTTGAAACTTTCAACCCATTTCATCTTCTTCTTAATGTATAAACAAATAATTCTCAAAAAATAATTCTTTCATGAAGAAAGATTTCTTCTTTATCAATAACTCAATCTCTCTTTCTTTAATTAAACTATGTAAATTGTAATTTCTTGTGTCAAAATAAATTATTCAATAGGGATAAGAAAATTATCGAATTGCCTAGTGTCTGTTGAAATTATTTTATTATCGAAGTGTCGGAGGAATAGCCTCAATATAGATTTTAGATTTATACCTAATTTTATAGTGTTAGCAAAATTAAGTATTTTAGAATCAAATAGATTTGAGGTTTAGGTTTTTTGTCCCTCTCATTTTTGTATTTATTTCTCTTATATATATATATATATATATATATATATATATATATATATATATATATATATATATATATATATATATATATATATATATATCCTGAACAATTGTTTTTTTATTAAAAAAAAAGGTATTTTGGATTTTATTTAGTGGACAAGTTATAATGATTCTATAAATAGAAAGGTAACCCCTATTATTGTAAAGTAATTCACTTGAATAAAAAAAAATTGAACGCAGAAAGTTATTCTGCAGAAACTCTTGTTCTTCCCTTATTTTATATTGAATCTCTAATTTTCTTCTCTTCCCAATACATCTTTTCTTTCTCATTTCATTGTCATTGAGCAAAGATAATCATCTTGCAATCAAAGTTGGTTAATTCACTCGAGTGAAGAGTGAAGAACAAGAAGATAATTATACCGGTTGATTGAATCTTGTTCATCAAGATTGATTCGGAATTACTCAAAGTCTTGAGTTTAACTCCAATATCTAATATCTAGAGCACTGGCTGAGCAATTCGTGGAAAACAAAACACAATGACAATGGCGATGAATCATTTGAATGGAAATTTTTCGGTGAGTCTCCCAATTCTGAAGGGTCAGAATTATGAGAATTGGTGTAAACAGATTAAAGTTATTTTCTGTTGTCAAGATCTTTGGGATCTTGTGAAGGAATGAGTAACATCGGCCACTTGCAGAAAATGCGACGGATGAACAAAAGACTGCATACAAAGAATTGAAAAAGAAAGATTATAAAGCTCTCTTTATAATTCATCAATGTGTTGGTCTAGACAATTTCGAAAAGGTCAGTGATGTAGAATCGGCGAAAGAAACATGGAAAATCTTGGAGAAATCGTTCGTAGGTGCATATAAGGTGAAAGAGGTGAGGTTACAAACTCACAAAAGAATGTATGAATTGCTTCAAATGGAAGACAATGAAAGCATAATAGATTTTTTCACTTGATTTACAAAACTGGTGAATCAAATCAAGGTATATGGAGAAGTGTTGACATCAAGATCAATTGTTGAAACGACCTTGAAGTCTTCGGCTCCAAAATTCGACCACGTGGTAGTAGCCATAGAAGAGTCGAAAGATTTGTCAACATTGATAAAGGAAAAGCTTCAAGGGACAATTGAATCTCATGAAAAAGTGATATGGCATTGCAGGCGCAATTAGCAAGAGAAAATAAAGCTACAGGGAAGTGGTTCGAGAACAAAGGTAAAGGAGGCTACAACAATTCGACTGGTTGAAATCAGCAAGAAGGAGACTAGTCGAATAAGAGAAGACCTCATATCAAAGCAACCAAAGAGGTGGTGTTGTAAGTAGAGGATGTTTGTAGAAAAATGACTTCTTACACTCAAAATGATAAAATGATGATTCACTATTTTCAAGACAGTTTGAATGGAGAATCATTGAGTTGGTACACACAGCTAAAGAGTATCCACATCAACTCATGGTCGGACTTAGCCAATGCTTTTATGAAGCAATACGAATACAATCTTGACATGGCTTCCGACCGCATGCAGTTATAAAGGTTATCTCTAGAAAGCGATGAACCATTCAGAAAGTATGCCCAAAGTGGAGAGAGTTAGATGCTCATGTTCAACCAACACTCTTAGATAAAGAAATTGGTTGGCTTATTCATGGATACCTTGTAAATCCTGTACACCGAAAGGATGATAGACAGTTCCTTTCCTGACTTTTCACACTTGGTGTCAATTGGAGAATGCGTCGAGAGCCTACTCAAGAGTGGAAAAGTGCAAAGCACTTCGGAAGTCCAGGCTAGTGAGAGTAAATCAGTTATCAGTTTCCAAGATGAAGAAAAAGAGGATGACATTAATGCAATTTGGGAAGCTCCACGAGCTCCACCTCCAGTGCCTTATCAGCAGTACTCATGCAAGTCCGTTGTTCAGAGCCAAAAAGCTTCTAGATTTCCATATCAGATGCACATCCATCCATATGGTCAATATCCTTCTGTCAATAGAGGATCTCCTCAGTATCGACAACAAATTGCACAACAACAACCATGCCAACAATAACATACTCCGCAATGGCGTCCTTACTACACCAAAAGGCCAAAAAGGAATTTTGATTCATTGACAATGACATACAGTCACATACTTCCACGTTTAATCAATGGTGGATTGATGGAGCCGAAGGAACTAGATCCATGGCCTTTTCCATACCCATCATACTTTGACCTCAACGTCCGTTGTGGTTTCCACGCCAATGCACTTGGACATTCAACTAAGGATTGCCAACAATTCAAGAATAAGGTTCAGGATCTGATTGAGTATAGGTTAATCTCGTTTACTCCTCAAGGCCTTATGATCAACATTAATCCTTCACTTGGTCATATGGGTTCATCAGTTTGTGACATGGAAGAAGCTGCTGAGAGTAGGTGCAAAAATTATTCTCATATAGATCTCGACGAACAACTCTGAAGAAGGCTTCCCAGCAGCAAATCAAGAGAAGAAAGCCCATTTCCTCAACATTGGTAGTCTTTAGCCCATATCATTTTTTTTGCATTTGTAGTTTCTTTCCTGTTAGGTGCTACTTGCTTTAGACATTGTTATATTTAATGGTATTATTAATAAAATGATTATGCATGTTTTGAATGAATCCATTTATATTCACTCATATTTTCTCATTTATCACAAAAATCACAAAAAAAATATTTCTCCAATTCACTTCCTTTATCATATTGTTTCTTTAGCAAATATTTGAGAGAGGAAGACGAAAACGAAATACCCATAATTTTTTATGGTATGCTTTCAGAAATATCTTGTTGATGATGTACAGGCATTGTTTCAAATCCCCAAACACTGGAGAGATAAGGAGTTAATCCTCAGTCAACTACTTAGAGCCTAGAAGTAGGAGTTTCTTTCGGATATCCAAAACCCTTATGCTTAACCCGGGGCAGGGTAGTGTTCAATTAATTTAACTACGCATCCAAATTGCAAGATGAAACATCCTGTATGAGGATCTATCCATGACCAATGACTTGGCAATCACAACTTACCATAATATTAAAATAACAAAAAAAACTCGCTAAGTCGAACACCCAAATAGGAGACTTAGGCAAAAATTAGGGCAATCCCGATGGACCAAGTGCTTCAAAAGTGGTCTAGGTAAAAACCAAAAAAGGAAAAACAATAGAAAGAGGTCGTCAAATCGTCAAGCAAAAGTAAAATAAGTTTCAATGACTACATCAAGAACCAAAAGGGTCACAAACATCCAAGAAAAAATTAATAAGGTGACTACAATTTCAAGAAATTCTTGAAGCACCATCTTCACTCATACATCGCCAAGCTCTCTTAGAAGACATATGCGTGTGTTGACTAACTAAACATAGGATTGGAGAACATCACGAATAAGGGGTGGGTAAAAATCAAATTTGAGCCTTATATCCTTTGTTTCATAAATCATGAACCAGTGCACGTTATAAACCTTGAAAGACCTAATCGTGGCAGGGTTTATTCCAAAAGCATACCTCAGAAAGGTTGTGTAAACTGACTCCTAGAGATATTATAATCTTCTTCTCATTGTATCCTTCACGCACTGGCTAAATCAACAATGCGTTTATACTAATGGTCCATTGGTCACACACTTTCACATTATTCAAATAAATTCCTTTCAAAACTTGCATGAATGTTGCATTAAAATTACTATTTATGAATAAACAATTTTAATTACAAGACAATACCTAACATCAAGGAAATTACAATCAAAGTTGGTCAGAATCAAGAACACCTCATAACCCTATGGATTAGAGACATGTCATCTAATAATAATGTTGACCAAGGAATCAGTCAGTCCCCAAACATCAATAGGTTGAAGAGAATAAGTCAAGATTCAATTGATTAGTGGTGAATCATCTCATGACTCTGCCAACTTGGGGCAGGCCACCCAGAGGTTTTGTTAACTAAGGGCTAGTCCCTCCAACATTTACTCAACATAAGTTAAGTCGCTTCCATGCTCACCCTGGAGTAAGATACCTTATGAGTGCATTAAAACCAAGAGTCAGTAAATCAAGGTTTTGGGGAAAAACTATCTTAAGTTCATCTCATGATACAATTGCTTCCAAACTTCTTTCATGACTCAAAGTTATGGGGAAAACCATCTCGAGTTCATCTCATGGTATAGTTTCTTCCAAAAGCTTTGTAAGGAGAACATCTTTGAATACCTTATAGACTGGGACAAATAAGTTGCAAAGGGGTAGTTCCCTCCATGATTTCAAGTTGGTCAAGCAGACTGTGCAACACATCAGTAATTGTTGGATTCAACAAATGTCAAGAGACATTGGGACAGAATAAAAGTACAATCAACATGCATTGGTTGCATTGTTACAATCATTTTCAAGCATGTGAATTCGACAATGAATCAAACTTAGGGCACCAAGAGCATCCGCATTTATCGTCTAATAATAGTATCATATAATTCTAAGTGCCAGGAAGTCAAATCTTTTTACCAAATAAAGTCCACCTTGTTGGCGCCTCAACTACCAAAAGTCCAACCCTACTTGGCACCTATCAAAAGTACAATGTTTCTTGGCACCTATCAAAAGACCAACCCTGCTTGGCACCTCTCAAAATTCAATCTCATCAACCCCCGAGTTGATAACTTTGCTTTTTTCAACCTCATAGTAGATACCTTTACTTTTTCAACCCCTGACTTGATGTCTTTACTCCTTCAACCTTCGAGTTAATATATTTTATTTCCTCAACCCACAAGTTGATATCTTTGTTTCCTCGATCCCTGAGTTGATACCGTTGTCGTTATCTTTCTTCGACCTCTAAGTCGGTATTGTCATTTTTTCTTCCTCGACCACTGAGTCGATATTGTTATATATTTCTTTGACCCCTGAGTTGATATTGTCATCTTTACTTCTTCAAACCTTGAGTTGATATCCCTATTGTTCTTCGACCCCTTAGTTGATATCATTGTATTTATCATTTTTTCGACCCCTGAGTCGATATGGTTTTCTTCACTGTTCTTCGACCTCCGAGTCGGTATTGCTGTCTTCATTTTTATTCGACCCATGAGTCGATGCTATTGTCATTATCTTTACTCTATCAACCCTTGATTTGATACCCTATGAGTACTTTCATCATTGCTTCAAAACTAGAAATAAAAGCCAAAAAAATCTATTATCCAGTTGCATTACCACATGCATGACATATCAATCATCAACATACATATGTATAATATCGCATAAAGTTAACAAAATCATTCATATTCCTACATGCATAAAATTCCCAACAATCACATCCTCATATGCATCTCTATGCATCATGCAATGCATGGCATTCATATCAAACATAACATGACAGGATCCAGGATAAGCATCATGGGCATAACTCTTTCAAAGTCGGACGTATTCCTCCGAAAGGAGCTAATACCCCGTGTATGCTCACAGAATTTCATATTCCCCAACAACATTCTCCAACTTTATGAACTTGGTTGGCATACCTCTTCCAAAATGAGTTCTTATTAAATTGTTCTCCCCAACATTCCAGTGCTTGAGATAATGCTTTGGTGTCCTTGGAGAGCCTTAAACCATAAAGTGTTGCTGCGTGTGATTCAAAGAATCTCATTTGTTCTTGAGACACTACTTTGGCATTCCCCGGATAGCCTTAATCAATAAGGTACTGCTTCATGTGATCCAAAGAATCTCAGACATTCCATTTTTTTATATGTTGTAAGACAAATTTTGGGGTCTGTTTGTATCTAATTGACTTCCACCCTAAAAATTTGAACGCCATCCAACAGTTCATTTCCTCGGGTTCAAGGCAATTAGATAGGGGCATATGTCATACCCCAAATTTGTCCTACTTGTATATTGTCACCCTCATTTGTATTTATGTTGTTTATGTTACTAACCACTAGGCAAAATTCCAAAAAATGCGTTTTTTGTTTCATTTGTCTTGCTGGTTGATTAAGCTCGGGTTATGCAAGTTGACTTAGGAAAAGATATTAGGTCAAGTTTATGAGTACAATAATGGTTTAGTTTCATATGTTCCTCTGGCATGTGTTGGTGCAATGTAGTTCGTGTTTCAAGTCATGTTCATTGGGTCCATATAGAATTGATTCAATACCTAAGTCCACTTATCTTAAGATCCTCCCTAATTGAAGAATACAAAGATGAGGGAATTTGACCTTGTGGATTCAATTTAGTAGAAACATTCATGTTCAAAGAAGATTATCATGATCTATTTCAAGTATTGGTTGAGCTTGGATGTGTCGCTCCTGGAATTTCCATCCTGGTACAAACGCGAAAGTGGTGCGGAAAGGGAAGAGTCTCAATCTAGGCATTTTTATCTCGAAGTAAGGGTAATGTTGCACAAACCCGGAAGAAGGAGAAATCGGGGTCTCACGAACCAAAGAGAAAGGGTAAGGGAGTCAGTTACGAAATGGGAAGGTATTAGCATCCCAGATTGTTCGTCGTACCCGACGAGATTCACGCTTGCTAGCACTGTTTCAAAGGATGGGGGTATCTGCTACTGCTGCAACTGCTACTAAAAAGGACTGAAAAGAAATAAGGAAGAAATGAAATGAAAGGATAATAAGATGAAATGGCATGAAGAACGAAGAAAGAGACTGAAGATGATGATGATGGACACGAGAAGAAGATGAAGGCCATGGTGCCATTTTTCAAACATAAAACATGGTTTTAATATTTTTATTAATTGTTTCATTTAATTAATGGATATATGACCACCTTAGTGATTAGTGCGTGCGTCTTGGTGTGTGTTTGTGCAATAAGTCTGGGGTTCAAATCCCCATCACCCCAAACTTTTTGCACTTTTATTTTTCAATGTGTTTTCAAATTTAATTTTAATATATATTTTACTGCGCACGGTCTCTATTACACACAAGCACATGGCCCAGTGGACAAATTCTGGCCAAGACATTTCCTATTTTTTATCGCTAATTTTCTTGTTTTTCTTCACAACTTTACACAATTATTTCACATAGCAAAATTGATATTTTTGATCCATTTTTTTCACACTTCTCATTTAGACTCTCTATTATTTGAATCCATGAAAAATCACAAAAAATAATATTTATTTGAGTTTAAAAGTATTACTTTCTAGGTGTTTATACATTTGAAAATGACTTTCTTTCTAAACTTTCCTTAACCTAATCAACCATAATCATTAGTATGATTTGTTTAAAGTCTTGTTGGATGTACATATCATGTTTGTCTTGAATTATACACCATATATAATTAACTTTCCTTTGAAAAAATAAATTTGATTAAATGTTTAATTAGGGTTTCCTTCTGATTAATCTTCCAAAAAAATCTTTGCATATAGTTAGGGTTTCCATTTGGGTTTGGTTCCCTTTAACTTTGATTCATATTATGTTTAGATATCCATCCATGTCATCACTTTGATAAAAAATTAAAAAACATGCATATTTCCTTCATAAGCTTCCAAAAGTTCAAATATTATTTATCAATGTTCATCCATGTCTTGTATATGTATGTACCTTCATCATGTTGTATATATATATTTTTGTACATACTTGTATAAATATTTGCACATACTTCCCTCCAAATTATAACTTAGTCTAAACCCTAGGATCCCCTTTGAGTACTCAACTCCAAATGAAACCTTAGGATTTTCCCCATGATCTCCTCAAACATTCAAGTCAAAACATATCCCTTGTGGCATTCAATCTTCAGTCTGAAATCTTTAATCTTTAACATTCAATCTTTATCTTCAATCTTCAATCTTCAATCTCTAACATTCAACATTGAACTTTCAAAATCAACCTTAGCCTCCTCTTGGGCTTTATACAAGAAAACCATCAACTTCAAATCAAGTCATAGCCCTAGTGGCATTCAAATCAAACTCTTTCCCCAAAGATGAGACATGATTCATCTCTATAGAAGAGATGTCTCTTCTATTACACCACATTCAAATCAAATATTTCAAAAAAAATTCCATTTAAGTGATGTAAGTGGCACACTTGTTAATTCAAAATCCAATTTGGAGTCCCTCTCTTATTATGTTATAAAAACTTTTCTTTCATTTAAGTGATGTAAGTGGCACACTTGTTGATTCTATATCCAAGTTAATGTCATTCTATAATTATGAAAAGACTCATTTAAAGGAAGATATGACATTGCTTTGGATCTTTTAAATCCAAGTTTAAAGTTTCTTCCCTTATTATTCTCAAAAAATATTGTGGAGAATAGGTAAGATATATCCCTTAAGATGACAACTTGTCTCTTCTAAAAAAACCAACAAACTCAGTTCCACCACCATTAGGTGGAACTACAAACACTCTGATTTCTCAAAGTTCCTTTTTTGAGAATACGTAGGCATAAGATTGTGAAATCTTAGGGAGCACACTAATAAATAAAACCCTTAAATTCCCATACCTTTCATATACACTACAAAAACAACAAAAAAACACAAAAATATCTCACACTTTTATCATCACCCCAAAGGAGAAACTTTCCCAATCAAAAGCAAGAAATTTAACCAAATAACACAAATATAAATAAGAGGTTTCTATAGAGTACCACTAATACTTAGGATGTTAGTACCTTTCCTTAATATAACCAATCCCGATTCTAGATCTCTTTATTGCATTGTTTTAACATTGCATAATTGCAGGGTTTATTTAGATTTTTCCCTACCTTCAAGCCCATTGGATAAACTAAAAGTTCACATGTGTGGAACGGATGCGTCTCTCCTGAAAGAGAATGCAGTTTTTCGCGCGTACAACAACCATTTTGGTAAAAACATGTTCTCGACGAGATGTTAAGCCAGATGTTCTGTCATGAGGGTTAAACATCATGTTCAGCATGATGTTGGGACATGTGCTAGGACATGTTATACCATAAGACTAGGGCAAGGTTATTTTGGTATTTAAAGTGTGAGTTTTAAGTGTGTTTTAATTCACATGTTGTCGCTATCCACGGAGGAATATTTTAGGAATTCCTGTCTTGACACATTTGTGTGTATTTCTTAAAAAAGATCTTTGAAATTTTTTAGGAAACTTTAAAGATTTGTTCCTATTTTTTTGGAGAAGATTCTGTAGATGATTTTCAATTGGAAGATTGGATTTGATTGAAGATTACATGCCCATTCTGCAAGAGTCTCTATTTAAGGACTTGCTAAACCTAAAATGGTGGATGTAGAGAAAAAGAAAAATCATGTATGCATGCGATAAAGGTTTAGGGTTTTTAGTGTGCTCATTGTTCATTGTGATCCACTCTATTATCTAATAATTAGAGTTAGACTTATTTTACTTGGAAATCATTCATGAGCTTTTAAGCAAAAAGTTGATTGTGTTACAAGTTATTGTTCTTAGTTTAAAGCTTTTAAGCAAAACTGAGTCTTGTAATTGGAAGAGTGTTCTTCTATTTTGCATTCTTGTGGTATTGTCACTGGCTTATGATTGGTAGGAAGTGAGAAGGTTTTCTCATATCTAGGAGTTTCTATATAGAAATTGCACGGGTAGTGATTAGGTGATACGTTGTAAACTAGAATGTTTGTTGTGGCTTTGAACCAATACTATTATAGTGGATTTTCTTCCTGGATTGCTAGTCCCTAAATGTAGGTGAAGTTGCACCGAACTGGGTTAACAATTATTGTGTGTTATTTGTCATTCAATTTTTTTACTGCATAATTGCTTGTGTTTTCATATTGTCTTGATCCCAATGTTGAGATAAATGTCTCGATATCTGGTATTTGTTTGTCAAAACTTCAATTGGCATCAGAGCATGTCACCATGTTCTTATTTTTGTGAGCTCCAGGGAGTTTGTTTTCTGGTACTATGGATAAGGAAAGAGGAGGAAACATTAACATGCCCCCAGTCTTAGATGGCACTAACTATGCCTATTGGAATATGTTGAAGTTGAGTTGAGTCAGAAGTTTGAATATGTCGAATAGTTATCTGTTGTCCTGTTTTTTTGTTATTTATCGTCATGCTTCTCTGATTATCAATGAAAAATTTCCTTTCCTTTTCAATTGTCTTATTGTGTAATCTTTTTTTGATAGCAAACAATTTTTGTTTTACTAATTAATTTTAGAAAAATTTAACAAACAATTTTTTAACAAAGGCGAAATGGAAGCTGGAAAGGCGCCAAAGTGAGAAATACTAATTAAACCATTGAAAAAACATAAAAATGTAGTAACGAGATTCGAAGTGTCCCTAATATTTATATTCCCTCGATTTTTTCAGAAGACCATGATAATATGTTATACTAAAAATACAATAGTTCTCCTCATAGATATATTCCCTCGGTTTTATAGTTAAACAAGGTAAAAGGTTGTTAGCATGTCATTACCATGAACTATACTATCGATTTCTAGAATTTCGATGTGAAAACTTCATCAGAAAAAAATGTTATTTGTAGTAGTGTCATTCTTAGGGATTATGATGACTGGTACTATCCAGGAACTCATGATCTCACAAATGAATCATTTCTTCAACAAATCCTTAATTTGCTCCCTTAAAATATCATTCTCCTTAGGGATCATACTATAATGAGTAAGGTTTGGTACGTTAGACTCCTGAATGAGGTTTATCTGATGTTGAATATCTTGCATATGAGGCAAATCATTTGGTAATTTCGCTACGCTCAACTCCTTGAAATCCACAAGGATCTTAAGCACTTCTTCTAGAATTGTTGTTTCCTCCTTTACAACACTCATCAACCTTTTAATCACCACTAGATAGAAACATTTTGAAATTCTGGTATGAAAGACTCAGATGTCGAATACGATGTTGAGACATTTGATCTGTTACTAATGAACATGGCAAGGCACAAACAACGACAGACTAATATTTTGATATACCAAATTCAGATGTCGAATACGATGTTGAGACATTTGATCTGTTACTAATGAACATGGCAAGGAACAAAAAACAACAGTCTAATATTCTGATATACCAAATTCAAACATTCTTCAGGATGTTTAGACATCTGATACGACATTCAACACACATACTGCATAAAATAAAACAAAAAAGTTGTAAAGAACACATTCAAATTGTTAACCAAGTTCAATGAAAACTCATTTACTCTAGGGGCTACCAATCCAGGAAGGAAGTCCACTATGTAGTATCAACTCAAAGACTTCTCAGCAAACACCTACAGTTTACAGTCTTCTCTCTTAATCACTACTAATGCAACTTCTACTTAGGAACTCCTAAATATGAGAAACACTCAGTTGCTGATATTGACAGCTTTTTACCTCACCAACAATTCAAACTAGAAGTCACACTTCCATGACAACACCTAAGCCTTGCTTCACAACTTCAATTAAGAACACAACATCTCTTGCTTAAAAGCTTCGAGACTCACAAACAAAACAACCAAAACATTAAACCTTGTTGCGAACGGCTGCCACAAGAACACAATCCTAATGATATGACTATTACATTTTTGGTTGGTTGTTAAACTTAGGTTACAAGGTTTATTTTTATAACTTGTTCCCAACTAGATTTGGGCCTAAAAAATACAGCATAACAGCTACTACAATAATGTAAAAAATCTTCTACAAATAAAAAGATCTTCAAATCAACAACTCCCTAAAATATCTCTAAATATAGAAACTCTATATTTATTCAATATTTGAAATTTGTCTTCAATGTAAATTTGATTCTTCAAGATCTTTAAAAGTTGTGCCACTTGGATTGATTCAAATCTTCTAAATATTCTGTTTCTATTGAAAACATAACAAAATCTTCGACCCATCTTCAACAACTCATGATGTCGAATGAACTGTCTTGACATCTTTTTCGACATGTTGATCCAGATGTTGAAACACTTCAACACAACATGTTTGGGCGCACAAAAGGATTCCTTGCTTAATGTATTCTTTATATTGCAAGATCTTGTACATATACATTGCTACTATATTTGTTTTACAAAATTAATGCCAACCTTAAAATAAAGAACTTACAATCTCCCCCTTTGGCAAATTTTGACTAAAATAAATAATAACAAAATACATTACATCAGACTTCAGTAGCAAAAACAAAAACAAAAAAAAACAACCTTTTCTTGATCATGTTAGAACATGTTGCTAAACATCTTCCTCAGTAGCCTACTTTCCTTCAGTGGAAATAGAAGTGGAGAAGGTAGTAGAAAGTCCTCCTGAACTATGAGAAATAGCTCCTGAACTCTGAGTAGAAAGTCCTCAACTCTTGAAAGTGCAGACCCACTACTACCCCTATCCATTCAGGTTCCCAAAATCATCCCTCACAAGCTGAGAGACTCATTCCTTCGGAGAGGCCATGGTTCCATGAGAGAACAAGGCACTCATTCTCTAATGCAACAACTCAAGACACAAGTCACAAGGACTAAGCTACAACATTCATCTTGACATCCCAGACACGACACATGCTACACACACTGAATACATCCAATACAGACATTGAAAAAAACCATCACAACACTAGAAACACCAGACTTTCTCTCCCCCTTTTTAGCCAAAAATTGGCAAAAACAACCCACATAGTACCAAACCCATGCATTATTCATCCAGATACAAAAGAACCCCATCAGAAGAAAGAAGGATGAAAACACACATTGTCTGAAGGAGAAAGATAGCTCTATATAGATAGGAAAAAGCTAACCTTGAAAGTAACAAAGGTACCTTGAAAAACATATGCATTATCAACCAATGGCCCTTTATTTTAGGCGCAAAAGCTTCTATACCCAATAAAGGGAACCGGCCAAAACAAGCTTTGTATAAGCACGCGTTTCACACCTACACCATCCACTCAACAATCCTGGTTATCCTCAAAACACATATGTTCTGAGACATGGTCTGACATCCCACCATATACTGTTTGATATCAACAATATAACAACATGGTCCACAATTTCATTAGTATCCACAGATACACTGCAGATAGCAGCTTTATTCCATAAGACTTTTGGACACACAAGGCATTCCTCATTTAGTAGCACATGTCACAACATGATGTGTAACATCACAGAACCTGGTTAAGGTACTACTCCCCCTTAACTTCACAAAACCAGCTACACAGAATTGTAACACACTCCCCCGATCAAGAATACTACATGATTCTCTGTACTTTGATGAAAGGAAAACATAAGACACATCTTCATGTCTTCAATAGCTCACCATTTGTTCAATCTCAATTGAACACATTCACTTCTTATACCAAAGCATACTTAATCCCTTCTTGGTTTGCTGTTACCAAAAACTACACATGTTGACCAACTTCTTGCATGCAGGTTCTGACCCTAAGCCTTCATACACCAATGGTCATACAATCCAAACAATATACATCCATACTAACTCTAAAATCAAAATGAATGATCACAATCAGACTTCTAAGCAATCAATACTTGATCTACTTTAGCCTACTCTACATGTTTCTTTCAAGACAGGTCATATGCTTCATCATTCTCCCATATGATTAGGTAGGATAAAATTAGAAACCATGTAGACAAACACCCTAGATAATGTCGTAACACCAATCAAAACATCTTCTAAACATCAAGACCTCATTACTAAGAATATTGATATGCTCCACCAACTGGACTTACTATAGCATAGTAATCCAAGAACTGAAAATCTTCACCAATACTGTGCCACTAGCTTGAATCAGAAATCTAGAAAGAGAGATAAACTCTCATTCACCTTCAAGAAGAACAAATCTCCTTAAGTCTTCAACTTTTCACTCCTCTGCCCAATAGCAACTTGTTCCAAGATAATCCTCAAGACCAACCAGCTGCCACACTCTGATTATCTTGATTCTTTGAATCCACTATAGAGATCAACCAATTGCCACATTTTGATCACCTCATTTAGGAATCCTCATATGAAAATCTAACTGCCACACTTTGTCTTCTTCACGTATATCTGAAATCTTTCAAAGATATCTTAATTAATAAAATTGATCTCCAGCAAATTGTCAAGATAACAGTCGTTTTTAAGCATTCAATCCATGTAGACCATTCTATCTTAAATTGATGTGCCACTTCACCAATTAAGATTCTAATGTTGAACTAAATGTTAGAACATTGTTAGTCCACATCAAGCTATTAAATTCAACCCATTCTTCTTCCACTAGAAAGAACATCCTTCCTTAACAGAACAAGAGTTCCATGCTCTCATAGACTTGATTCATCAACCAAGTTTGAGTAGACAACCTCCATTATGTTGATTCTGCAGAAATTCCTAACAATATCACATATTGTTAAGAAACTCCCATTGTTTCTCCAAAGTCTTCAAACCTGCCACTGTCTGAATCTTCAGAAGGAATAGTTCAAAACTATACCTTGTAGCTATACCAAGGATGACACTTATCCTTGAGTAAATCAGTCTTCATAAAGTCCTGATGATTTTGTCAATTATAACTTCATGATTCTAACCACCTTCCTTGTCATGGAAAGAACAAAACTCCATATGCATTCATCAAAAACAGTATGCACTCTTGTATTAATAAATCACAGATAACACTTCTTGACTCACCCTTTCATGAACAACCAAATCTCTTTATGAAGATGAGCGTTAGTTACCCAGTACACTTTCTGAACCATAAAATTCAGACTGCGGATATATATACTTCTCAGATAAATACTAAGTCTCCCATCAAAGTATCCACCTTTATGCATCATATAAACAATAGATAAATACCAAGTCTCCCATCAAGGTATGCACTATTGGACAGATAAGATTACCTTCTCACACAAGATAGGATATGTTATCTGACTTCTTCTTCTTCTGCAGACATCTGACACGTTCTGAGATGATGTTCTAACATTCCTTCAGATATCAGTATCAGTCACATACACCTCCATACAAACACATGCAGGTGAACACATGGGAATCAACCACCAGTAGTTGATCAAGCTATCAGATCAAAACACCAATCTATGCAGTAGCTGGAACACTTCAACAGACTTCTCCTTCAGACTCAGTATTCAGACTATCTGATTTGAGATGTCTTCACACACAATATAGCAACTGATCAGCTATATACACATCAATCAACTCCACAAGGTGATACAGTTTGACATTCATGTACAAGGAGTCTCTATGAAACAATACTCCTTGAAACTCAGGTACTCCACTCCTGCAGCAAGGACCAAAAATAAATTTTCCTCAGGAGAACAAGACATGTTTATCACTTTTTGATCAACACACACAGCTAAGAGAAGTTCCAGGGACAAAACCTTCTTAGACACACCATACAGATGCATCCTCTTCCAGATCAGGAGTAGGTTCCAAACATCTGTGATATAACCACAATAGTTTAGCACCCAAGCATCTATACAGCCAGCCCTTAGACAACAAAATCATTCCTAATTCTGATGTGATATTCTATCAAAGGATATGACATCATTCCAAGGATCACACAAAGAGATCTACAGACAGAGATAGGCCAGTTTAAAACAATCTTCAGATATCTAAATAACCACTTCTCTTCACAGTGCCTTGAGTGTACTTGAAAAATAGTCTCCAAGTATCATTAGCACCGTTGACAGAAGCAGATAGACATATATCCCCAACACCATAGGATATATCTCCAGAGAAGAGCAACCTTCTCAAACATCAGGAGTTATCAGATAGATTAGCAGTAGATACAAACTCCTCAGATACTTCAAGTGTCACAAATCAGCCATAGCAATATCTCCAGGTGACACCAACAACCATAGGTTTGAAACTAAATTAAACCTATCATATCAGCAGCATACCACCATGCTAGAACATCAAAATAGTCCATCCTCCACTTCTAGGGACCATTCACACAACAAATAACTTTTCAGTAGACCACTTCTACCTTGACCATGAACCAGAAAGTATCCCCCTTGGATCTCATCCAGAAACAGACTAGGATGCATGCTCTGATACCAATTGAAATTCTGGTATGACAGACTCAGATGTTAAATACAATGTTGAGACATTTGATATGTTACTAATGAACATGGCAAGGCACAAACAACAGCAGTCTAATATTCTGATATACCAGATTAAAACATTCTTCAGAATGTTTAGACATCTGATACGACATTCAGCACACATACTGCATAAAATAAAACAGAAAAGCTGTAAAGAACACATTCAAATTGTTAACCCAGTTCGATGCAAACTCATCTACTATAGGGGCTACCAAGCCAGGAAGGAAATCCACTATGTAGTATCAATTCAAAGAGTTCTCAACAAACACCTACAATTTACAATCTTCTCACTTAATAACTACCAATGCAACTTCTACTTAGGAAATCCTAAATATGAGAAACTCATCCTCAATTCCAATCACCTCAGTGATGTCTCGCAGTCCCAACACTCAGTTGCTGATATTGACAGCTCTTTACCTCACCAACAATTCAAACCAGAAGTCACACTTCCATGACAGCACCTCAACCTTGCTTCACAACTTCAATCAAGAACACAACATCTCTTGCTTAAAAGCTTCGAGACTCATAAATAAAATAGCCATAACATTAAACCTTGTTGCGCACGGCTGCCACAAGAACACAACCCTAATGATATGTCTATTATATTTTCGATTGGTTGCTAAATCTAGGTTACAAGGTTTCTTTTTATAATCTATTCCCAACTGGATTTAGGCCTAAAAAATACAGCATAACAACTGCTACAATAATGCAGAAAAATCTGCTACAAATAAAAAGATCTTTAAATCAAGAACTCCCTACAATATCTCTAAATATAGAAACTCTATATTTATTCAATATTTGAAATTTGTCTTCAATGTAAATTTGATTCTTCAAGATCTTTAAAAACAACGCCACTTGGATTGATTCAAATCTTCTAAAAAAATTGTTGTTGAAAACATAACATAATCTTCAACCCATCTTAGCAGTTCATGATGTCAAATGAACTGTCTTGACATCTTCTTCGACATGTTGATCCAGATGTTGAAACACTTCAATACAACATGGTTGGGCGCACAAAAGGATTCCTTGCTTAATGTATTCTTTATATTGCAAGATCATGTACATATACATTGCTGCTATATTTGTTTTACAAAATTAATGCCAACCTTAAAATATAGAACTTACACATTTAGTTTCTTTAATAGCCTCATCAAGCTTCTTTTCACTCTGTCATCACCAAGAAATTAAACTTCTTTACTCCTAGAATTTAATTAAAGTGCAAAATAGGAACAATGGCAATTTTATGTGTACCATGTGTAAACATCAACATGTTATCCCGTCATCAATAAGTGATATCATTATTGAACTTCCAAGGTCAACCAAATAGAATATGACAAACATCCATATCAAGAACATCACAAAGTATTTCTTCTCTGTAATGTTTTCTGATGGAGATAGGAAATATCCAAGCTAGTGTTACTCAAAATTTGGGGCCCTTGCTTACCCAACTGAGGGTGTATGGATTCACAAGAGGTTCTATGGACAACTTCAAAAAATCTATCAATTTCTGCGACACCAGATTCTTCGTGCTTCCATAATCCACAATTTGAACACACGCTTTGTTCTTAATAAAACAATGTGTTTTGAAAAAATTCTTGCGTTGGCCTTCATCTTTGGATGCTTGTAAAATTATCTATAACACAAAATTTACTCTCTCATCAAATTCTAACTTTGCAAACTCAACCTCTTCATATTCATCATCCTCAACTGTAGGTTATTCTCTTTCCTTTTCCTCCCTTTCTGTTTCAACAATAACGTCTCTCCTTGTTGGACAAACATTTGATTTGTGGCTTCTTCCATTATAACGATAACAATTGCCTCTGGTTGGTTTAATATATAAATTATTCTTCCTATGGTCGGATGCTTTATCCAGTTGCACATTGTTAGAGTTGTTAGATCCCTTGTTCCGAGGGTTGGGGTCCTGGTTATTGCACTCTTTTCCTTGTCACCTTTGATTCAAAGTTATTATGAGGCGAATACCTTCTTCTAAAAGATGAGAATTTTCTAGGGTTTTTTTCCATCAATTATACCTTCAAATCTAGATTGGATGCTGCAACAACAGTTCATATAGTATGTAATCCCATTTTCTCATGCAAGGATCCCTTTAAGCCATTGATGTATCAAGCCACTTCCTGGTTCTCAGATTCTCCTAATTCATTGCACTCAGAAAAACACAGGAACTCATATGTGTATTTTTTCATAGTTCTCTTTTCCTAAACACACTAAATACACATTTTATAAAGAATTTTTTCATAAACTTCTGGTAAAAACCACTCCAGCATCAATTTTTTCATTCTTTGCCAAGTTTAGATTGGCCATTTCCTTTACCTCTACCATTGAACAACAAGTTTATCCCACAAAACAACAATAATACTCTTCACCCTGATTGCCACCATCTTAACTTGTTTGTTCCCTAGAATACTTGTGACATCGAAGAACCGGCCAACGCCGATCTGCCAATCTAGAAATTCCCCCACTCTCATCGTTCCATAAAACAATGGAATATCAGTCTTCACTCGATAGTCATGGTTATATTTTCGATTCCTATTATAAACTACCTCTTCCTCGTAGGAATCTTCTTCTTCAAAACTCGGAATTTCAACAATAACAACACAATTGTTTCCACACTACATAACCATAATTTATTCTCTTCACATGTCTCTTCGCTTATTCATAATGTTATTGTCGTTGTTCACTTGATTTGCTAAGTCTCCATCTGTTCAGCCAAAGCAATTAAAGTTGTATTAAATGCCGCAAAATTCTCTCAAGATCTTTTCCATGGTTAATCCAATTGTGAAAAGAAATAGGAGAAACTTGTTCTGATACTACCAAATGCAGTCGGAAACACTATGGTTTAACAAACATTAAACTTAGAATGAAAGCACAAGTTTGCGAGCGACAAACCTATCAGATAAATCTTTGGAATCCACCCGATAGAGAAAAGTATTGTATATTATTTATGAAAAATGATAATCCTAACGGTCACGCCCAAAGTGTTTTAATACAAGGGAAAAAAAGAAACTATAATGAACTTTTAATCCAAAAGACAAATAAATAAATAAATGCGTAAAATATTAAAAATGTTCCTTTTGAGTTTGAAATAAACTCGGATGACTTAAAAAACCCATAATTCACGGCAAAGCGTTGAGTTGGATCCGTGAGCCGATTCTCTGTCCAAAAAGGTATAATAATAATAATTATTATTATTATTTTGACATTGGACGTCAAACTTGCAAAAATATTGAACATTTCCGACACACAACTTCTTCTTCGATACACATAGTCAATCTTTTTACGTAAGATGTAGAAATTATAGATTCTTATGCTAGAACATGAAACTACTTTCTCAGATTTTTTATAACTTTTATAATAACTTTTATATAAATCATAAAGGTCCCCTCTCTTGTAAACTCTCTTCTAAATGATATATAATTTTTTATCAAATTGTGTAATTAAATACTAGTATATTTGTTTTCCTTCCTCCTTTATAGGGATGTCAATGGGGTTGAGAATGTGTGGATGATGCTTTCCCGTCCCCTGCCTCGCCCACAAATATTTTTTCAATCCTCGTCCCTAATTTCCATCACGGGGGAATATTATTCCCTATCCCCATCCCCACGGAGAATCGGAAATCCACATAGATCGAATTTTAATCAATTTTATTATTTTCTATCAAAATTATGACACTAGTATTTCGTTATTATTATTATTATTATTATTATTATTATTATTATTATTATTATTATTTAAAGTAACATACATTTTTCATCTTTCTTTGTTTAAAAATAAAAAACACGTCTTGCATCGATAACTAAAAAACGCAAAAACACTTGCAGTTACGAAAACATAGTCACTAATTTACTAATTAAATGAAAAACAAATTACTAATTTAAATACAGTGAATTGAATTGAAGAGTAATTACCTTAAGAGAGTTGTTGTGGTGATGAGACTATAGGAGATGAGAAATGAAAGAGACAAAAATAATTGACCCAATAAGAATAAAATCCGGTACGTAATGGGTGCATTTTTTTTAGGATTGTGTACTTGGATAATAAAACAATACGGTATACATTGAAAAAGAAATTGATGGGCTAACGAGTCTTCATTTTCTAATAATTTAGTTATTTTTTATAAAAAGATTAAAATTTATATGATTATATATTATATATAAAAATTAATTAATATAGTCAAAGTTGAGAAATCCGAGAGTTGGGGGAAATTTTTCCTCCATCCCTGTTCCCACAGGGAAAAAAAACTCCAATTTTAAAATTCTAAATAGATAATCTTTACATGAATCCTCGTTAACCGACACAAATTGATATCTCTACTCCTTTATTTGCATACCTTTTGGGTTTGCTATTTGTTGTATACCTTTGCATTTGCTTTTTGCTATACACTATTATCTTTGTTGACTAAAGTAAAATTGTTTTTTATTCACCAAACAACACCTACTTTATAAACCAAGTCAAATACACTGCAACTATGAGATCTGAAATTCGCAACAAAGTAAAAAATTCTTAATTGTTGGACTCTGATTATTGATCACACAATTGGCACTATAGCTGACCCAAATCTATTTAAAAATACTATTCAAAATATCAGTTGTCTAATCTTTATTCAACGATTTCGTACAGGTCAAAATAAAATTCACAAATTACCCCGCACATCTTTTTGCTATTTTAGCTTCTCCATTTGAAAGAGACATTGGTAAAGCAAGAAAAACATAACAAGAGAATTTTAAATGAAAACATCCAAACGACAAAAAGCTTCCTTAAATTACAAGTAACTTCAAATTGGCGCATTTAGCATAGATTGTGACTACATTATTTATTGAAAGAAGATTTAACTTAGCCTCTAGAGAAGAATTTCTTGCGAATTGAGTTGATAAGATCAGAACTTCTTGATAAATTCATAAATGTGATTGGTGACATCCTCAGCAGCTTCTTGGTTGTTGAAATGAGCCACACCTTCTTGTATAACCACTTCCTCTAAATTTGGCACATGTTTCTTGAAACCACCACTCTCAATGTATTGCTTTGTACCCATTGAAACATAAACTAAATCTAAATCACCTGTGATGAACTTCACTGGTACCTTAATTTGTGCTCCAGTCCATGCTGCTGTCAGTTCCCAGTTTCTGTAAACAAAATAAATAGACATGAGCACTGTAACATTAATGGCATGTGACTGGCCTATTTGTGAAAATTACGCGCATGAGAGTGGGCTCCACTCAAAATCTTAGACCTAAGAGAGTGCTTCTCTCAAAATCTTAAGTGCTAATAATTTATGTATTGAATTAGTTCAAATGACACTGCTAGTAGACAGTAGGACACGCTCTCTTGAATTAATCTGTCGTAGAGTCAGATATCAATTTTTTTTTAAATGGGGAGAAAAGAATAGGGACTTACAAGTTGAGATTTCTGTAGTAGTTAAGGCCACCTGTGAATCCCGTCTTTTCGAATTTAGAAGCATAGTAATTGAGGTCTTCTTGAGAGAGCCATGAAGGGAGGGGCTTTGAAATTAAATCTTGAGGGTTAGGAACCGTTTCCTCTTTGGGTATGATTGGTGGCCCAGGATCCCTGGTTGTAAGCATGTGCTTGAGCACCAGTTCTGGTGTACCTTTTGCAAATTCAGCTTCTATTTTCCCTGGTTCCTGTCACATGGATTTAAATTGGATCATTAGGCTGGAACCACTTCACGAAAGAACTGACCCTCGAACCGAATTAATCGGTTCAGTAGTGGTAAAAACAAAAAACAAAAAACAGAATTAGGATTAAACTATATCAACATATGAACCTGAAATCTGCAGACATAATAATCATCTCCAAACAGAGCTCGCATGCCATCAACAGGTTTGATTTTGGGATTTCTTGGAAAATAAGGAACACTCAGACACACATAAGCTTTCACTTTCTCAGGTCGAAGCAGACAGATATTCCAACCAATGATAGCACCCCAATCATGAGCCACCAGAAACACTTGTTCAACACCGAGTGAGTCGATAAGAGCAACAATATCACCAACCAGATGGAAAATTGTGTAGCTGCTAATCGAAGAAGGAGCTTCGGTGTCTCCGTAGCCGCGGAGATCCGGAGCCACCGCGCGGTAACCGAGGGAACCGAGAGCAGCAATCTGGTGGCGCCAAGAGTACCAGAGTTCAGGGAAGCCATGAAGGAACAAAACTACCGGTCCTTCTTTGCCTTTCTCTGCGACATGCATTTTGATGCCATTTACATCCACTGTTCTGTGTTCTATTCCTTCCATTATCGATTTCTTTGGTTTTAACTGTTATGAGAGATTGTTGTTAAGTGTTGGTATTTAAATAAGCTAGCGATGAAATGGTTAATTGAATTTGGCGATTCTTACAAAGAAGAGTTAATTAATTTCTTATTCAATTCACTAACCATAATATATATATACCATTAGGTGAACAAAGTGATACATTCCTTATTCAATAAAATTTAATGTATTTAATCTATACATTGAATGATATACCTTAGTTCTTATTAAAAAAATTGAAAACGGAAATTAGAGTAAATTAGAAATATTATTAATTTTTTTATTTAAATAAAATCATGGTTATTAATTAATTATTATTTCATATAGATCAAAAACATTAAGTTATTTAACTAATATAAAAAATAGTCTTTTTATCAAAAGAAAAATAACAAAGATAGTACTACTTATAAGTATATTTAATGAAATTAGGGATCACAAATTGACCAAATACTACTAATAAATAACGTGTACTCCCTAAGATTTGAAATATACATAAAATTCAACATAAGTTGAAATATGAAGAAGTAGATTACTTCTTAGAAAAGTCATTGAGATGTATGGTAAATCAGTTATGTGATTGATGATTAAAAAACAAGTTAGAATATAAGATTTTATTTTGTTAATTTGTATTTGATGTATAGTGTTGGATAGAGACAGAATAAAATATGTTAAATATAAATGGTTGTCCTATTATGTGTTTATATACATAATAATATATAGATAATTTTATTTTATTATATTATATTTTTAATATAGTATGACATAATATATATATATATATATATATATATATATATATATATATATATATATATATATATATATATATATATATATATATATATATATATATATATATATATATATATATATATATATATATATATATATATATATATATATATATATATAATATTTAAATGATAAATTTGTCTTTTGTGAAACAACTAATTATTTATATTGAATATTTTATAATATTTCTAAAAAAATTGTTAGTTAACAAAACATTCTAAAAAAAATTAAGTAAATAACTTAAGAAAATCATAAACAATATTAAAAATAATATGTATATCTAGGTCTTATTGATAAATCATAAATCTTACTACTAGATAAGGAACATGGTTTGTGGAACTAAAGACTTATCTTATCTTGTTAAGAGATATGGGAACTTGTGATAGTGGATGTTTAAGCTGCAAAAATAATGTTATGAATTTAATAAAAATATTTTGACAGTGTAAACCGTCAAATAATCATAATTATTTATTAGTTTAAAATATTTGACTTTTTTTTTAACTTTTTTTTTAAATAATATAATTAAATGATTATGATGCATATAAAAAATTTTATACTCAAAAGTAGAATCCAATCTGACATGGTTAGAATCGTCAAAAGTTCTACAATGAAATTTACTATCTACATTACAAAATTTTATTACATGAGTAGACTATTGTGCCCTTTTTCTTTTTCAAATTTACACTGATTTTTGGGCATAATAGTAATCTACTATCTATATTACAAAACTTAATTGCATGAGTAGACTATTGTGCCCTTTTTCCTTTTCAATTTTACATAGACTTTTAGGCATAATAGTAATTAACAAATCAACTAAAAATAATCTCACCAAATGATCCCTCTCATGCCATCTGTCATCACTACATTGGGTTACACAAAATCACTTGTTTTCCTTCCCACCTAAATCATGCTACTCTCTCTCTCTCTCTCTCTCTCTCTCTCTCTCTCTCTCTCTCTCTCTCTCTCTCTCTCTCTCTCTCTCTCTCTCTCTCTCTCTCTCTCTCTCATTGTTGCTTCTTGCTTCAATTTTTCATTTTCCATTTTCTCTCATTTCTATTTCCCCTCAAAACCCTAGCCTCCGTCGCCCCCTTTCTCCCTCATCTCGTCTCCGTCTCTGATTCTCCCGCATCTTCTACTTTCCACGGGTCCTCTTGATTCCAATATGAAAAGGTATAAATAAAATCTAGCCAATCTACTTTATTCTCATTACTTTCATTTTTCAACCTCTCTATTTTTATCTCTCATGTGGTTCTCATCCTATAAACTTTCATATTCCCTTATTTGTTGTTGAAATTTTACAAGCTGTTGTTGAAACTTTATTTCCAGTTTATGATATATTTTATTTAATGGTTGACATCTTTCATGTATTTTGCAGGTAGGTATAGTGAAATATTGTGGGAGATTCTCCTAAATGTCGTATTTACCTTCATGGGCTATGTTTAAATCATGGTAAGTTTCATTTAGTTTAAGTTCCTGTTACGATTTTGAGTTCATGTTGTGTTCCTCGTGTTGTTTTTGTAGATCTGGCGTGAAACATAATATACATGTATTACTTTGAATTTCTCATGTTGGTGCAATCATATTCTGATAATAATGCTTTCTTATATGGTCAATTATTATTTCAGTTGAACATAAATATTGGTGATTTTGTCCTTTGTTTCAATCAATTTGCAGCTACACTTAAATTGTTCTAAAAGTTGCATCATTTTTATACCGGGTTGAACAAGGGTATTTCAATCATTTTGTAGCTACACTTAAATTGTTCTAAAAGTTGCAGCTAATTTCTCAACAAAGAGCTTCATTATAACATGCTACTCTTATTATGACAGACTGTTGAAATCGTATTCACATGTCTTACTCCCTGAGTTTGTTTTAATTGCTTCTCATGTTATGTACTCCAAGTTTAAAACTTGATATCAACATGTCTTGATGAGCTTTCATCAAACATTTTTTTTTAGAATTCAAGTTATATTTTGATGTGTCCTTTATATTTACAAAATTCAAGTTATAGATATATGAACTCAATTCCCATGAATTTCTATTTTACTTCAACCAACGCACCTAACAACAACACATCTCAATAATACTTTCAGGTAAAGTCCCCACAAGCGTCGTCCTAGACTATCACCTGAGTACTTGTCATTGAACAAGTTTGTTATTTCCTTGGTGAAGCATTTCATGGAAGCCAATAAGTCAGTTGCATCAATCTGCCATGGCCAACAGATTTTAGCAGTTGCGGATACGATAAACCTTAAGTCCGTCGATGATTAAGTTAACAATGTTGTAATCGCTGCGAACAAGGCCGCCATTGTTGCAAGAGTTGTTAATTTGCTTTCATTTTCAATGTAAATTTTACTAATACAGTGTGATTTGATTAACTTAATTAACATAAACATCTTTAATCAGGTTATTGTTGTTGATAACTACTTCACTGGATCGAAGGACAATCTCAAAAAATGGATTAGTCATCCAAGATTTGAGCTTATATGCATGGTAAAGTCCATCTTTATTTACTAAATGTATAAAAAAAATTGTTGAACTGAAGTTAAGAGTTTTTCATATGAACTATCACAGAGCTGAAGTTAAGAGTTTTTCATATGAACATAGAAAACAAAAATTCAGAAATATGTATATAACAAACATCACCACAACATTTTCAAGTCCCTAAGCTGGTGATAGTGACTATACATTGAAGCATGTTCAAATGTACAATATTGCAAACAACATTTAACCTTTTGATATGAAATATTATTACATGTAAAACATCAAATATGCTAAATTGCTAAGCACAACTTCAACAGAAATGCAACATAGTTGCCAATAGTTTTTGGCAAAGGCATGTTGTCAGGTGATCATGCTTGGACATATTCTCTTACACCATCTACAAAATGTTTAAGATCCATTAAACTTTAACCTCCTCTATCAAATACTGAAATACATATATAGAAATTAAAGCTTGTAACAAGCCAAGAAACTGAGATAATTCTTGAGGTTTAACCTTTAAAAATAAGAGAAGCCTGAATTGCTTCATATTCCGCTCCAACATTTTTATCCTTTAAGCATTTAAAAAACAACAACATATTTGTTAAGATTGAGGCAAAAACATAAGAAGTTGTAACCTAAAATCAAAGGGACAAAATTTAGTCAGAACTGAATGTAAATATAGATATAATTAGGGGTCTTATTTCACTAATGTGAGTGATCTCAAACAACAATGTTAGAACTTCTATTAAAAACTTGAACCACTATTTCTAAATCAAATTATACTAGATTTAGTTATTCAAGCATGATAAATACAAAATCATATCAAAAAGTTAAACATTATATCCTAAATTACTAGATTTAGTTATTCAAGCAAGTTAAACATTATAGACCAAATTACTAAAGAAATACCCTAGGAATATGTGTGATCCAGAATGAGCGAATATCTTGAGATTGCAACGTCCAAAGAACAACCTCTGATGGATTATAATATCTTACTGAACACCCAATTAACACCTCAGAATTCTGAATCTATTGTTTAGGGGGGAAAAAGGCACTACAAGGGAAAAACAGCAAGGGGTAAATTTTACTAATACAATGTGATCTTTTTAACTTCATTAACATAAACATCTTTAATCAGGTCATTGTTGTTTATAACTACTTCACTGGATCGAATGACAACCTCAAAAAATGGAATGGTCATCCAAGATTTGAGCTTATATGCATGGTAAAGTCCATCTTTATTTACTATATGTATACAAATTTTTGTTGATGTATTACATTGAATGGTAATTTATTTTTTATTCTATTTAGTAGTATTTCTATGAACACTTGTATGAGGTTGTAAAATGATTTCCCTTATCTTAAAAGGATACAAAGGTTGTTTCTAAATGAATTGCAATTTTGATCATTTTCCATTATGAAAGTTGACAATTGTGATAATGATAAATTGTGTTCTTATAAATTGTGTTATTAGACTTGTTTCACGTGCTGCATTGACCTATCTGAAGCCAATCCAGATACAATAAAGAGAGCACACGCCGTTCATCCAATCACACTTGTACAAATACAGTGGTCTCTCTGGACTCGTGACATTGAGGATGAGATAGTTCCTCTATGCAGGTTAGTTTGAGTTCCTCTCCAAGTTTGAACCAGTTGCTCTTGGTTGTGTTTGTGTTATATGAGATTTTACTTATTTAAAGCTTTTGTTGATATAGAGAACTCTTGGTTGTGTTAATGTTATATGAGATTTTACTTATTTAAAGCTTATGTTGATATAGAGAACTTGGTATTGGAATCGTACCCTATAGTCCTCTTGGTCGTGGTTTTTTAGGTGGCAAAGGTGTTCTGGAAAATGTGTCGGCAGTTAGCAACCTGGTATTGCATTTTAGCAGTTAAATTTAATGCGTTTTTCTGTTGCTTGCTGTGGAATTATTAATAGATGTGCAAAATCTTATTCATGGGATATCATTCTTTTATGTATAACAAGCAATAAAGTACAGACTCTGTAATCCAAAACAAAAGTTCAATATGTTCTGAATTCTGATGTTAATTAGAGAACATACAGCAAAACATATTCTAGGAGATTATTAATAGATTGTCTTCGAGTGCATATAAGGCGGAGTAACACACATGACCAAAAATTGACACATTTAAATAGTAGTTAAAAAGGGTCCCATCAGTATTAAACCATTATGAAATAGAATCCTTATTTGATTTGCCACACTCTGAGGTTAACTTACACAGAAGTTCCAAAAACCTAAAACTTAAGAAGGCCCTATTTATTGATGCTTATACTTTTTAAGTCCAAAACATACCCAGGTGGTCTAGAAATACACATACAAACCTACGTGACCCATGAGTACAATTGATGCCAAGGACAACCTTTGTCTACTTATTTCATTCTCAGATAAGCTCAGAACTTTTTGATGAATTCGTAAATGTGATTACTGATTTCCTCTGATGCTTCTTCATTGTTGAAATGAGCCACACCTTTCTGCACAATCACTTCCTCCAAATTGGGCACATCTTCCTTGAATCCTCCACTGTTAATATATTCCTTCGTGCGTGGCGATGTGAATACCATGTCTAACTCACCTGTAATGTATTTCACAGGCACCTTGATTTTCACTCCACTCCATGGCGCTGTGAGCTCCCAATTTCTGCAATACAAATATTTCAACTGTCATTAGAATTGAGACTCTTTTCATAGTTGGTTTTTATTAGTCAAAAACCATTCTTGAAGCATAAAGAAACAGAAAACTACAAGTTAAGATTTCTATAGTAGTTCAATCCTCCGGTGAAGCCAGTTTTCTCAAATTTGGAGACATAATAAGCAAGATCATCTTCTGTGAGCCAAGATGGCAGAGTGTCGGGTGTATCCGGGTTGAATCCAATTCCATACTTTCCCTTCGGAAGAATCGGAGGACCAGTTTGGCGAGTTGTGAAGATATTTTTCAGCACATATGCAATGCCAGCCTCAGCTATCTCAGCTTCCATTCTGCCCGGTTCCTGTAACAAAGATCAAAAACACCGTCCAAGAAAATGGAATTAACAAAATATTATTGATTATTTATATGTATAAGAATATGGACAAGAACCTGAAATCTGCATATATAATAATCTTCACCATAAGCAGCACGCAAGCCCTCTACGGTTCTGAATTTAGGGTTTCTACGGATGAATGGAACACTGAGACACACATAGGCTTTGATTCTTTCTGGCCGAAACATGCATAGATACCATCCAATGGAAGCACCCCAATCATGAGCCACGAGGAACACTTGTTCAACACCGAGTAAATCGATCAGAGCAACGATGTCACCTACTATATGAAAGCATGAGTAGCTGCTAGCTGAAGCTGGAGCATCGGTGTCGCCGTAGCCGCGGAGATCGGGAGCCACAGCGCGGTAGCCGAGGGAGCCGAGAGCGGCAATCTGGTGGCGCCAGGAGTACCAGAGTTCAGGGAAGCCGTGAAGGAACAATACGACTGGTCCTTCTTTGCCTTTTTCTGCGATGTGCATTTTGATTCCATTCACTTCAACTGTTCTGTGTTCTATTCCTTCCATTATCGATTTCTTTGGTGTAAATTGTGATGAGAGATTGCTGTGGAGTAAAGTGGATACTGAAATATAAACGGATAAGAGGCGTTTAGGGAATAAGAATCGGGTTTATGTTTACTAGTACTAGTACTTTACTAACCAGATTGGTATTATTATTACTATTTATTATTATTAAATTTCTTTATTTGAGCATATCCAGGTTAGTACTCAGTAGTCATTACTTAATTAATTACTACTATTGGATTATTATTAAATATATATATTCAATAATTGAGATGACAAGTTTACCAATGGTTCATGATAACACAATTTTATGTAATCCTTGGCCGAATATTATGGAAGTGACTTCACTTAAAGTTTCTGATATTATAAGCAAGTAAGCAACAATGGTAAAAGTTGGGATCCGAACTTAATTCACTCTATAGTTGGAGGAGCAAGTGCCAACAAAATTCTTAATACTCCATTATTTGAGGTAGTGCGGTCAGATAAGAGAATATGGAGGTTGGAGAATAATGGTATCTTCTCGGTTAAAAGTGTCTATAGGTATTGTGTTCGAGAAGCTATTGATACTTCACATCTTAGAGTGGATGAAAATTGGAATTTGATCTGGAATTTGAAGAGTCCTCCGAGAATCAAAAATTTCATGTGGAGGCTTTGTAGGAAATGTGTACCTACCAGAGTACGACTAAGGGATAAAGGTGTGAAATGTCCTAACTATTGTGTCGTGTGTAGGGATGAAGATGAAAGTTACACTCATTTATTTCTTCTATGTCCCAAGAGTATGGAATGTTGGGAGAAAGTAGGTATGTGGACAATTATGCAACAAAGATTGAATGTCGAAGACTCTTTCACCACCTTAATCCTTAATATTCTGCTGGTACTTAATAAAGATCAACAATCCATGTTCGCTACGGTTCTTTGGAGCATATGGAAAGGTAGAAATAATGCAGTGTGGAACAATCTTGATGATTCTTCAGATAATATTTGTCAGCGAGCAGCTCAACTGCTATCAGGTTAGACTAATGCTCAGATGGTTCGGTCGAACACTTCAAATAATCACAATAATACGCCAAGTATTATTAAGTGGACCAAACCTCCTGAAGGATTTCTTAAGTGTAATGTCGATGCTTCTTTTGTCAACCATAAGGTATAAATTGGAATTTGTATCAGAGATGAAAAAGGATCATTAGTCGCTGCTAGGACTGAGTGGATTACTCCTAGTACGAATGTTGATGTTGGAGAAGCGTTGGGTCTCTTGCAAGCTATTAAATGGGTTAAAGAGCTTGGACTAGATAATATGGTGTTTGAATTGGATTCTAAGAGCGTGGTAGATAATGTTAACATACTAGTATCAAATGAGTTGGAATTTGGTGTTATTACCAGAGAATGTAAACGCTTATTGTCATCTTTGTTTAGGAACTCTCATGTTGAGTTCATTAGGAGACAAGCGAATGAGGTTGCTCACGCTTTGGTACGAGTGGCTCCATCTCTTGCTAGTGTCCACAATTTTTATGATACTCCTACATGTATTCGAAATTTAATTATTAATGAAATGCATTAAGCTTTTTTCTGTCAAAAAAAAAGTTTACCAATGAGTAAAATACATCTCCAATCTTAAATTTAAAAACAATTTGTCAAAATAAGTTAAAATTTGTTTTAATTTTATAAAAAAGATTATACGAGTTGGATTACGAGCTCACAAAAAGTAGGGTAGACTTCAAGATTCAACAATCTTTAAACATTTTTTTATCACTCAACTATTACATTAAAAGAGAGCTAACAGATCAATACAAGAAGAGGAAAAAGGCTCATTAGGAGGAATGCAATACAACCCAGTTAAGAGAGAATTTTTATGGTCACCCCAGTTAAACGTGACACTCCCTAGTTTTCGAATATTTTCAAAATAACCCTAATCCTATTTACCCACTTAATTACATTTTTCACCCAAAAAAATCACTTTTTTCAACCCACAAAAACGAAATTCCCGGTACGCTCCCTTACGTTTTTTTTTTATTTTAAATTTTAGTCTTTTTCCGGCAAATCTGGATTATCAGATAATTTTTATCGGAAACTCAAATTCTGGTATTTATTATCGGTGATTTCAGTATTTTTGATGTAAATTGGAAAATTTTGATCAATTCTACGTGGGATTCCAATTTCCCGGTATTTAGCAAAATTTTAAGTGAATTTCAAATTTCTGGTATACCATGAATTTTCAGTTTTGCTTGAAATTACCGGTAACAAGTCTGTTAGGCAAAAAAATGCTTGCATTGTGCAGTCCAGAGCCGACATAGTCATCTTCGGATTCATGTAACGATTACTTTCATTTCTTCATCACAGACAAACTATGTATTATATGTAATCGATTCAAAATTAATATTATTTTCCATTTTTATGATGTTGATACTATACGTTTTCTGTATTATTAAATGATAGATTTTTTAGAGTCGAGTCGATGTATTAGCCTGGGCACATAATATTGGCAAGCAACATGGTATTATAGTTGTGACCATTCGTTCAGATAGTGCAAATGGAAAATGAGGTAGGAAGGATAAATTGACTATGGGTTGTAAGAGAGGAGGAAATTATAAAAGAAAATCGTCTGAAAGTAGTCAATCCTCGAAGAAGGATGGTCTATATAGTATGAAAGTGAAATGTCATTTTGGCTGAGATCTTCAGCAAATGGTATTGGTTGGAGGATGAGTGTTTCATGTGGGTTTCACATTCATAGACTATCTGATGATTTATCAGGACATGACATATTGGGCCACCTAAAATCTCATGAGAGACAGTTTGTGAATGACATGACGAAGTATAACATGCCTCCATGACATAATTTCCGCCTTGAAAGACAAAGATCCAGAAAACCTCATAAGTGTTACACAAGTGTATAAAACTAGATCTACGTACAATGCAAGCAAAAGAGGTTCATTGACGGAAATGCAAATGTTGTTGAGCCTTATTCATCAAGAAAAGTACATGTGTTGGAAAATATATAGGGAAGACTCAAATGTTGTTGCTAATATATTCTGGGCACATCCAGATTCAATGAAGTTGTTAAATATGTTTCACTTGGTTTTAATTTTTTATTGTACATGCAAGACGAATAAGTACCGGTTACCGTTGCTTGAGATTGCTAGCGTTACGCCAACAAAGTTACGTTTTTGGTAGGGTTTGCCTATATGGAATATGAAAGGGGAGAGAACTTCAAATGGGCACTGGAGAAGCTGAAAGAGTAGTTTTTTCAGAGAAATTGCTATCAAATGTTGTTGTGACAGATCGAGAACTTGCCTTAATGAATTCACTTCAAGATGGGTTTCCAAAGCCAACACATCTGTTATATTTGTTCCACATTTCCTAAAATGTTCGCATGAAATATAAGGAGTAGGTTAAATCAGAAAGACATGAACATGTCATGGATTTATGGAACAACATCATGTATGTTAATCGAGAGAGTGAGTATCTCGCACACTTGAAGTACTTTGAGACAATTTGTGTTGATATACCTTTGTTTGTTAAGTATGTGAATGAAACATGGTTGACACTGTATAAAGAAAGGTTTGTTGCTGCATGGACAAACAAAGTTACTCATCTGGGAAACACAACAACGAACAAGTATACCAATATCTTATTTCATTTAAATAATAAGTAAATTTGTTGTCTTATTGTGGTTTAATTATTGTGGTTTAGGGTGGATTCTGCGCATTGGAGACTAAAAAATATGTTAACGCATAGTCGGGGAGATTTGTGTCGTAGGTGGGATGTTGTTAACAACATCCTGAAGTTGCAGTTAGGTTCAATCAGAGTGTCATTTCAAAAAAGTATTATCAATATTGAGCATTGGTATAATACTCCATTATATACCAACTTGCACGGTTTTGTATCAAGACAATGAATATAACACATGGGGAAAGAGCTAGAAAGGGTAAAATTTGTTGGTACAAACAAGGATATTTGTGGTTGATTCATTAGATCTACACATGGGTTACCTTGTGTGTGCCAACTTGTTGGTCTCCAAATACATGGGTTGCCTATTCCTTTAGAGTCAATTCATGTTTTCTTGAAGAAATTACACATTCAAGAGCATACTAACGGTCCAGAGGATAGTGGTTCTAAGATGGACTTAGACGCAAAATGTGAAGAGTTGAAGACATATTTCAGATATTTAGATAGTGTTGGTCAGAGGGTGTTGAAGAAGAAAGTTAGGGAACTAACACATCCAACCATCTCTTTTATGTGTCCACCGCTAGTAAAGTATAAGCTAAAGAAGGAGTTAAGAAGAGCTGAAAGGATGAAGAGAGTGATGTGCATCGTGATTCCTCGTAGTGAGGCATCGCAAGGGAGTCAGACTACAAAGAGATCATGCACAAACCCAATAGATAGTCAACCTTCTAGTATGTCAGGTCAAAGTCAATCGTCCAATTTATCTTCTAGACATACTTATTTGTCTCAGTTTCCTAGTTTCATGTATCCATACATTGATAAAATTATTGATGTGGGTGACGATGAAAAATTTGGTTTTCGGACTATTGCAACTTTATTTGGATGGGGTGAAGAGTCATGGGCGTTGATTCAGACTCAGTTGGATATTCAGATTCATCAACACCCAAAATTGTTTTCCAAATTGTTTTATGACAATGTTGATGAAGTTAGGGATTTTCTTAAAAGTAAAACACTTGGGTGTACATGGTAGAGATAAATGGATGATGATTCCTTATATGGGTTATCCTATTACGACTAGGTGTATTACGATTTTTGTCTCCGTGTCAAGGACAATTAATAATACCTTTTCCCCTCTTATCATAGCTTCATATATGTATACGAGTAGGCATAAAATCATTGTTGTTGGTTTTATCAACAACAATCATTGAGTTAAGGTGAAATTTTAATCTGATAGTCATTTGCCTCACGTCACTACCTAGTGGAGAGAGAATTGTACTAAAGAGGCAAGAGCATGAGAATCAGTATATGTATGACGAATTAGGCATTGGAAGGAAGAACTTAGGAAGTCATATTAAATTTATATATAATCTTGTTGACATTATATATTTTTTACGTTTTAATATATTTATGAAAGACTTAGTGAGCAATATAATGTAATATGTGATTTTTCAAGTTCTGGACACATACCGGGAATTTCAGAGATTCTGAAATTTTCGGTATACCGGTAATTTTAAATGTCTGGTAACTTCATTTTTTGGGTAAATTTAAAAACACTGGTATATTAATACCGGGTATTTAAAATATCTGGTGATTTGATACCGAAAATTTCAAAATAACCGGTATAGACAAAAAAAATTGGTGATTCACATGCACTTCTATAAAAACACGCTTAAGTAAATTTGTGTTTCACATTTTTCTGCCATCGCCATCCACTGTTATTCCTAGAAAGGAACCAATACCAACATGTTTTGAAACATGTTCTGACATCCAACCATATATTGTCTACTAGAAGTGAAACAGTATGGTTCACAACTCCTTAAGAATCCAACATAGTTTGCAGTAGGCAGCTTTATTCCATATAACCTTTTGGGCACTTATGATACTCCTCATCTAGATCACAAGGACATGCACACCACAACCACTAAGTAAAAAAATAATCAAGAAATCATATTTAGTAGCACATGTCACAACATGATGTGTATCATCACAGAACCTAGTTAAGGTACAACTCACCCTTAACTTCACAAAATCAACTGCACAGAATTGTAACAAACTTCCCCTAACTAGGATACTTCATGCTTCTTTGCACTATGATGAAAGGAAAACATAAGACGCGTCTTCATGTCTTTAAGAGCTCACCCTCTGTTCAATTCCCAATTGAACACATTCACTTCTTGTACCAAAACACACTTGATCCCTTCTTGGTTTGTTGTTACCACAAACTGCACAAGCTGAACATCTTCAAACAAACAGGTTCTTCACACAACAATGACCTTTATAACCAATGGCCAACCAATCCACACAAACATCATTCAAACTAATTCTGACATTAGAATGAATGTCCACAGCCAGACTTCCAAGTAATCAATACATGATCTACTTCAGTCTCTTCTACATGTTTCTTCCAATACAAATCATCTACTTCATCATTCTCTCATATGATTAGGTAGGCTAAAAATAGAAACCATGTAGACAAACACCCCAAATAATGTACTAACACCTAGTTAGAACATTTACCACACACCAAGACCTTATCACCATGATCCTAAATGTGCTCCACCAACTGGACTTACTATAGCATAGTAATCCAATAACTGAAAATCTTTAACTGCACTGTGCCACCAACTTGAATCAAAAATCTAGAAAGAGAGATAAACTCTCACTCACCTTCAAGAAGAACAAATCTCCTTGAGTCTTCAACTCATCACTCTTCTGCCCATGAGTGATTTGTTCCAAGACAATCCTTAAGAACAACCAGCTGTCACACTCTGATTATCTTGATTCTTCGAATCCACTTTAGAGATCAACCAATTTACACATTTTGATCACCTTTTTATGAATCCTTATATGAAAAAGCCAATTGTCACACTTGTCTTTTTCACCTTTATCAGGAAATCTTCCAAAGATATCCTAATCAATAAAATTGATCTTCAACAAGCTGTCAAGATAACAGTCCTTTTGAAGCATTCAATCTCTGTAGATCATTCTATCTTAAACTGATGTGCCACTCCACCAATTAGATTTTGATGTTGAACTAGATGTTTGAACATTGTTAGTCCACATCCAGCTGTTAAATTCAGCTCCTTCTTCTGCCACTTAAAAGAACCCCTTCCTTTACATATAAGAGTTTCATGCTCTCATAGACTTGATTCATCAACCAAGTTTGAGTAAACAACCTCACATAGACTTTTAACACTTTATATACACATGTTGAGAGAAGTTGGTAGTCTACTAATGTGTATGATTTGGTTTTGTTTACACTTCAAAATAAATAATATGTTAACGGATATATGGCCATATGTGGTTTATTATCATGTAATGGGAGATTATGCAAGTGCAAACACATCCAGATAATCAAATTCTATCAGGTCTAGCGAGATCTATGATGGTCGTGGGATTTTTAGTACCAATCAAGGCTCATTAGAACTTGATAATTAAGTAATTTATTCGTATTTCTTGTTTATAGCACCACTAATCAAAAGAAAAATAGAAGCAAAAAGTCATGCTCTAAGGAAGCTGCACACATATGGGTAGAGAGAGCAGGAAGTGAGGTCTCAGGTAACTTCAATAGTGAAAATACTCGTGCATAATCAAGGTAAATACTATAGTCTCGCAAGACTAATTTTTGTAGATCATATTATTTTGGTGTTTGTCTATAAATATTAAAATTGTAACATGGATATATACTCTTTATTATAGAATTCAAATACACTGTTTTGCAAAGTCAGATTTTAGAATACAACAACATTCAACAAAAAGAAGAAGTGACGGGAAAGGGGAGAGATTTCTTACTTTATAAGAGGTTTTCATGTATAATCTGAATATGTTGATGAGGTGTTTTGCATGTTTCAATTCTTGAACCTAAAACTTTTCAACCCATAATAAAAAAAAATGATAGAGAAGAGGAAAAGTTTTGCAGGTTATAAGGAAGAATCCACAGTGAATTTTTGAGTTCTTCTGGTATTTCTACGAAATGTAAAATTTCTCATTGCTGAGACTAATTCCAGCCATGTTGTCAACATGATTCAGAATTGTTTCACCCCAATTTCATATTACATGTGTTGTTAACAAAATCATTTATCCTATCTACATTCTTGCGCTAACAACTTAGCTCTGAGAGGCAATTATGTAGATTTTTATTAACATGCTTTAGGTGTTATCTCTCATATAGTATGTCTTTTACTTGATCCAAAACATACCAATTAATATACAATTTTAAGTAATTATGCAGTTGTCTTAAGCAACCATGTGCATATGAAGAGATATCTTATTGCTCAACCTGAAGAGATAGATCAGGTATCTTATTAAGTAGACGTAGAACAGGCGGATCAGCTCAGAACTTCTTGATGAATTCGTAAATGTGATTACCGATTTCCTCTGCAGCTTCTTGATTGTTGAAGTGAGCCACACCTTTTTGCACAATAACTTCCTCCAAATTTGGCACGTCTTCCTTGAATCCTCCACCATGGACATACTCCTTCGCACCAGGCGTGGTGTATACCAGGTCTAATTCACCGGTAATGAATTTCACAGGCACCTTGATTTTCAGTCCATTCCATGGTGCCATCAACTCCCAATTTCTGTAATACAAGTAATAATTTCTCTCATTAGAATTGTGATCACTGCCTATCAACTATTAACACAATTTCTACAATACAAATAGTTCAACTGTCATTAGAATCGAGACTCTTTTCATAGTTGGTTTTATTAGTGAAAAACAATTGTTAAAGCATAAAGAAACAGAAAACTACAAGTTAATGTTTCTATAGTAGTTCAATCCTCCGGTGAAGCCAGTTTTCTCAAATTTGGAGACATAATAAGCAAGATCATCTTCTGTGAGCCAAGATGGCAGAGTGTCGGGTGTATCCGGGTTGAATCCAATTCCATACTCTCCCTTTGGAAGAATCGGAGGACCAGTTTGGCGAGTTGTGAGGATATTTTTCAGCACATAAGCAGTGCCAGCCTCAGCCATTTCAGCTTCCATTTTGCCTGGTTCCTGTGATACGGGTCAAAACAATTATAACAGAAATTTCTCACTTAATTTTACATAAACAAAGAAAATGATTGACCTGAAATCTGCACATATAATAGTCATCTCCATAAGCAGCGCGCCTAGCATCAAGGCTTTTGATTTTAGGGTTTCTACGGATGAATGGAACACTGAGACACACATAGGCTTTGATTCTTTCGGGGCGAAACATGCATAGATACCAACCAATGGAAGCACCCCAATCATGAGCCACGAGGAACACTTGTTCAACACCGAGTAAATCGATCAGAGCAACGATGTCACCTACTATATGAAAGCATGTGTAGCTGCTAGCTAAAGCTGGAGCATCGGTGTCGCCGTAGCCGCGGAGATCGGGAGCCACAGCGCGGTAGCCGAGGGAGCCGAGAGCGGCAATCTGGTGGCGCCAGGAGTACCAGAGTTCAGGGAAGCCGTGAAGGAACAAGACGACTGGTCCTTCTTTGCCTTTCTCAGCGATATGCATTTTGATGCCATTAACTTCAACTGTTCTGTGTTCTATTCCTTCCATTTTCTTTTTTTCTTCTTTTTCTCAGCAATAATGAGGAAAGAAACAAGTGTATGTTTGATAGTCACGAACAATAAACTACTGGTATATATGACGTCGCTGTTTACAAGGAAGAAAGTAATTTGGTTTCTGTTTATTATAATTATTTGTCTTTATCTTTGTTGATTTTAGTGTCAATACTCAATTTGGTTTTTGATTTTTCTTCCCTAAAGTTTTTTCCAATGTCAATTTTATCCAACTACTATTTGTTTACTTTCTCTAATTTTTCAGCGATCTCTCTTCTCTCTCTTTCAAGTTTCAAAGTCCCATTTCAAAATTGAATAATGAAATTTAGATACAATTATTTTTTTTTCTATAGGTATAATTCTAATATTCGTCCCCTATTTTCATTTTTCTTTTTCATATTTTAAAATCCTGAATTTCGATTCTCTATTTTCATATTTTTTTCTCACATTTTAAAACCTAAAATTTCATTTCCCCAATTTTCCTTTTCCTTTTATTTTTAATCCACTATTTTAAAATTTAAAATTTTGGTCCTCTAAAATTGGGGGACAGAGAGTTAAAAAATAAAAACATAGGAATTAAAATTCTGAATTTTAAATCAGAGGGATCAAAAATTAAAAAAAAAAAATTGAATAAATAGAGATCAAAATTTCGGATTTTAAAATAGATAATCAATACAAAAAAAAATAGTTGAACCAAAATTACAATAAAGCATTTTATATATAAATTGGAACATTAGTTAAATGAACCAATAAGATCGATCAAATTTGGAGGCTCAATTCAACAACTGTGTCCATTTAAGTTGGTGAATAAGTGTGTTCTTATTAGAGAGCCTCACACTAAAGCAAGACATTGTTACATCTCTAAGTTAGTGAATAAGTGTGCTCTTATTAGAGAGCCTCACACTTTAGCAAGACATTGTTACATCTCAACGGTTGGGGTCAACTCAACAATTTCAAGCACAAGACATTGCATTTATCCAACATTGTTATAACTATCATTTTTATATAAGTGTGACTTTACTTCACACCAAAGTATAGTTCATTACATATTTGAAAGTTTCATTTCTCTGACTATGCTTACTTGGGCGTTGAAGTGCTAATTTTGCAAGTACACTCATTATTCGACCAGCGAAGATATCTACTATAGTGTCAGAGACATTCCACGATGGACATTACGATCTACTACCTATTTTCTATTCTGTATTAGAATAATGTCACCTTCTGTAGGGATCGTCTCTTGATTGTCGCAAAATTCCACACCAGATTTCTCTAATCTCTTCCTTTGTGGCGCTACAATCTTTTATGTTGACTGATTTTGGTCGTCGTTAACTTTTGCAATTGTCAACAATGGTAGCCACCAAATTAACTTGACCCACGATTCGTATCAGTGTCGCCCATACGCATGATGTTTGGTCATCCTTCCAAGTGCTCCACGACAATGTTACATTAGTCTTCACCCATATGTTTAAATAACAATTTTCTCTGCCGAAAGAAGGTGCTCTAGTTCTTGTGACTTCTCCAATTATTGTATCTCACGAGATTGTGACTCCTTAACTGGTTGGACAAGAGAATTTCCAGGTCTCAATGTCATTTCAATTGTGTTACAATCCATATAATATAAATCATTACTACAAAAACACATGTAACCTTAGACGCGAAGTTGATTTAATATCGATTAAAGAGGTGAGGTATGGCGTCATGAAAAACTGCCACTTTACCCATCAGTTTAAAAATAAATGATGAGTTAGTTGAAATTGTCATGTGTTCGATCCTCAGGAATAAATTTTTTATATTTTCCAAACTAACACCATATACCTCTCAGTTTATTAACAAAACCAATGAGAATATATATATATATATATATATATATATATATATATATATATATATATATATATATATATATATATATATATATATATATATATATATATATATATATATATATATATATATATATATATATATATATATATATATATATATATATATATATATATACTTGCTACATTGTTTTTACAAAATATTAATAAATTAATTTGTTTACAAACTATATTATTTACATAGAATAGTATATTATTTTCACAAAATATTAAAGTAAAAATGTTGATTCTGATTCATCGTCATCACTGTTAGTGAAGAACAAATGTTGGATATATTGAAGAAGAACAGATATTAGGGATCTTTGTTTCATTGATATTGAGGAAGATCAAATGTCTGATATAAAACAAAAAAATATTAGATAAATAAAATAAATATTTTGTTATATGATTATTTAAATTGCTTTTACCGTCTTCTCATCAATTCGGTGCCCAAAATTGTTCATTTTTCGACCGATCATACATGCACACAAGTCTAAATTATGTCGAGGGTATTTTTCTGAAGACAAGTACTATGACATAAATCTAGACATTTAACTCGTATCCTACTTCGGAGACCTTGGATGTTAGGGTAATACCTAAATTGTCAAACTTTCTCAATATCTCTGCTCCTATCATTCCATCCCTCGAACTCTAAATACCTTTCCGTGTTTCTCATAACAAAGCTTTTCATGATTTTTTTTCATGGTCCTAGTTTGTGAAAATTTTTTAAAAAAAATGGTCTTTGAAACAAATAAAATGGAAATATTTAAAACCAAAAAATAAAACATCAACATAAGCAAGAAAACAAAAAAGACTAAGGGCCTGTTTGATTCTATTCTAAAAAACAGTTTTTTGGTATTTAAAAACAAAAAAATTAAAATCTTATTTGGCATACTATTTTTAAAATATGATTTTTAAAAACTGTTTTGTGTATTTTACTTTTCAAAACTGAAAAAGTGAAAGAGCTTAAACGTGTTTTCGTTTTTATTTTTCAGTTTTGATTTTTTTAAATTACAATTCAAATATTTGAAAACATACTTAAATTTGAAAACAACGGATTTTACCTCATTCTTCTCTCTCTTACACAAAACTCACACACGAAGAACATGTAATGAAGAGAAAGATGTGCGATCTCTGATTTTTCATTCAGCTGTATTTGGTTCATGGTCCATGATCTTCAATTTCTTCTCTACAATTTGTGATTCGAATTTCTTAGGTTTGTATTTTCTTCATCTTGTATTCTTGAATTCTTTAATTGTTAGGTCAAAATTTTGTGTGTTAGGGTTTTTGCTAAAATTAAATTGTTGGATTAACCTAATCTGATATGAATTAGGTCTGCTTAATCTATAGATTTGTGAAATTGGATTTTGAATTTTAGATATAGTAGAATTTATATGCTAAAATGACAATAAAAGCATTTTTGTGTTGAGTAATTTTAAGGAAATTATATTTAGGAATATTGTTTTAGAGTAGAATAAAATTGTTTATTCAATGATTTAGGAGTAAAAAAGTGTTGTGTATAGTGTATCATTCAATGATTTAGGAGTAAAAAACTATTGTAGAATGTTGTAATATGATGTAAGTATCTAACACCAATGCATATGAAAAAGCATTTTTATAAAGTATAATGTGATTAGTTGTTTATAAACAGGTTTGAGATTTTGAAAAAACATGAAGAACAATAGCTATCGTCCCCATTTTGTTGCGCCAGGCTCCTCCTCGACCAGGCCTGCCTCTTCCTCGGTTGCGCCTACTTCTGCTGCAGCACAGGTAAGAAATTGTATGCTTATGTAAGAATTATGGAAAGGAGGTAGTTAATTATTATGCAGTTAGTGAAGTTAGATTAAGAGGTTAGTTATAATGTGTTTAAAGAGTGGAAGTGTTAGAAGTTAAAATGGAAGTCAGTAGAAGTATTAGTTGTGATTTTGCAAGGTCAGGATCAGTTCTGATTCTCTGTTAAACAACAACAACATTAGGCAGTTTATTTAACAACAAATATGATATTGTAACTTGTAGAGTTATAGTTATCACCTTAAATTCTTCAAAACCAGATTTTAGAGCTTCTTCAAGTGTAGAAAGTGTCGCTTGAATCTGTTTGAAAATGTATTACTTTTATTAGTACATTGTTTCGGTTAAATCACATAATGTGTGGAGGACCTTTTGTTAAAAACAATAACAGATACACCAATTTATTCATTATGTAATAGTGACAAGGCACCTACCTAGTGTTTGAACCAAAAAAGTGACGGTTCAAGGGACAAGAAACTTCATGACCTGTTGTATTTATGGTTTACGAATTCAAATTTGAGCTCATTTCTTTTCCAAACTCTTCCAAATCCTTCTATGGATACCAAGAAAGCATTTACACTTCAAAACAGAGACATTAGCAGTTTACTATAGTACAATCTCTTCAAAGACCCATGCTAACATTAAAACAATCATCCTCTCTTTTAAGGTCTGATTTGTTCCAGTACATTCTTAATATGTCATCAACCTTCCATTCCATGTTTGTTTGTTTTAGAGTTCTATTTTCCAGGCCGAGCACACGACTTAGAAAGGACAACATTGCAATAGAATTGTTACCACCATAGTGGTGTCTATTGTAGGCAACTATAAAACTACATGATACACCAATTTATTGCTTATTTCTTTCTGAATGTGTTAATGTGTAAAATATTCTTTCAACTATGTGTCTAGAAATGTTCTTATATGAACTCTTGAATCACATGTTAATATGCCATTTTGAGATTCTTGGATTCTGGAAATAGTTTATGCTTAGACATATGGTGGACAACTGAGTTTCTTCTTATCTTTAATATTAATTGAATTTCTTCTTGTAACTAGTGGAACAACTGTATTAGTCTATTTAAGATTACAAATGTGACATGGTGTTTCAAATCCAATTGTATGAACAAATATATGCTTCTTTCTATTTGACTTGTGATTTTTGGACGTGTCTAAAATAAAATGGAGTTTAAAATAGTTGTATTCTTAATCATAGAGAGGACATTATAATAATAAAATATTAAAATAATTTTTATTAATACTATCTTGTCCTTTCCTAAGTTGCTTATTTTTATGATAGATGGCAACTAATGTTGACATTAGTGACTCAAAGCTTTGGCCTGATTTTGCAACTAAAGCTTTCATTGACATTATGGTTGATGAAGTTACAAAAGGAAATATGCCAAATGGTGTGTTTCATAATAGAATATGGACCTCAATGACTACTAAGTTGAGTAGCATAACTAATCGATCATTTAAAGCTGCACAGCTAAAGGCAAAAATGCATAGGTTGCGGGCCATGTATCGTGAGTTCTATTCACTCTTGCAAAATACCGGATTTGGGTGGAATGCAGAAAAAAATACGGTTACTGCAAGTGAAGAGGTCTGGAGAAATTATCTTAAGGTATGTTTCTACTCAATCTACGTGATTAAGTTTACTACATAATCAATAAGAACTAAAATACACTCATGGCTTAGTAATTCCGTGTGCAAGACACACTCCTTTCCTTTGTTTATTCGCTTTCTAATTTCAGTTAGTTTCAAAATTATTAACTCAGTTTACAACTCAAAATTTGATTCTAATGCATTAGGTCATAATTAATCAACATGCCATTTAGCTTAATTTAATCTCAATTATTAAAGGGTTGATTAGTTCTAGAACAGACCATTATTTTAATGGTTGATTCCACTTAATTTAGGTAGTGTTTATTAGAGTTTAGCATATGGTTTCAAAAAATTTATTTGCAATGATTTCAAATATTTAACTGTCTCATATATATATATATATATATATATATATATATATATATATATATATATATATATATATATATATATTATTTATTAGAGTTTAGCATATGGTTGTGAGAATATATATGATTGTGAAGAGGAAGAATGAAGTAGTACTACTAGCAGTTGCATGAGGAAAAAGAAAGGACCACATACACATATTGTGGTACTTTGTAGGACATAATCTTGCTTCAGATTCTTCCAACTCAGACCTACCCCAATGCCTCATTCATTAATATACACTAATGGCTTAGTAATTCTAAATATGAGTTCATATTGTAGTAAATTGAATTGTTCCTTCCAGAATGCTTTAGAAGCTTTATTAGCAGTTATTCATGTAGATTGGCTTTTAATATTCATAATTTATTTAAACTCCAATGTTGACCAATTGTTGTTTATTCATTTAGAAGTCTCTAATAATTCCACACTTCTCAAGTTTACCATATTCTACTTTAGCATATTTTAATTTAGCATATTCCAAATTATCAGAAAATATGAGGCATGATAAATTGGTGGGCAAGTCAGTGTTCTTTTTGTAATGTATCAATGTGATTCAAGGTTGATTGTGAGAAAATTTGAATGGGTATAGAATGGGGGTTGAGAAACATTTTATTGCTTGTTTAACAATTTGATCATAAAGTATTTACTGTTTGTTAAATATAGTTATAATATTTTGGAAGTTTTTAATATATTTGCAACTTATTTTAGGTACATGATAAAGCTTCACAATTCCAAAAGAAAGGGTGTGATCATTATAAGTTGTTGGAAATCATATTCAACAAAAATAATGCAACTGGAGTACTTCATCATTCATCTACCCAAGACCCACCAAATACAGATGAAGAAAATGAGCTTGACAATCAATACCTTAACAATGGGAGTGCAAGTCATGTACGTGTTGATAATGATAGTTCAGACGATGATCTACATGAAGTTGAGCATATCACACGTAGTGGAAAGAGACAAGTTCAAGTAAGATCCAAGAAAGAGTCTACATCACATATGATGGGAGAGGCACTTTCGGCATGGGCTAAAGTATCTTTGGCAAGAGCTGAGAGGTATAGTAGGGATAGGAGTGTGGAAGCTACTTCACGTGTAACATCAAACTGCTCTCTTACTAAGTGTGTGACTGTTCTGGATGAGATGGAAGACATTCCACATGATGCATATGGAAAAGCTTTGGAAAAGTTTATGAATCCTGATTGGAGAGAAGTGTTTATCACCATGTCTATTGAGAGAAAACGTGGATGGGTACTTAGACTTTAAGGATAAAGTCTTACTTGAACTTGTGGTGATAGTTATGAGACATACTTCTCTTAGTACTTTGTTTATTGTTTTTATGATTGTGTACTTTGTTCTATTTGTCGACGATTGTTTGTGTTTTTATGCATTGTTTTGAATTTTATAGTTATGTTATAAAACCTTTTTTATTTCTTTTTTATTGAATGTTCTAATCTAAAAGTTTTATTGTTAAATTGTATGACAGGTTCTAAACAGAATTGATATTGATAAAAGTGATGATTCTACTTCTGATGCAAGTGATGATGAATTCGAAGAATTTCTCTTTAATAGTATGATTTATGAGTATCATCAGAAATACTTTAGCAAATCAAAGGTTTTGACATCTTCGTTGACTGGTCGTGAGTTTGTTGCTGAAGTATTAAATGGATCTGGAACAAGTTGTTTCGATTTATTTCGAATGAAGAAAGAATGTTTTATTAATTTCTGTAATGAATTAAGGGAGAAGAATTACTTAGGTGACTCAAGAGATGTGCTTGTTGAAGAGAAGGTTGCTACATTTTTATTCATAATTGGTCATAATGTTCGTCATAGAGTTGCTTCAATCCGCTTTCAACATTCCACTGAAACAATCTCACGCAATTTCAAGGACGTATTAAGGGCAATTTGTCGATTTGGAAAGGAACTAATAAGTCAAGAGTCCAAAGAGTTGCCTGAAAGAATTAAAAATAATTCAAAATATTATCCTTGGTTTAAGGTATCCAAATAATTCTTATTATTCTATTGTAGTTGTATCTTTATTTCAACATAATTTTATTATGGTTTACTTATTCATGTTATTTGGGTTATGTCTTAAAGAACTGCATAGGTGCGATTGATGGTACACATATCAGTGCATCGGTTCCCGCAGAAAAACAAATTTCATGCAGAGATAGAAAGGCAACAATCACACAAAATGTCATGTGTGCTTGTGATTTTAACATGATGTTTACGTATGTATATTCAGGATGGGAAGGAAGTGCACATGATTCAAAGATTCTCTTGGATGCAATTACAAATCAAAATGCTGGATTTCCTTGGCCACCTAGAGGTAAGTCATAATATCAACATAAAATTATGTTTAATGAAATTAACAAAGTTGAACTAACATATATTTTATTTGATGAAGGTTCATTTTATCTCGTTGATTCTGGATATCCATGTATTGAAGGTTTTCTTCCACCTTATAGGGGTGAAAGGTATCATGCACAAGAATATAGAGGTCAAGGTAGACAACCCAGAAGTTCAGAAGAGTTATTTAACTATAGACATTCGTCTCTAAGGATGACAATTGAGCGTTGTTTTGGGGTGCTAAAAAATAGATTTCCTATTTTAAAGTTGATGCCTCCTTATAAACCTTCTAGACAACGACTCATAGTTATTGCATGTTGTGCTATTCACAATTACATACGCAAGTGGAATTTACCTGATGAGTTGTTTAGGATATGGGAAGAAATGGATCCTATCGAACTCGAGGGGATGCAAGAAGGTTCTATCATAGAAGGAACAAGTTCCAATGTCGACAACTTAACAAGGTTATCTAATGAAGCTGCAGCTGAAATGGCAATGGAGAGAAATCATATTAGAGATGAGATGTGGGTACACCGTAACAATAAAGTGAACTAATTATGTCTCTATTAGATTTTCATACAAGCAACATGGAATTTTAGTGATTATTTCTAAATACTTATGTCGGTTTGGTTTGATATGTATGCTTCAACGAATACATACAAAATATTTTTGGTTTGATATGCTTCACAAATATTTGGTTTAATATGTATACACTATAAAACTTTTATAAAAAAATATTGTATGAACAATTTATTAACTTGACTCTTAAAAAGAATTAAATTATTTATTTAATCATACCAAGTTTATATCTCGATTTTATTTAGTAATAAAGTTGTATATTTGTATATTTAATATGAATCATTAAAAAATTAAATATTATTTTATAAAAATATTTTTCATTTTATATTAGTTAAAAAAATTAAAAAAATTGGATTATTAAATAGATTTTTTATTTTCTCATTTCTAAAATTGTTTTTAAAAATAGTTTACCAAACGAATATTTTTATTTTCTCTTTATTAAAACAGTTTTGAAAAATCATATTATCAAACAAGTTTTTTAATAGTTCTCTTCTTAAAAACATTTTTCTAAACCAATTTTATAAAACATATTTTAAAAAATTGAAAACTAAAATTGATTCAAACAGGCCCTAACTCTTTCTGAACTTATAAAATAAATAAAAAACAATGAGAAATTGTGATAAATTGTATCTAAAAACAACAAAAATATGAAATTGTTATTGCTAGTTTCGAACTCATGAACAATCATTTTTATGACAAATTTTCGTTATCTTATCTATAAAATCGAGATAAATTCCTTTTAAAAAAAAAAAGGTAAAAGAGAAATATTTAATAAATATTTGAGAGAGTGTTGAAAAGAGAGTGTTGATAGCACTCTTAATACACTTCATTGCTCCTACTTTACTAGGTATAGAGACGGGGACCATATGGGAGATCTATTTTAAAATAGAATAGAAAGGTAGATCCGGTATCCTGGGGATAGAGTAAGGTGAACAATTATTGTAAGCAAACACCAGATGCAACTACTAAGAAGCAAAAAATAGGCTTAGCGGCATAATTATTTCATTAATTCACAAATCATCTCAGAACTTTTTGATAAATTCATAGATGTGATTACTGATCTCCTCTGTTTCTTCCTGATTATTGAAATGAGCCACCCCTTTCTGCACAATCACTTCCTCCAAATTGGGCACATCTTCCTTGAAACCTCCACCATCTATATACTCCTTCGTGTTAAACGAGGTGTATACCATGTCTAACTCACCTGTAATGAATTTCACAGGCACCTTGATTTGGACTCCATTCCATGGTGCCGTCAGCTCCCAATTCCTGCAATACAAAATCAGTTTAACTGTCTTTAGAATTGGGATTCTGTTTCATACTTGCGTGATTATTTCTGGAAAACAATTCTTGAAGCACAGAGAAACAGAAAATTACAAGTTAAAGTTTCTATAGTAGTTCAATCCTCCAGTGAAGCTAGTTTTCTCATATTTGGAGACAATATAAGCAAGATCATCTTCTGTGAGCCAAGAGGGTAAAGTGTCAGGAGTATCTGGGTTAAATCCAGTACCAAATTCTCCCTTTGGAAGAATCGGAGGACCCGTTTTCCTTGTTGTGAGGATATTTTTCAGCACATATGCTGTACCAACTTCAGCCATCTCAGCTTCCATTTTTCCCGGTTCCTGTGATACGGATCAAAACAGTTAATATATCATATGTGGATTACTTTGGTTGATTAAATTGGGAGTCACCTGAAATCTGCAGATATAATAATCGTCACCGTAAACAGTACGCATAACATCAACTGTCCTGATTTTGGGGTTTCTACGGATAAAGGGAACACTGAGACACACATAGGCTTTGATTCTTTCTGGCCGAAACATGCATAGATACCAACCAATAATTGCACCCATATCATGACCTACAAGGAAAACTTGTTCAACACCGAGTGAATCAATGAGAGCAACGATGTCACCTACTATATGAAACCCCGTGTAACTACTAATCGAATCAGGAGCTTCAGTGTCACCGTAGCCACGGAGATCCGGAGCCACTGCGCGGTAACCGAGTGAGCTGAGAGCGGCAATCTGGTGGCGCCAAGAGTACCAGAGTTCAGGGAAGCCGTGAAGAAACAAAATAACTGGTCCTTGTTTGCCTTTCTCAGCTATATGCATTTTGATGCCATTTACTTCCACTGTTCTGTGTTCTATTCCTTCCATTATGGATTCTTTCTGAGAGAAAATGTGAAGAAAGTTTAGAAGCACGTTTTGATGTAGTGATGATACTGGAATAATAGAGAATGGTACTAATAGTAGGAGGGATAGGAAAAATAGTTGGTTAATTACTATATACAGAAAAATAATGAATCATCACCAATGCCGTATTCCACAATGAAACATCTATTTTTGACGGGACAAAATCTCGTTTGTCAAACTCATGTAAATCTAAGAAGTTGCACACTTCATTAGTTTTCAATATCCAAGGCAAATTTAATTTGCTTAAGGAAAAGCTAAACAAAGAAAGTGGAGTGCCATTCTTAAAACTATTCATGTATCAAGAACTACCCACCACATGCATTCAATCCGTTAATTGACTTTTAAAATCTAACATTTTTAAAATCTATCCTTGTTCTTTCTGTGAGATATCTTTCAAAGAAGAAACGGGTGGCCAAGAAGATAGTTTTGTTTTATAATTTCTGAAAAGATTTGGAAACATTATGTCACTAAAAGAAACTATTGATTGAGTTGTGCAATAGGCCGTTCACTATTCAAAATTGTAGTATTGCAGTAATTGTTTGTTCTAATGGGAAAACTTCAATCTTTATCTTAACTAAATCAATCTTATTAAATAAGAATCAATTTTTCTCATTGAGCCAGTTTGTTTTGACTTTTTTTTAAATGATTTTTATAGTGTAACTAAAATTAATAAAAAAAAATTGACAATTTTTTTTTTCATAAAAACTTCAAATAAAAATTTGGTTTGAATAATTATTCTTAAAATGTTATTTTAGATATTTCATCATTTTATCGAGAAAAAAAATGGATATCAAAATTTCAAAAAATCACTTACTTTTAAAGCTATTTCAAATAGATTTTCATAAAAATCATTTTTGAGATACAACTTTTTTCAAAATTATGATTTCGACTATATTTTGATCTTCAATAATGTATGTTTATGTTGTACTATGTCAAAATTAGTCTTACAATTTATAAAAAATGAATATAAAAAAACTTATAATATTTTGAAAAACGATTTTATAAAATCTATTTTTGAAAATACAAGAAAAAAATCTATTTTTTTTAAAGCTAAAACTAACTGACCCCACGTCTCTTATTTTTCACCATTTATTCAGATGAAATAAAACTCCTTGATTGTAAGATGATTCTACACAGAAAATTGAAAGAAGAAAATAATACAATTAAAAATGAGAGAAAAGAGGAATTTTGAAGAGAAAAAAAAAAAGAAGAATGTATTATTGTGCAAATTGCACTCAAGGTGTTTATTATAATGTATATGTTAATTGTCACAATGATTTCTAAAAGCTACACAATGCTACTACAAACAATTTATTATTTCTTAATACAAATGAAATAGAGATCCTCTCTAATTATAGATGAGATTACTTGCACTTCAAGTAATCACAAAATAACTAACTTAACTAAAAATAAGTTAAGTCAAACTTCTTTGACTTTGTCGACTCCTTCTACAACTACATGTTTCGACTGCATGCTTCGACAAGTTCTATTTGACTTTCTATCAAATACAGTTAATATAGACTCTGTTCGACGCATGCTATTTCGAAACACACTAAAACATCTTTCGACACATGTCGAATACAAGCACATTATTTACTTTGACACAAAGAATTACATATTTTACACACTACCTAATTCATTGTGTCGAAGCTTTCTACATCCATCATTGCTCTTAATCTCTTGAACAATTCGACATGCACAACCTTCATCATTTATATGCAATCTGATTCTCTGATGTGTAATGCTTCAAGCTCAACTTTTCATTTGCTACATGCTCTCTAAGGTAATGAAATCTCATTTCAATGTGTTTGTTTCTTTCGTGTGCTATCAATTTTTTTCTAGGTTGATAGCTGACATGTGGTCGATCTTCATGGTCATTACTCAATGATTCCTCCCTTTAATTTCTTCGACTAGATTCATCATCCATGTTGCTAGTGAGCTTTATCATCAATCCTGAAGATTCTATTATGAGACATATGAGCCTTCAAGATTAACCTGTTCTCAAGTCGATCACTCTCATCATTTTGTCTTCGATCAATACTTTGTAGTTCCTTTTGATCACCTGACCTATATATACTTAGTATATTACTATTCATTCCAGGTATGTACAACACATTAGAAATTACTGATCGTATACCATCATTTATCCTTATCAGAACATCACCAATACCTTCAACAAATATGGTATTGTCGTTTGCAAAGTTTACCTTGTTCTTCAACGAGGGACTGATGTTGATTATCCAATATTTTCTTCCAGTCATGTGTGATGAACAACCTGAGTCAAGATACCATTGATATTTTAATCTTTCTTCTTCTTTTTTGTGACCATTATCACCACTCCGTCTTCTGCAAGCTTTGCATTACTTTCTTAATCTTTCTTTCCTCCTCGACATTGACTTGCATAATGGTCATACTTTTGACAATTCTTGCACTGAATATGACTTTTATCATATTTTATTCAATCACTTCTTCCACTACCTGCTCCACCACCTCTATGATAGCCCTAGTTAGAAGATTGTTTCTGATTTGATGAACTACCTTCATGATAATTTCCTCTACTAGTCGAATTGTTATAACTTGCTTTTTCTCTTGTTACCATTCCATCTTCCTTTGTCTTTCTTAATCGATTGAGCTTGCAAAGTCACGTCAGTCTTCGACTTTCATATAGTTCTTTTAGCCATTCTTTGTTCGTGAGATTCAAGAGTCACTTGAAACTCTTATTTTGTCATACTTGACAAATCCTTCGATTCTTCTATGGCTACTACCACATGATAGAACTTTCGATGTAATGACCTAAAAAAAATTGTAACTACAGATTTTGATGTCAACACTTTTCCACACGTCTTAATTTGATTCACCGGTTTTATTACTCTGGTGAAGAAATCAGGCAGACTTTCATTGTCTTGATACATTGTTTTATGAGTTTGTAAGCTCACCTCCTTCACTTTCTCAGCGCCCCCAAATGATTTCTCCAGGATGTCCCACGCTTCATTTGTTGAATCTATATCACCAACTTTCTCAAAGTTGTCTAGATCAACACATTGATGGATTAAAAAGAGAAACTTATAATTCTTCTTCTTTAAATCTTTTCATGCAGCCTTTTGTTCATCTGAATCATTCTCTCTAATTGGTCTTAATCCATTCTTCACAAGATCCCAAAGATCTTAATAACAGAAAACAACATGCATTTGCTTACACCAATTTTCATAATTTTTACCATTAAATATTGGAAGATTCGCCGGATAATATCCAATCAGATGATTCATCGTGATGCAATGTGTCCCAAAGATCACACAACTAGGCTCTAATATCAGATGTTGGGAAAACTTCAATCTTGAAGTTAACTGAATCAATCTTGATTAACAAGAATCAATCTTTCTAATTGATCATGTCTCTTGTTCTTCACCCTCTACTCATGTGAAACAACCATTTCTTGGTTGCAAGATGATTCAACACTACACAGAAAATTGAAAGAAGAAAACAAGACAATTGGAAATGAGATAAAAGAGAAACTCTAAAGGAAAAAGAATAAGAATGTATTATTGTGCAAACTACACTCAAAGTGTTTGTTACAATGTGTATTAATCACCATTGTGCTTTTTGAAAGTTGCGCAATGCTACTACAAACAACTTATTATATCTTAATACCAATGAAATAAAGGTCCTCTCTATTTATATATAAGATTATTTGCACTCCAAATAATCACAAAATAACTAACTCAACTAAAACTATGTTAAGTCAATTTTTTTTACTCCGTTAACTCCTTTGACAACAACATGCTTCGATAAGTTGTATTTAACTTTCTGTCAAATACAATTATACAAACTCTATCTGACACATGTTATTTCGATACACACTAAAATACCTTTCGACACCCGTCAAATTCAAACACCTTATTTCGACATCGACACAAACAATTACATATTTAACATGATCATCTTAAATAATTTTTTTAATAGAAATTCTTTTGACCATCCTGAATAATTTTTGGGACGAGGATAAATTTTAATAGTTCTTCAAAACAATTTAATAATATTCATTTGATCATCCATAAATTAAAATGATTTTTATTTAATAGAAATTTATAAATATTCTTAAATAATAGATTTTAGCGAGTTTTGATATGAAACACAGACATTATTGATACAATTTGAATCAAACCAACTTTTGTAAAATAAATAACGTGAGACTTATATATTTAATTTTTTCTTATATTAGGTCAAAAACTAACTGAATTATCTAACTAGACAATATTATACATACTTAACACAAAAAAAACACATATATTTATTTAGGGATAACAATTAGACTCGTCAACGGTGGTGGATACTCAGCACAAATTCTTTGTGAATACAAGTTTCCACGATTATCAAATGTTTTGATAAAGACAGGATCTAGCTCAAATGCATTATCAAAAGAAGAAAAAAAGCTCAAATTTTAAGAAATTGATTATGTCAAAGCTTAGTATTAAAGTAACCTTCAAAGACATTGGACAAGGATAATTTGATTGAGCGAAATGTATCAATTACGATTACACTATGGGCCAGTTTGTTTTAACGGTAAGAAAATAGTTTTTTTCTTTGCGTTTTCGAAAATGGATTTTGTAAAATCGTTTTTCAAAATATTATAAATTTTTTTATATTCATTTTTTCTAAATTGAAAGACTAATTTTAACATCGTACAACATAAATACACATTATTGAAGATCAAAACATAATCGAAATCACACTTTTTGAAAAAAGTTGTATCTCGAAAATGATTTTTATGAAAATCTATTTGAAATAGCTTCAAAATTAAGTGATTTTTTGAAATTCTGATATTCAAATTTTTTTCAATAAAATAATGAAATATTTAAAATAACATTTTAAGAATAACTAATCAAATAAAATTTTTATTTGAAGATTTTATGGAAAAAAAATTTGTAAATTTTTCTTTTCACAAAATTATGTTACACTAAAAAAATCATTTAAAAAAAAAATCAAAACAAACAGGTTATATGTATATCACTTTATAAGCTCTAAACAAATCATGCATATTTCATATCCAATCATCAATGCATCTTTTGATGGCATTTTAAATCAAGTTATGATATTATAAGTCATTTTTTTCTTCACACTTTCAAAGAGATATAATGGGTTACACAAAACTTATAATCAATTACAGGCGTGAAATATTTGTTTTATTTTTAAACATTACAGCCGTATGATAATCGGTTACCATTGAAGCTAACATCATTTTTTCATGTTCATTTTGAATCCAATGTTTTCTAAACTTCTTTCGTAAATCATAACAATGGTTCATGACATTGTACTCTTTCTAAAATGTCTACAATGTGAATATAAATAGTTGTGGATTCTGAATTTTAAATTCACCTCTTCCAATCAATTTAAATTTCAAATCTTTCTTGTTTTCACTAAATGTTCTTTGGGACTAAACTTTGTAATTTTTAAAGTATCATTGAAAGGTTCATAGTTTTGAGCACTTAAAGTTTTATACATTATGAATTTTAAAATTTAGAAAGGAAGACCAATTCCTACATAATTGATTCAAGTGCAATAAATTCATATCTTATTCAAATTCTATGTTTGATCAATAAGTGTTTAGTGATCATTGTGTTGTACTAGAAAGTAGTGTGCTTTATATTCAAATGTAAGTGAGTCTTGTTGATTGTGCTTTATATGGAATATTTAGATACAAGTTCTTTTTGATAACCATAGTGGAGAGCTATTATCTTCTTTTTTTTGGGTTTTATAGTTGAGAGCTATTTTGAAACAGAAAGACAGATCTAATTTCTAGTACCAAAAGTGACAAGTAGATGGAAAACAAGTGAACAATTACAACACATGCAACTACTGAGAACATAACATCAATACAATAGCTTCAATTGCAACAATAGTTATGTTTTGACAGTAAAAACATAACGGTAATTCAATGAATTCAACTACATAATTAATTCTACAACCATAACATTAAATTTAACCTCATGATTATTTTATTGGCAGATCAGCTCAGAACTTCTTGATGAATTCGTAAATATGATTGCTAATTTCCTCTGCTGCTTCCTGATTATTGAAGTGAGCAACCCCTTTCTGTACAATCACTTCCTCCAAATTGGGCACATCTTCCTTAAAACCCCCACCATGTATATACTCCTTCAGGTTAAGCATGGTGTATACCATGTCTAACTCACCGGTAATGAATTTTACAGGCACCTTGATTTTCAGTCCATTCCATGGTGCCATCAACTCCCAATTTCTGTAATATAAGTAATAATTTCTCTCATTAGAATTGTGATCACTGCCTATCAACTATTAACACAAAATTCAAACACAACAACAATATATACCAACATTTAAAAATTGAGAGTAATTTAAAAATGAAAATGGTTGAATGTAACATGTGTCACTGTGAGATATAATTCGTGTTTGATCTTCAATATAAAATGTCAATACTGAGAATCAAAACATTACTTGTTCAAGTTTCTATAATAGTTTAATCCTCCAGAGAAACCAGTTTTCTCAAATTTGGAGACAAAATAAGCAAGATCATCTTCTGTGAGCCAAGACGGTAGAGTATCAGGGGTATTCGGGTTGTATCCAGTTCCGTACTCTCCCTTTGGTAATATCGGAGGACCCGTTTTGCGGGTTGTGAGAATATTTTTCATCACATATGCAGCGCCAACTTCGGCCATCTGAGCTTCCATTTTTCCCGGTTCCTGTGATACGGATCAAAAACAATTATGACATATAGATCCATCACTAGTGCAATTTATCACTTCATTTTATATAAACAAAGAAATGGAAAGGACCTGAAATCTGCAGATATAATAATCATCTCCATAAGCAGCATGCATGCCATCAACGGTTCTGATTTTGGGGTCTCTACGGAGTAAGGGAACACTGAGACACACATAGGCTTTGATTCTTTCAGGCCGAAACATGCATAGATACCATCCAATGAGAGCACCCCAATCATGAGCAACGAGGAATACTTGTTCAACACCGAGTAAATCGATGAGAGCAACGATGTCACCTACTATATGAAAACATGTGTAGCTGCTTACGGAAGCTGGAGCATCGGTGTCGCCGTAGCCGCGGAGATCCGGAGCCACCGCGCGGTAACCAAGTGAGCTGAGAGCCGTAATCTGGTGGCGCCATGAGTACCAGAGTTGTGGGAAGCCATGAAGGAATAAGACAACTGGTCCTTGTTTGCCTTTCTCGGCGATATGCATTTTGATGCCATTTACTTCAACTGTTCTATGTTCTATTCCTTCCATGGTCGATTCTTTCTGAGAGAAAATGTGAAGAAATTTTGGATGCACGTTTTGAAGTGAATATTGTTTCAATAATTTAAGTGGCGATGATAATTTAATAATGGATAATGTAGATGTGGTACGAAAAATATACTAAATTAATCATCGCACCATGCTCTATTCATTGATTGATAGAGAGTAAAATTATATTATTTAGTTTAATTTAGAATTTATATAATTAATATTTTTATTTGTATTTTTGATATATTATGAATTATTACATTTTCTAGAATATTCTTAGTATCCTTAAGTCTGAGAGATTCGGATGGTTAACATTTGTTTAGAATAGTATATAACAAATGTATTTTTCTCTATTGTAATCATCATAAAAATCAATGCAGTTTTTATTCTTATTTTAATCTCTCCCTTAATTTAATTGTCTTTTTCATAGTCTACAATTTATAGCTTTTATTAGTTTTATTTGAATTCTAAAATAGTTTCCTAACATTCATCCTACAACATTTATTAATTTTTGAGATTGCCAAATCTTGTGTATCTGATCGGAGATTTGCCAGCTCAAATCTGGTGTATCTCATGTTGATGAAAATTTGCAAAAGAAATCTACATACCTACAATGAGTTAGATCTTAATTTATATCTTGTCAAAATGGGTGTGCTCTTCATCTTTAATTATATCTCATGAATAAAAATTAATTAATTAATGAATTCATAAAATTATATATCATTGGAATCAGAATTTTACTATGATTTTAAATATGTATTCAAAATTATAAAACAAGTGTTAGGATGTTAAAAACCTTAAACTAAGTGAGCAAAATAAAACTAAATAATAAAATAAAGACTTTTTTATTTATTTCATAATTCTCAATCTCAATAATTATCTTTCTAACTTAAATAAATAAATTATTTAAAAATTAATTCAACTTTCTATCATTATTCATTCCTTCAAGATCTACCTTGTCTTAAAGATTGTAAAAATAATGACTTGTTTTTCTTTCAGGATCCCAAAGTTTAAATTGAGACAAATTAATCATTACAACTTGAACAACCAAAAACATTTCTTTACAAATACATTTATCATTGTTGTTTCTAAAAGTTGTGTTGGAAATTTGCATAAACTTCAATAGAAACCAACATGAGTGTAGATTCTTCCACTACATAGAAAATTGAAAGAAGAAAATAATATAATTAAAAATAAGAGAAAAGAGGAATTCTTAAGAGAAAAAAAAGAAGAATGTATTATTGTGCAAATTGCACTCAAGGTGTTTATTATAATGTATATGTTAATTGTCACAATGATTTCTAAAAGCTACACAATGTTACTACAAACAATTTATTAATTCTTAATACAAATGAAATAGAGATCCTCTTTAATTATAGATGAGATTACTTGCACTTCAAGTAATCACAAAATAACCAACTTAACTAAAAATAAGTTAAGTCAAACTTCTTTAACTTTGTCGACTCCTTCTACAACTACATGTTTCGACTACATGCTTCAACAAGTTCTATTTGACTTTCTGTCAAATACAGTTAATATAAACTTTGTTCGACACATGCTATTTCGACATACACTAAAACATCTTTCGACACATGTCGAATACAAGCACACTATTTACTTTTACACAAAGAATTACATATTTTACACACTACCTAATTCATTGTGTCTAAGCTTTCTACATTCATCATTGTTCTTAATCTCTTGAACAATTCGACATGCACAACCTTCATCATTTATATGCAATCCGATTCTCTGATGTGTAATGTTTCAGGCTCAACTTTCCATTTGCTACCTGCTCTCTAAGGTAATGAAATCTCATTCCAATGTGTTTGTTTCTTTCGTGTGCTATCGATTTTTTTCTAGGTTGATAGTTGACATATGGTCAATCTTCACGGTCATTGCTCCATGATTCCTCCCTGTAATTTCTTCGACTAGATTCATCATCCATGTTGCTAATGAGCTTTATCATCAATCCTGAAGATTCTATTATGAGAAATAAGAGCCTTCAAGATTAACCTGTTCTCAAGTCGATCACTTTCATCATTTTGTCTTCGATCAATACTTTGTAGTTCCTTTTGATCACCTGACCTATATATACTTAGCATATTACTATTCATTTCATGTATGTCCAACACATTAGAAATTACTGATTGTATACCATCATTTATCCTTATCAGAACATCACCAATACCTTCAACAGATATGGTATTGTCCTTTGCAAAGTTTACCTTATTCTTCAATGGTGGTGGATACTCAGCACAAATTCTTTGTGAATACAAGCTTCCACGATTATCAAATGTTTGTATAAAGACAGGATCTAGCTCAAATGCATTATCAAAAGAAGAAAAAAAAGCTCAAATTTTAAGAAATTGATTATGTCAAAGCTTAGTATTAAAGTAACCTTCAAAGACATTGGACAAGGATAATTTGATTGAGCAAAATGTATCATTACGATTACATTATGGGCCAGTTTGTTTTAACGATAAGAAAATAGTTTTTTCTTTTGCATTTTTTAAAATGGATTTTGTAAAATCGTTTTTCAAAATATTATAAGTTTTTCTATATTCATTTTTTCTAAATTGGAAGACTAATTTTGACATTGTATAATATAAATACACATTATTGAAGATCAAAACATAATCGAAATCACAATTTTTGAAAAAAGTTGTATCTCGAAAATGATTTTTATGAAAATCTATTTGAAATAGCTTCAAAATTAAGTGATTTTTTGAAATTTTGATATTCAAATTTTTTGCGATAAAATAATGAAATATCTAAAATAACATTTTAAGAATAACTAATCAAACAAAATTTTTATTTGAAGATTTTATGAAGAAAAAAAATTTGTAAATTTTTCTCTTCACAAATTTATGTTATACTAAAAAAGTCATTTAAAAAAAAAATCAAAACAAACAGGTCATATGTATATCACTTTATAAGCTCTAAACAAATCATGCATATTTCATATCCAATCATCAATGCATCTTTTGATGGCATTTTAAATCAAGTTATGATATTATAAGTCGTTTTTTTTCTTCACACTTTCAAAGAGATATAATGGGTTACACAAAACCTATAATCAATTACAGACGTGAAATATTTGTTTTATTTTTAAACATTACAGCAGTATGATAACCAGTTACCATTGAGGCTAACATCATTTTTTCATGTTCATTTTGAATCCAATGTTTTCTAAACTATTTTCACAAATCATAACAATGGTTCATGACATTGTACTCTTTCTAAAATGTCTACAATGTGAATATAAATAGTTGTGGATTCTGAATTTTAAATTCACCTCTTCCAATCAATTTAAATTTAAAATCTTGTTTTCACTAAATGTTCTTTGGGACTAAACTTTGTGAAACTTTGTAATTTTTAAAGTATCATTGAAAGTTTCATAGTTTTGAGCACTTAAAGTTTTATACATTATGAATTTTAAAATTTAGAAAGGAAGACCAATTCCTACATGTTTGATTCAAGTGTTTAGTGATCATTGTGTTGTACTAGAAAGTAATGTGCTTTATATTCAAATGTAAAATCAAAAGATGGTGAAACAGAAAGACAGATTAATTTCTAGTACCAAAAGTGACAAGTAGATGGAAAACAAGTGAACAATTACAACACATGCAACTACTGAGAACATAACATCAATACAATAGCTTCAATTGCAACAATAGTTATGTTTTGACAGTAAAAACATAACATTAATTCAATGAATTTAACTACATAATTAAGCTACAACCATAACATTAAACTTAACCTCATGATTATTTTATTGGCAGATCAGCTCAGAACTTCTTGATGAATTCGTAAATATGATTGCTAATTTCCTCTGCTGCTTCCTGATTATTGAAGTGAGCAACCCCTTTCTGCACAATCACTTCCTCCAAATTGGGCACATCTTCCTTAAAACCTCCACCATGTATATACTCCTTCATGTTAAGCATGGTGTATACCATGTCTAACTCACCTGTAATGAATTTTACAGGCACCTTGATTTTCAGTCCATTCCATGGTGCCATCAACTCCCAATTTCTGTAATATAAGTAATAACTTCTCTCATTAGAATTGTGATCACTGCCTATCAACTATTAACACAAAATTCAAACACAACAACAATATATACCAACATTTAAAAATTGAGAGTAATTTAAAATTAAAAGTGATTGAATGTAACATGTGTCACTGTGAGATATAATTCGTGTTTGATCTTCAATATAAAATGTCAATACTGAGAATCAAAACATTACTTGTTCAAGTTTCTGTAATAGTTTAATCCTCCAGAGAAACCAGTTTTCTCAAATTTGGAGACAAAATAAGCAAGATCATCTTCTGTGAGCCAAGACGGTAGAGTATCAGGGGTATTCGGGTTGAATCCAGTTCCGTACTCTCCCTTTGGAAATATCGGAGGACCCGTTTTGCGGGTTGTGAGAATATTTTTCAGCACATATGCCGCGCCAACTTCGGCCATCTGAGCTTCCATTTTTCCCGGTTCCTGTGATACGGATCAAAAACAATTATGACATATAGATCCATCACTAGTGCAATTTATCACTTCATTTTATGTAAACAAAGAAATGGAAAGGACCTGAAATCTGCAGATATAATAATCTTCACCATAAGCAGCACGCAAGCCCTCTACGGTTCTGAATTTAGGGTTTCTACGGATGAATGGAACACTGAGACACACATAGGCTTTGATTCTTTCTGGCCGAAACATGCATAGATACCATCCAATGGAAGCACCCCAATCATGAGCCACGAGGAACACTTGTTCAACACCGAGTAAATCGATCAGAGCAACGATGTCACCTACTATATGAAAGCACGTGTAGCTGCTTGCTGAAGCTGGAGCATCGGTGTCGCCGTAGCCGCGGAGATCGGGAGCCACAGCGCGGTAGCCGAGGGAGCCGAGAGCGGCAATCTGGTGGCGCCAGGAGTACCAGAGTTCAGGGAAGCCGTGAAGGAACAAGACGACTGCTCCTTCTTTGCCTTTTTCTGCGATGTGCATTTTGATTCCATTCACTTCAACTGTTCTGTTTTCTATTCCTTCCATGGTCGATTTTTTCTGAGAGAAAATGTGAAGAAATTTTGGATGCACGTTTTGAAGTGGATATTGTTTCAATAATTTAAGTGGCGATGATAATTTAATAATGAATAATGTAGATGTGGTACGAAAAATATAGTAAATTAATCATCACACCATGCTGTATTCATCCTACAACATTTATTAATTTTCTCTCTCTCAATAATTATCTTTCTAACTTAAATAAATAAATTATTTTCAGGATCCCAAAGTTTAAATTGAGACAAATTAATCATTACAACTTGAACAACCAAAAACATTTCTTTACAAATACATTTATCATTGTTGTTTCTAAAAGTTGTGTTGGAAATTTGCATAAACTTCAATAGAAACCAACATGAGTGTAGATTCTTCCAGCTAACGTTGAGAGAAAAAAATGAAAATTCTTCATATTGTAAAATGTTTTGTCTTTAGTTGACAAAAGCACTCCATCTTTGTGTCCAAAAGGAAATCAAACCTAGTAGCAATATTGAAAGTTGCTGGAGATAATTATTTACAATATTGAATTTTTTTTATAGCAGTTCATGGTGGAACTTCAATATTGTAAAGTGGGAACCATTGTCGATAAAGTGGGGACCATTGAAAGTTGACAGTACATGATGATTTTGTTCAAAAGAGAAAAATCTTCAATATTGTAAAACTAATGACACTGCTATCAAAGAATATACGTGGCACACATTTAAATACACCAATGTCGTATTGTTTTGGAAAGACTAGGAATCAATGTGAGTGGATTGTAAATACAGTACTCTTTAAATTAAATTTAAAGGCATATGAGGGAGATGTGGAGGCATCATTGTCGATACTATTTTTTAGAAAAGTGAGGACACATTACCATATGTTTTTTTACGATGCTGATAGGGATGGAAAAGAAATTAATTCCCTGGATAAAGTTCTGCCATGCAGTAAAAGTTGCTGGAGACTTCTCTGATATGATGAATTAATTTTGTAAGTGTTTTTGTTCTTCCTGCTAACAAGAGTTTCAACGAAAGGTCTCAACTTAACAAATCTATCAATGGCAACTTTGTGCTTTGAAAGTTCATCTGGAAGCTAACACTGTTGTACATCAATATGAAGCAGCTGTAAGATATATTTCTTCGCAAAAGATCTTGGTTTCGGTTTCAGATCGAGAAGTTTCGACGTTTCGGTTTCATATCTGTGTTGAAATATTAAACTTGATTTGGGTCTAATATAATTATTTGTATTTTAGATTTTTGGGCTTAGTTTTTAAATAATTTTGGGTGATATTTTTAGAGAAATCTTGTAGTATTTGGAGTATGTAGATATTTCTCATGGTTGTAATATTTTTTAAAATACTTTTTAAATCTTTAGAGTTGAGAACTCTCTAGAATTAGTGTATCTAGAGTTCTCCTTAGAGTATTATAAATAGAGATGTAATTCAACACATTTGTATCAAACAAAAATACATAATTCTCTCTTCCATAATGAATCTTCCTACCTACCAAGTTTATATTCAAGCTTCTAATATTCTCGCACATTTTCTTTAAACACAATGTGGAATATTAGAACAAACTCTAGTATGAATAACATGTCGTCGAAGTCTGCTCACATGTTATTGTTTAATTGAGTCTTGTGTTATGGATCCAATTGTTTAAGTTAGTTTGTACCCTAAGTTAGCTTGCAATGGGTAATTGTTAAAAAAAAACTAATTAGGCTAGTGTGTTAGTTTTATTATAAATAGCATACTAGTCTCTCATAATTTGTATAAGGAAAAATAAGAAGATAAAACCCTAATTCAAAAGTGAGAGAAATTATTTGTTATTCTTGTATACTTGTAATCTTGTTTGAAGAGAAATGAAAGAATAACAATTTATAATCAATCCTTGTTGATATCTTTGGTAACCCTAAACCCTAACCCTTGTGGGTTTCTTGATAAACCTATTATACTTTGTTTTCTAAGGTATCTTATTCACAACAAATTGGTGTGGTGAACTTTGAGAAGATGCATTCAACAAAGTATGAGAGTGAAAAGTTCACTGGAGTGAAAGATTTCGGTCTGTGGCGCTTGAAGATGAAAGTCATACTTGTTCAACAGGGTTGTTTCGAAGCGTTGAAGGGAGAGACAACCATGAATGTTGCGTTGATGGAAGCTGAAAAGACGATCATGATTGAGAAAACACACAACGCAATATTGTTGATCCTTGGTGATAAGGTTCTTCGATAGGTATCAAAGGAGACGACAACGTCAGGGTTATGGTTGAAACTTGAAGGTTTGTACATGACCAAATCGTTGGTGAATCTACTCTACCTAAAGCAAGCCTTGTATTCATTCAAGATGAGTGAAGACAAAGTGTTGGCTGAGCAGTTGGATATGTTCAACAAGCTGATTCTTGATCTTGAAAATATTGATGTGAAGATCGATGACGAAGTTCAAACGTTGTTGTTGTTATGTGTTTTGCCCAGAACACATGCTCACTCAAAGAAACCCTCTTGTATGGAAGAGAGTCCCTGACCTTTGAAGATGTTCAATCTTCCTTGTACTCTAAGGACTTGAACGAACGAAGGAGCATAAACCTTCGACAATTGGTGAAGGTTTAGTCGTTAAGGCGAAATTCTCGCGAAAGGATGGTAAGTTCGACAAGAAGAAGGGTAAAAGTCAACAGAAGTCTTATAGTGGTGAAGCATCTGGTGTTCAATGCTATCATTGTAAGAAGTATGGTCACATTCGAAAGGTGTGTCCTGAACGCCTGAAAGATCATGGAGGTAATGATAATGGCAATGTTTCCATTGTTCAAGATGATTTCGACTCATATGATGTTCTTGTGGTTTCGAGCGACGACTCAAGAAAAGAATGGATTATGGATTCAGGTTGCACTTGGCACATGACTCCAAATAAAGATTTGTTCGAGGAATTATGTGATCAAGATGGTGGGTCAGTGTTGCTGGGAAACAACAAAGCTTGTAAAATTGCAGGTATTGGATCTATGAGATTCAAGCTCCATGATGAGTCAGTAAGACTATTGACTGAAGTTAGGTATGTACCTGACTTGAAGAGAAATTTGATTTCTCTTGGTGAATTCGACAAGAAGGGATATGTCTTTCAAGGAGAGAAAAAAAACCTAAGAGTCATGAAGGGGTCGAAGGAATTCTTGAGAGGCGTGAAGAAACAAGACTTGTATACCCTTGAGGCTGAAGTTGTAAGTGGTTCAACAAATGTTGCATCCATGAAACTGTTTTCGAAGACAAAATTATGGCCCATGAGATTGGGCCATGTCAGCGAGAGAGGCATGGTCGAACTGGGGAAACAGAACCTGCTACGTGGTGACAAAGTCGAGAAGTTGGAGTTTTGTGAACCTTGTGTATTTGGTAAATCCTGTAGGTGAAGTTTAACAAAGGTAAACAAAGAACACATGGATCCCTTGATTACATTCATGCTGATCTTTGGGGCCTTCAAGGAATCCTTCACATTCAGGTGCAAGATATTTTCTATCCATAGTTGATGACTATTCCAGAAAGTTATGGGTATTCATTCAGAAGATGAAGGATGAAACTTTTGAGAATTTCAAGAGTTAGAAGGTTCTGGATGAAACTTAAACTGGCAGAAAGGTTAAGAGGTTGAGAACTGATAATAGCCTCGAATTCTACAATGAAGCTTTCGACAGTTACTGGGTCGAGTCTGGGATTGCAAGGCATACGACTGTAGAAGGTACTCCTCAAAAAAATGGTCTAGCTAAGAGATTCAATCGAACAATCCTCGAAAGGGTTAGATACATGTTGGTTAGTGTTGGATTGAATAAGGTGTTTTGGGCTGAGGCTGTTTCGACAGCAACATATCTGATAAACAAATGTTCTTCGACTACGTTAGATATGAAGACACCTGAAGAAGTTTGGTCAGGACATCCACCAGATCTCGACAAACTGATAGTATTTGGTTGTGTAGCCTATGCTCACATTAGGCAAGACAAGGGATATCCTGAATGAGTCAAAGCTTATAGGCTATGGTGCCTAGAGTCAGGTCACAGGAGGTGTATCACCAGTCGAGATGTAGTTTTCAATGAAGCTGAGATGGCTTTCAAGAAAACTGATGATGTTGTCGAAGAGATGGAACAGGGAGAAATTCCTATTGAGGTGGAGCATAGTGATGCTAAATTGCATGACCCAGATGAAGTCGAAGAAGAAGCAGAAACTATTGTCGAAGATGAGGAGACTGATAATGACTACTTGTTGGTAAGAGACAAGTTGATAAGAGTCATCAAGCCAACTCAGAGACTTGGGTATGCAGATCTTATAGCTTATGCCTTAAACTCTGCAAGTGAGGTTCTAAACGAAGAACCTAGAGACTATAAGGAAGTTATGAGGAGTCGAAATAAGAATTAATGGCTGAAGGCCATGGATGATGAGATGAAATCTCTTCATGATAACAATACTTGGGAACTGATCAAGAAACCTGTTGGAGCCATGTTAGTCAACTATAAATGGATTTTCAAAGTTAAGGAAGGAATCGAAGGAGTGGCGTCGAAGAGATACAAGACAAGGTTAGTTGCAAGGGGGTTCACTCAGAAAGAAGGTGTCAACTTTGATGATGTGTTATCTCCTATTGTGAAGCACATGTCCATTCGAATGTTGCTTGCCATGATGGCACAGTTCGACCATGAACTGGAACAGATGGATGTGAAGACTGTGTTCTTGTATGGTGATCTTGATGAAACAATCATGATGAAACTTGTAGTATTTTAAAAAACTTGTTAAGCATAACCGTTGTGATTACCATGCGTTTTCCAGCATACAACAATGGTCTTAAGACCGTGATTATAAGTAGTGCATTTACGACAACATTATACATAACAATGCCTCAATCTGTATGATTATATGTATTTTTCGTTGTTAAATGAATTTTTCGTAGTAGTGAATTGTCCCTATGTGTATACCGGTGAAGGATGAAAATGAAAAGGTTTTTGTTGCTATCATTTTCAAACAAATGGTTGGGAGGTGGAGGTCTTGGGTTCGAATCCAGTAATTGACTAAACACTCAATATTATCATTCTTTTTTGTTTGGTTATCACCACAACACATGTGGCCCAATGGACGCGCTTCTAGGTTGGGAGGTGGAGGTCTTGGTTTCGAATCCAGACATTCACCCTTTATTTTATGCGTTTTCTTTTTCTTTATTTTCTTTGTTTATTAATTTTTATTATTTTCTTAATTAATTAAATAATCACCATTAACCTTAAAATTAACTAATTAACTTAATCACCCCAATTTTTTTTAAAGAATAAACTCATTAATAAATCCTTAATTTATTTTTAAAAATAACATTTTTCTTATAAATAAATTAGTTTTTTATTTTATTAATTTTGTAAGCTAATTTATATAGTAATTAGGTTTTAATTAATATTCTCAAATCCTAATTAATCAACCCTGATTTTTCTAAAACCCTAATTAATCAACCCTGATTTTTCTGAAACCCTAATTTTTCATTAAAAAAAAATTTCTTTTCTAATTTAATTTTATTTGTCTTATTTATTTTATTTAGAAAAATTGTATAGATCGCACTCTTATGTAATTTTGATTTCTCGTTTTATTCTTGATTTTGTAACAGCTTCTCCTATGTAATAGCTTAGGTTCAATTTTCCGTATTTTAATTTCCGTAATCCCCCTAAAAGACAAATGTACCCCTCCCCTAATGTAATAGCGTAGGGCTTTAATTTCCGCTTTTAATTTCTACAAATATAACTGCGTGGTTAGTAATTTAGGGAGTGCAAAGATTGTATGATAAATAAATTGGACTTAGCCCACTAATTACAAGATAAATAATTGAAACTGATATTCACACACGTAAGTCGATCGTTCTACGATCGCCATCTGCACACCCTAGGGTTTCCCCTCTTGGTTGCCTTACAACATGGTCAAGTCCCTCGAACGTGGGGGTGTCTTAGTAAATGTCCATCTAGATTAAAAATCATCATAGTCCCTTCAAGATTAAAAGATCATAGTCCCTTCGGAGTTGCCTACGAATAAATGATCTCGCCCCTTGATGACCCTACGAAAATGATGATAGTCCCTACGAATTACTAAGACACCCCTACAGGTTTCCTTCTATGATCATACGATGACTCTACGCTCGTCCCTTATAACATCCAAGGTAAGACTACTTACTCACTAATAGTAAGGACAATCCTACCCTTAAAGGAAATAAATAACAAGAAAGACCTTACAAACTTAGGGTAGGTAGCTCTTAAATACTTGCTCACTCTTTCAAAATACTCTTCACACCCCACTTTTCAAACACTTTCAAAAATAAACACTTTGTATACATCCATACGAGGATCATTACAAAGTCAAAGACTTTTGAAATATTTTCTAAACACACATTATACATTTTATTTCAAACAAAAGTAAACTGAGCTAAGTAGTTAAGAGTCCATGGATAACCATGGATACAAAGGGTGCTAACACCTTCCCTTTGTATAACTTACCCCCCGAACTCAAATCTTTTTAAGAAGGTCTTTCCTGTTCTTTTATTCCTTTTCATGTTGGATAAAATAAAAGTCGGTGGTGACTCTTGCTGTCCGCACATGGTTTTTGTTAAACAAAAATACCCAAGTCAGTTCTCCCACCGTGTTACACTTCCCTCGTTTCACCGTATTCCGCTTGAAAAAAGAACACCATTTCAAAAAACTCTCTTTTAAGTTATTTGAACCAAAATCAACAAAATTAACCCAATCGGCCAATTCTCTCCACACCACCATCGAAGAACTACAATCCAAGAGAATATGGTCCAAAGATTCATAACCATTAATACAAAAGACGCATTTCAATTCACTGTCCGGAAAAATCAAACCTCTATTAGAAAGAGAATCCTTTGAAGGGAGCTTATTCAAAAAAAACACCTTCAACCAAAAGCTTTAATTTTAAAAGGAACTTCCATATTCCAAATCAAAGTAAAAGCTTCATCGAATGAATGACCCGAGTCAAAAGGAATACGAGAAGATGAAATAAAAAATAAAAGGAACTAACCGAATAAATCCCCGACGAAGTAGCCGACCAAACAAGAGAATCTAATGCCATAGGATTCGGCCGAAATTTCTCTAATTTGGTCCCAAAAAAAACAAATTTGTGGCAGCCTCATCCTCCGAAGTATCCCTTATGCTAAAATCCCCCCAAGCCCAATCATCACTGATCCAACCCCCATGCTAGCTACCGAAGTCTCTTTAAGAAAAGATAGATAAAAAATAAGAGAAAATGTATCCTTTAAGCTCATATCATCTAACCAACAAGCATGCCAAAAGGAAGTAGTGAAACCATTTCCAATTATATATCTACACTTAGAGTGAAACAAATTTTTCGGCATACCTTTTTCCAAACCCATTATATCCCTCCACCAAAAAGAATATAAAGACCATTTTTTAAGGCTACTTCCGGAATCCACCATCCTAAAATTAATATCTTCATACCTAACCTTGAGAAATTTGTACCATAAAGCACTATGTTCCACTAAAATCCTCCATCTGCATTTATTAAGAAGGGCCACATTAAAATCCTCTACTCTTCTCATACCAAGACCCCCATTTTCCACTGGAAGACACAACTTCTCCCAACTAACCGAATGAATTTTCCTCTCTCCCTCCAAACACCCCGTCCAAAGAAAATTAGTTTGAATACTAGTAATTTCTTTCACCACCTTCACCGGAGCTTTATAGAAAGAAAGCATAAAAATTGATAAACTAGAATGACCGATTTTAATAAAGTGAGTCTTCCCCCAAAACAAAGAAGGTGATTGTTCCAACAAGAGATCCTCCTCTTTAATTTCAACAACAAATCCGACCACAAACCATTTCCATTAGATTTAAAACTGATAGGAATACCAAGAAAGATAAAAGAATTTTCCTCTCTTCTACAAGATAAGAAAAAAGAAGCCAATTCCAAGAAATGGGGAGTAATATTAAAACCCAATCCAGAAACGATTTAAAAACCCTTCAAAACCGATTTTATAGCCCAAATATGCCTCCAACTTCCTTCCATTATTAACAATGTATTGTCCGCAAATTGAAGGATATCAATTAAACAATTTCCTTTTATGTTGAAACCCTCAAACTCGTTATTTTCTACCAACTTATCCACCAAACCCTTCAAACCTTCCGCAACTATCACAAAAAGAAAAGGAGAAAGAGGATCGCCTTGTCTTAATCCTCTCTCGATAACAAATTCTTTCGTGGGACTACCATTAACTAACACTGACATCTTACTAGTAAAAACTAGTGCTTCCATCCATTTCAACCAAACCTCCCCGAACCCCATTTTTCTAAGCATAAATCTAAGAAAATTCCAACTAACCTTATCAAAAGCCTTCTCAAAATCAACTTTGAAAAGTAAACAACTCCTTCCCTCCTTTTTAGCAAAGTCCTCCACTTCATTAGCAACAAAAACCTCTTCTAATAATTGTCTCGCCAGAAAAAAAACACTTTGAAAATCCAATATAATCGAATTTAACACCACCTTAAGTCTCGCCTCCAAAAGCTTGGAAATAATCTTATAAACGCATCCCACAAGACAAATCGGCCTATAATCATCCAATCCTAAAGGATTGGAAGATTTAGGAATCAAAGTCAAGAAAAAGGAAATAAAAGCTTTAGAGAACAAACCACCGGAATGGAAACTTTGAAAACATCCAATAAAATCATCCTTCATAAACCTCCAACACTTCTTAATAAAAAAGCAGGAATAACCATTGGGTCCCGGACTCTTAGAACCACCACAACTCCACACCGTTTCTCTAATCTCATCCTCCGAAAAAGGAGCTTCGAGGAAATATTTATCCGTGCCATTAATACCTTTAAAAGAAAGACCGTCAACAACCGGTCTAACCAACTCTGGCTCAATAAACTTATCTGTAAAATGACTCTTAACCACCTCTTTAACCTCTTCCACATTATCCACAATTCCATTTTCCGTTCCAATAGAATCGATAAAATTACGCCTCCTCCTCTCCTTCATAACTCTATGAAAATATTTACTATTAGAATCACCATCATTTAACCACTTTAAACTATATTTTTGGATAAACATATTCTCCTTTATCTTAAGATTAATCCAAAATTTTCCACTCGTTTTCTTCCTTCTCTTCAATATATCTTCCACCCCCTCCTCCATATCAAATTGATCCTCCCGAAAACATTAACATTACATCATTTGAGGCTCTCTTTCAAAATACATAATTTCTCCTTAAGAACAAAATCTTTTCTCCCCACTTTTACTATCTTATTCTATCCCTATTCAACAAAAGAAATAAACTGATTATCCATGAATCATTCGTTATTGACTTTGAAAGGTTTCGGACCCCAATCAACCATATCCATTAATAACCAAATCAGAAAAATGATCCAAAATATTCCTCGTTCCAATCAATTGGTCCACCGCTCCCCGCCTATCAATGATACCATTAGATATCAAAAAACGATCAATCCTACTTTTTGCAAAACCATCATGCCCGTACCAAGTAAATTTCTTACCCTTACAAGGTAAATCCACCAAACTCCCCCCATTAATGAAATCTTCAAATTCTTTACACTTTGTCCTTGAGCTAAAAGCGGTTCTCCCCCTCCTTTCATGAGAAATTCTAACCGCATTAAAATCACTTCCAAACACCCATTCACCATCCATAAACTTTGACTTTAAAACTAATAATTCCCTCCACAAAATTATTTTAAACTCAAGAGAACAAGGAGAATAAATGTTAACCACATAATATAAATTATTATTCCATCTAACTTTCACTCCAAGAAAACCAGGTGTCGCACCTCGAAAAATACGATCCTAAAACAAACAACAGAGTCGCCACCTAATTCTATTTATTCTACGAGAGAAAAGGAAGATATAGACACAACCTAAATAAAGGATAAGAAATGGTTTACGAAACCACTAATCTAAGTTCGGGAGTCAGTTACGCAAAGGGAAGGTGTTAGGCACCCCTCACGTCCGTTGTACTCAACGGGAACCTCTTAGTCTAGTTTGCGCTTAAAATGTTAACTTGTATTATTGTCTTCTTTTAATGATTAAGTATCGATATTTGTTTATTATTTGCAAAAGGGAAAGGTTAAAGTTTTTTATTATTGTGACGGAGAGATAGTTAATTTTTATTTATTGTGCTCGCGAAGGATTAAAATCCTCGTGCCTACGTATTCCCCTGTGCAATGGGAAAGTCAGAGCTTCGTAGTTCGTGCTACTACGATTTGTGTTTTTTAATTGGACGATTGTTTGAAAATGCATTCTACTGCTAAGCGTTGGCTTATCTGCTCACGATAGGAGGCTGAGCGCTAGCTTGTTTGCGAGATAGAAAGATTTAAACAATAATTCGTTTTGAGAAAAGATGTTTGATCTTTGTTAAAGATGTTTTAAAACGAGAGGGTGAATGAACTACGCGTGGGGCTAGCCCATGTTGCGGTTGCATTCAAGAACGTGCGGAGTGCGAGACTCCGGAGTTCAGTTACTCGCTAATTAATTATGAAAATGATTTGAATTGGTTGGTAAGTTTTAATTTGTATTTGAAAGAAAGAGACGAGTCGTCACCTTTAAGAGAAGTATCTCACCTATTCCACCACAAACATTTGAGAAATGGGAAATCGAAAGAAGCTTTAAACTTGGATATAAGATCGACAAGCAATGCCACATTCTTTCTTTGAGAATAAAAATCGGAAGAAGCTTTAAACTTGGATGTAAGTATCGACAAGCAATGCCACGTTCTCCCTTTGAAAATAAATAAAATCGGAAGAAGCTTTAAACTTGGATATAAGATCGACAAGCAATGCCACGTTCTTCCTTTGAAAGTAATTGTTTTGTAAGATTTTTGTTTGTGTTTGTGGGGATAGGAGGAACAACTTTCCTATGGAGATGAATCATGCCTGATCCTTTAAGATTATTGAATTGTTTTGAATACGAATGATGATTGAACCAACGCGTGGGGCTAGCCCAGTTGCGGTCCAATCCAGAACGTGCGGAATGCTAGACTCCGGAGTTCCTTCTTTCGTACGATTAAATTAATTAAAGATTTGGATTATTTTTATACGAATGGTGATTGAACCAACGCGTGGGGCTAGCCCATTTGCGGTTCAATCCAGAACGTGCGGAATGCTAGACTCCGGAGTTCCTTTTTCCATAAATTAATTAAGATGGATTGAATTGTTTTTATACGAATGGTGATTGAACCAACGCGTGGGGCTAGCCCATTTGCGGTTCAATCCAGAACGTGCGGAATGCTAGACTCCGGAGTTCCTTTTTCCATAAATTAATTAAGATGGATTGAATTGTTTTTATACGAATGGTGATTGAACCAACGCGTGGGGCTAGCCCATTTGCGGTTCAATCCAGAACGTGCGGAATGCTAGACTCCGGAGTTCCTTTTTCCATAAATTAATTAAGATGGATTGAATTGTTGGATGAAAATCGCATTTTTGTTCTAAGAAAATTAGGAGCTAAAATCGGTGGTGAGGGGCAAGTGAATAATTAAACATAAACGCGGCACAAAGACTACAATGAAACACACAAGAAATGAAATTGAGATTTAGTGATACCTAATGGAGAAGGTCCATTGCCTCTTCAATACGCGCAAAATAAACTAAGGATAATTGTCGGAAGCTCTACACACTCAATCAAGCTAGTCCGAGTGTTCAACATCATACTTTAACCAAGGAACAATTACACCAAATTTTAAGTGTTTAATTAAGAAAAATCAAAGGTCTAGCAAACTATTTATCAAATCTTAACCAAAAGATTACTCTAACAATTAGTCAAAGATAAAAATAAAATTTAATCAAAGTTAACTACAAACAAAACAAATCACCTAAAATAATATAGACTTTAAAACAAAACTTCAGCTAAAATCAAACAACATGAAATTTTAAACAAAATCAATCAAAGAAACTCATAGAAAAATTATTAAAAAAACAAAGTTATAATGTTAATAATCTATTAACTAATAATGAATAAATAGTGGTGATGTTAGTGACAAATGTATTGACAGCAAAATCCATGGTCTTAAATTAAACAAAACAGATAAAAATAAATAAATAAATAAATGAATAAAACTTTAAAATAGGAAAATGAAATAGATCAAACACGAAAAAGGGAAATAAGGGTTTGCAATTGGAAGAAAAGAGAGAAACAAAAGTGACGGTCAACAAACGAACACCATCATCCGTGAATTCGACCTCTGAAGGTGATGATGTTGAATGGTAGGGAGGATCGGAGCCTTCTGAGCGTGAGCCGGCAAGCGGAGGCGTTCCTCAAGTCTGAGACCCTGACGACGAGACTCAGGCGCTGTTAAATCGGCAGAAAGTACTTCGTTGTTGGTGATTTCGTTTGTGTTTGGTCGGCGGGGGGTTGTTTATGTGGAGATGGTAACGGAAGATTTCGTTGTGTTCCGGATTCTTGCTGTTGTTTTGTCGTTTCGGTTTACGGATTTTGGCGGTTCGCGGTGGCGTTGAAGAACAGGGCGGTTGTGGTTGGTTTTAGGGAGGTGCGTTTTGTTGTTTGTTGTTTGTGTGGTTTGAGGTCGGGGGTTTACGGGAGGGTTTCCTTCTGGTTCGTGATGGCTCTCGGGTTCTGTGTGTTTTTTCTGTGAAAGTTTTGGTGAGGTTCAATTTTGAGGGTTCCAGTGAGAGGAAAGATGAAGTTTTGTGGTTCTGGTCCACGGTTTGTTATGGTTCGAAGGGGGGTCCGATATGAATGTAGGTTTGTGTTGTTTGATGTTTGGTGGTTTGGGAAAGCTCTGTTATGGCTGTGTTGTGGTTCTATGTTGTGAGCGATTTGGTTGCAGAATCAGTTTTTAAGGATGATTTGGCGGTTTCGAAAGGGTTTGGGGTGGAAAGGTTTTGTTCACATGTTTGCGTTCGGATTCGCGGCTTCAACTGCAGTGGTGGTGATGGTTCTTTTCAGTTGAGTGTTTTTGTCTGGTTTTATGTTGTTGAAAGAAGGTGAAGAGGTCGTGTTTGTGATGTTTTTTTCGCCCCTGTTTTCAATGGTTGAAGGTGGTGATATGTTGGATGAACAGAGCTTGAAGGTGCGCGGTTTCTGAGTTGTGGGTTTTGGTTTAAGCGGAAGAGTGTGGTGAAGGTTTGAGATTGAGCGGTCCGGTTTGTTGTTGTTGTTGAGGGAGGACGATGAAAATGAATAGGGTCCTTTGGTTCTGGTGTGATGTTCCTGTTTTATCTTGAAAAGGTTCAGTTTTGGTGGTTTAGAGATTGTTGCTGGTGTGTGGGGGGCCTCTTCTGAGATTGATTTTTGTGAGTTTTACGTTAAAAATGGTCCCCTGCTGTCGTTTTTTCAGGCTCTGTTTTACTATGCTTTTTCCTTTCAACAGAAACTCTCCCTCTTTTTGTGTTAGTTCCTTTCTTTTCGGATGGCCCCCCTATACTTTTTGTTCTATTGACCTGTCTCTTCAACTTTTAGATGCAGGTTTTTACTTTACACAAATTTGGTGAAAGGATGCAGCATGTGACAGGCTGTGGGGATTGTGTGAATCAAGTTTTGTAAACCCATTACATATGAACTATATACTATTAAACCAATTAAATACTAAATTCAATTAAAATTAAACAAAAATAATAGAAACAGTAATTAATACCTTAAATTTGAATAAACATATAAAAGAGTAACAAAACTAACTAATAAAATTATGAATTTAAATTAAATTTAAACTGACTAATAAAAATTTAAAACAAAAATTTAAAATCATACTTAAATTAAAAATAAATAAATTTAAATGAATAATAACTAATTAAAATAATATTCTAAGTTTAAAACAATAAAATTTCTAAGTCTACACATTAAATTTAAAGTTCTAAGATTACCAATAAAGTTAAACAAATTCTAACATCATCTGAAATGAAATTATTTTATAAAGTAAACAAAAGTAATTACAAATTATAAAATAAAATAAAAAAAAGACGTTGAACGGTGGAACAAAAAGAAAATGCATGATTTATGATTAATAGATAAAAAATGCAAAAATGACTGATAACCTATACTGCAATAAAATGCGTCAGATGAAATGCGGAATCTGAAAATTTCTGGTCAAAATTTAGGGTATGACAGCTGCCCCTATTTAATCATCCTGAACCTGAATGTACGAGTAACAAAGTTTTTTTGGACATTCAAGGTGGAAGGTGATTAAATATCAGAATACCGGGAATTTTGACCGAAAACGCAAATGAAAATGTTATGATATGCAATGCGATGCAAGACAAAAAGCTACAGTGCTATCGGGAAGAAAACTGACACTATTGGGGATTGGGCACACATGACTGGAGTACAATCCACACGAGGAAATTCATCTTGAGAGAAGCCAGACGACAACCGTCTACAGGTCCTAAGATGACTCGAGATCTTTGAACAAAATTCCACTTTGAGGAAATCTACTGCCGAGATATAACCTCATTTGGACAAAACTTTATGTTGGTGTATCAATAACGCAACAGAAATCTACTGCCGAGATTCTGAAATGAAAACCAAATCTTCTGAAGTCTATTGGAAATCTACTGCCGAGATTACCAGAGATTCTAAAAAATTGGATATCTTCTGCCGAGGTATATCAAATGAACCAAAAATCTACTGCCGAGATCTTGGAACGAAAACAAATTCTGTTGAAGTCTGCTGGAGATCTACTGCCGAGATTACCAGAAATAAAAGAATGAGATACCTTCTGCCGAGGTATCGAAATGAACCAAAAATCTACTGCCGAGATTTTGGAACGAAGACAAATTCTGTTGAAGTCTGCTGGAGATCTACTGCCGAGATTACCAGAGATTCTAAGAATGGAATACCTTCTGCCGAGGTATCAAAATGAAATTCCTACTGCCGAGGATTAACTGAGGATACACCTGTCGCCAAATCTTCTGCCGAGATTTAACTAAGGATGCCATTGTCGAGCTTGTAAAAGTGAATACCTTCTGCCAAGGTAGACTGGAAATCTTCTGCCGAGACTTACCAGAAATAAAAGGAAACACCTATTGTTAAATCTTCTGCCGAGATTTAACTAAGGATGCCAATGAATAGAATTCTCACCATACTTCCCTTCTTCTGAAAGAGACAGCCATATGATGGAGAAACAACTTCACGCTCAAACTTCTCGACTTGTATGGAAGAGATGGCCATTTGACGGAAATTGGAAAAAATTCACAACAAACTTCTCAACTTGTCTGGAAGAGATAGCCATTTGTTGGAAAAATAAAAGAGATTCATATCAAACTTCTCGACTTGTATGGAAGAGATAGCCATTTGATAGAACATTCATCATACTTCCCTTCTTCTGAAAGAGACAGCCATATGATGGAGAAACAACTTCACGTTCAAACTTCTCAACTTGTCTGGAAGAGATGGCCATTTGACGGAAATTGGAAAATTCACAACAAACTTCTCAACTTGTCTGGATGAGATGCCATTTGTTAAAAATTGGAATCACGACAAACTTCCCACCTTGTCTAGATGAGATGCCATTTGTTGAAAATTGGAATCACGACAAACTTCCCACCTTGTCTAGATGAGATGCCATTTGCCGAACAAACTTCTCACCTTGTCTGGATGAGATGCCATTTGTTGAAAATTGGAATCACGACAAACTTCCCACCTTGTCTAGATGAGATGCCATTTGCCAAACAAACTTCTCACCTTGTCTGGATGAGATGCCATTTGTTGAAAATTGGAATCACGACAAACTTCCCACCTTGTCTAGATGAGATGCCATTTGCCAAACAAACTTCTCACCTTGTCTGGATGAGATGCCATTTGTTGAAAATTGGAATCACGACAAACTTCCCACCTTGTCTAGATGAGATGCCATTTGCCGAACAAACTTCTCACCTTGTCTGGATGAGATGCCATTTGTTGAAAATTGGAATCACGACAAACTTCCCACCTTGTCTAGATGAGATGCCATTTGCCGAACAAACTTCTCACCTTGTCTGGATGAGATGCCATTTGTTGAAAATTGGAATCACGACAAACTTCCCACCGTGTCTAGATGAGATGCCATTTGCCGAACAAACTTCTCACCTTGTCTGGATGAGATGCCATTTGTTGAAAATTGGAATCACGACAAACTTCCCACCTTGTCTAGATGAGATGCCATTTGCCGAACAAACTTCTTACCTTGTCTGGATGAGATGCCATTTGTTGATAATTGGAATCACGACAAACTTCCCACCGTGTCTAGATGAGATGCCATTTGCCGAACAAACTTCTCACCTTGTCTGGATGAGATGCTGTTTGTTGAAAATTGTATAAGAGATTCATATCAAACTTCTCCGCCGAACAGGGGAGATGCCATTTGATAGAACATAAACCTTGCTGAGGATGAACAAACTGCTTGGAAAGAGAATGTCATCTGTTAATTTACTAGGAAATCCATGGATAAGAACAAGCTTCTCAGATAAGGAGACGGCCACTTGTTGATTCCGATTAGAGATCCAGAGATAAGAACAGGCTTCTCCAATAAGGAGACTTCCACTTGTTGTCAGGCGTAAATACTCCAAGGGAATGTTGCAACAACACTGCTGGAGAGCATAAATTTGTCTTTAATGTGGAAATCTTCAATAAGTTTCTTCTGAGAGACAAATCAATAACAGGTGCAAAATAAATGCACTTTCCATCTGGAATTGCTGGGGATGGATCGACTGCTCGGAAAGAGACTGCCGTCTGTTGAATCCACTTGGAAGTTTTAGGACAAAACAAGCTTCCCGAATAAAGAGACTGCCACTTGTTGTCGGGTATAAGTAATCCAAAGGGAATGTTGTAATAACACTGCTGGAGAGCAAAATTCGTCTTCAACGGGAGCCTCCAACAAATTCCTTCTGGGAAACTAAGCATCCAAAAGGTGCAAAATAAATGCACCTCCTAATTGGTAGTTCAAACATCAAAAATTGCCAACGACCAAAATTCAATCCAGGAACGAGCTGGAAAGAAACTGTCAATCAAGACACTATCCCCTGAGGAATGAACTCAATCAGGATTTATCCTATCCAAGTGTGGAAAGGATAACTAGAGCAAAATCTTCCACGAGGGTAGAAACTCAGTGGGGAATTAGAAAGAATGTATATTTTCTGCCTAAGGCTAACAACTCTATTTGGAGAGAGACACATCACTTGGGGATAAACACGACCAAGGTGAAGGAGGTATGCATTAATGAATGCAACATGAGTATGAATATGAATCATTTATGATGTACATGTATGTATATGCGTTATGTTTATGCTGACAGACAGACAAAACAGACACAAGAGGCGAACTGGTGATGAAATAAACATCACAACAAACAGATACTCGACCACTCTCGTCAAAGTGTACACAATCACTGAAAGTAGAGTAGAGAGCCATTCATGGAACAAAGTCCAGCTACAAGACTCAAGTCTCTTCGAGGAGAGAAGGATACTTCAATCGGGAAATAAACCCAGACAAGTCTTCTAACTTCAACATCTATCAGAAGGAAGCAACCACACAAACTACGTTTGCTTAGGAGGAAGTAAATTTGTACTCCGTTGGGGAGAGAAAAGCAGATTCAGCTGGAGAAGCTTGAATCGAAGCTCAATTGGGGATACTAGACTTAGTATCTCACTTGAAGCACTAAGTAGTAAAAGAAATCCACCAGAAAATAATGAGTCATGCCCCTGACACATCATAGCAACTTGGTGTAAGGACCCCGTCATCTGGAGGTACTCGCAAGGTATATCCCAAGAGCGTCTTGCTTAGGGGAACACGTGGTTATGCACCCACAAAATGGTTTGTGAGAAGAGATCATCTCAAGAGGATTTTATAGAAGACTTGGCATTCACGATGCCCTAGTATCTTCAAACTCTTGTAGAGATTCGTCGAATCTCGACGTCACTGCCTCAGATTAACTGTACTTGGCACAAATGAGTCTTCAATACTTATCCTTTTAGGGATGATAAAAATGTGTAAGCACAATTTAGGAAACGACTTGCCCCTGACATATCAAAGTCTTCAAATAATCAGCTCCTTTCTGGCAAAGTACTTAAGGCAACTTGCCCCTGGCTGGCTAAGTCTTCAAACGGTATGCCCCATCTAGCAGAGTCTTCAGGCAAAATGCCCCTGGCTGGCAAAGTATTAAGGCAACCTGCCCCTGGCTGGCTAAGTTTTCAAGTAACTTGCCCCTGAATGGCAAAGTTTTCAAGTAACTTGCCCCTGACTGGCAAAGTATTCAAACAACATGCTCCTGCGGCAAAGTCTTCAAACAACATGCCCCTGTCTAGCAAAGTATTTAAGGCAATCTGCCCCTGTCTAGCAGAGTCTTCAGGCAAAATGCCCCTGGCTGGCAAAGTATTAAGGCAACCTGCCCCTGGCTGGCTAAGTTTTCAAGTAACTTGCCCCTGACTGGAAAAGTATTCAAACAACATGCCTCTGTCTAGCAGAGTCTTCAGGCAAAATGCCTCTGGCTGGCAAAGTCTTCAAACAACTTGCCCCTGGGGATGATCATTCTCTGAAATGGTTGTTCAACTACTCATCAGAGTTTCAAATCTCAAGAGATTAAGCTCGTCACTGATACTCAAACATAGGCTTCTATGATATCAAGCAAATGCTAACAAGCAAAAAGATTAATGCTAAGACTGCTAATGCAACACACGTGTTTGTCTCGAAGTTTTTTTTTTGAAAAGATTTTCACAATAGCATGTGACCGAATCACTAGCTAGGAGGTGATATTCATTTTTTTTATAAAGCCAACACAAATTTTTGAGCCAAGCTCATGGGAGTCGGGAAACATTTTCTCATTGAGTGTGCTTTCGAAATAAACCCTACTTCAATTAGGACTTTTGCGGGTTGTAATGTGGTTTGGTTCACGGTTTTAGAAACAAAGGATAAAGGCTCAAAGTTTATTTGGTGCCCACCCACTCTCCGTGATGTTCTCCAATCCTAGGTTCAGCTAAATCGACACATACATTTGTCTTGATAGCGTAGAGATGAAGATCCAAGGTTTGCTTGAAATGACAGTCCTCTTATTTGTCCTCTATGGATATCAGTGACCCCTTTGACTTTGGTATGGTGGTCACTAAATCTTAAGCTTTTGAGGTTGAGGATTAAAAGGCCTCTTCCAACTCGAATTTCTCTTTGGTCCCTGATTTTTGCCTAAGTCTCTTTTTGGGTGCTTGACTTAGCGGGATTTTATTTTCTCCTTTTTTTAATTGGAAGGCTGAAAATTATGACTGTCAAGTCATTAATTGTAGTGGATTCCCTGATGGATGTTTCATCTTATGATTTGATTGTGTAACCAGATTAACTGAACACTACCCTGCCCCAGGTCAAGCGTAAGGGTTTGAGATATCTGAAAGAAACTCCTACTTCTAGGCTCGAAGTGGTTGACTAGGGATTAACTCCTTATTTCTCCAGTGTTTGGGAATTTGAAACAATGCCTATACATCGTCAGTAGGATTTTATCCAAAAGCATTCAACTAGAGAATTTGTGTTTTAATTTCGTCATCCTCCCTCCAATTCTCTGCCTAGGCAAGAGATGGGATAATATTGGCATTATAAAATTGAAAAAGCATTATGAGTGAATACGAATGGATTACTTCAAGACAAACATATTCATTGCATTAATCATTCGAAACAAATAAGTTCTTACATGCCAAAACAAATGCATTAACAAAACATAGCAAAATACATATGAAAAGCAGTAAACGAGCTAAACATCTGAGAGGATAGCTCCAGAGCATCAAAACGATCGCGTGCATTCAGGAACTTGTCCTATGCTCCAGCAACAGATTGATTTGGAAAGGACTTTCTTGAGTTTTCTATCAGCACAAAGGCACTCCGTCCACAGATGGGATTCCTCCATTGAAAGTCAACACCCCGTAGTCGATCATCTCTTGAACCTTTTCCTGGAAGACTTCACACTCTTCAATTGGATGCCCCAGTACTCCATTATGAAACTCACAACTGTTTTTTGGATCGATCCCACGGGGTCGAGACCTCGTGGCTCTAGTCTTTCTGGGTGTCATTATTGAGTTCCGGGCAAAATGAGACCACAATTGACTGTAAGTCATTGGAATTGGGTCAGACTGATGGGCCGCTCCTTCAGGACTGTTTGGAGACCTCCGCTGATTCTGACGTCGCTGACGAGTAGAGGTAGAATTTGACCGACGCTGAAAAATGGCCAGATCTTTTGCCAAAGAAATCAGTCGCCCTCTATCAATCTTCAAGCTGTGAATCTCTTCCTGGAGTTCAGTGTTCTCCTGCACAAGGTTGTCTATTAGAGTCTTCATTGTAGTTGAGAATATTCCCATACGATTTCTCAACATGATGACCTCGTTTCTAAGCTCCCTGTTTTCCTGCTCAAGTTGGTCCATCTTTTTCCGGTGACTGGTCAAGTACAGTTGACTGACGGAGAATAAGACATGTGTGAGTTGGATTGTTGGAAGATGATATGCAATGCAAATGCAAATGCAAATGAGATGCGAATGAATGCAATACCCAGAAAGCTCAAAATCACAAACATAAACAGCTCCAGAATTGGTTATAAAGGCAAGGTGTTGGATCCAAGGTACAAGTAACTCGGAATCTCTTAACTGGTAAGCCTTAAGTGGAGGGTTCTAAATTCTTTACCCATAACACCCACTCACAGGGTAGCTTCTATGGTGATGGTATAGGGAAACCCAAGGTCATGGACGTTTATCGTACTAACGCCCCGCCGCAGGCTAGCTGCATTGTGACGATAATAACGATAAGGTCTACCTTGAGTGGAGTTCTCATGCTAGGCGTGCAAGAAGCGAGTCCTTGGAGCCTAACATTACACAACTACCAAAATTGAAACAGGTTCTAGGGGGTCCCAGAATCACAGCCCTTTCATGAATCAGGTCCCGCGACAGGCTAGCTACGTTGTGACAAGATTTACGAAAGGTCTAACTATCTGGGGGAGCTTTCATGTTAGGCGTGCAAGGAGCGAGTCCTTGGAGACTAACACTAATAACATCCAATTCTAACTTAGGTGTTCCCTCTTCTTTTTCAGAACTCAAGTACAAATTCAAACCCGTGATATCCCGAGATCCAACAGGCAGATATAATGAGCAGATAATAAAGAAGGAAGCAATAGATAAAATATCAACAGTAAATAAAGAAAACAATCAAACAAATCAGCAAACAAACGCAAACTATCCTAATTTAGGCTCGACTCTCTTATGCACAAGGCAATAATCCCCAGCAGAGTCGCCAGCTGTCGCACCTCGAAAAATACGATCCTAAAACAAACAACAGAGTCGCCACCTAATTCTATTTATTCTACGAGAGAAAAGGAAGATATAGACACAACCTAAATAAAGGATAAGAAATGGTTTACGAAACCACTAATCTAAGTTCGGGAGTCAGTTACGCAAAGGGAAGGTGTTAGGCACCCCTCACGTCCGTTGTACTCAACGGGAACCTCTTAGTCTAGTTTGCGCTTAAAATGTTAACTTGTATTATTGTCTTCTTTTTATGATTAAGTATCGATATTTGTTTATTATTTGCAAAAGGGAAAGGTTAAAGTTTTTTATTATTGTGACGGAGAGATAGTTAATTTTTATTTATTGTGCTTGCGAAGGATTAAAATCCTCGTGCCTACGTATTCCCCTATGCAATGGGAAAGTCAGAGCTTCGTAGTTCGTGCTACTACGATTTGTGTTTTTTAATTGGACGATTGTTTGAAAATGCATTCTACTGCTAAGCGTTGGCTTATCTGCTCACGATAGGAGGCTGAGCGCTAGCTTGTTTGCGAGATAGAAAGATTTAAACAATAATTCGTTTTGAGAAAAGATGTTTGATCTTTGTTAAAGATGTTTTAAAACGAGAGGGCGAATGAACTACGCGTGGGGCTAGCCCATGTTGCGGTTGCATTCAAGAACGTGCGGAGTGCGAGACTCCGGAGTTCAGTTACTCGCTAATTAATTATGAAAATGATTTGAATTGGTTGGTAAGTTTTAATTTGTATTTGAAAGAAAGAGACGAGTCGTCACCTTTAAGAGAAGTATCTCACCTATTCCACCACAAACATTTGAGAAATGGGAAATCGAAAGAAGCTTTAAACTTGGATATAAGATCGACAAGCAATGCCACATTCTTTCTTTGAGAATAAAAATCGGAAGAAGCTTTAAACTTGGATGTAAGTATCGACAAGCAATGCCACGTTCTCCCTTTGAAAATAAATAAAATCGGAAGAAGCTTTAAACTTGGATATAAGATCGACAAGCGATGCCACGTTCTTCCTTTGAAAGTAATTGTTTTGTAAGATTTTTGTTTGTGTTTGTGGGGATAGGAGGAACAACTTTCCTATGGAGATGAATCATGCCTGATCCTTTAAGATTATTGAATTGTTTTGAATACGAATGATGATTGAACCAACGCGTGGGGCTAGCCCAGTTGCGGTCCAATCCAGAACGTGCGGAATGCTAGACTCCGGAGTTCCTTCTTTCGTACGATTAAATTAATTAAAGATTTGGATTATTTTTATACGAATGGTGATTGAACCAACGCGTGGGGCTAGCCCATTTGCGGTTCAATCCAGAACGTGCGGAATGCTAGACTCCGGAGTTCCTTTTTCCATAAATTAATTAAGATGGATTGAATTGTTTTTATACGAATGGTGATTGAACCAACGCGTGGGGCTAGCCCATTTGCGGTTCAATCCAGAACGTGCGGAATGCTAGACTCCGGAGTTCCTTTTTCCATAAATTAATTAAGATGGATTGAATTGTTTTTATACGAATGGTGATTGAACCAACGCGTGGGGCTAGCCCATTTGTGGTTCAATCCAGAACGTGCGGAATGCTAGACTCCGGAGTTCCTTTTTCCATAAATTAATTAAGATGGATTGAATTGTTGGATGAAAATCGCATTTTTGTTCTAAGAAAATTAGGAGCTAAAATCGGTGGTGAGGGGCAAGTGAATAATTAAACATAAACGCGGCACAAAGACTACAATGAAACACACAAGAAATGAAATTGAGATTTAGTGATACCTAATGGAGAAGGTCCATTGCCTCTTCAATACGCGCAAAATAAACTAAGGATAATTGTCGGAAGCTCTACACACTCAATCAAGCTAGTCCGAGTGTTCAACATCATACTTTAACCAAGGAACAATTACACCAAATTTTAAGTGTTTAATTAAGAAAAATCAAAGGTCTAGCAAACTATTTATCAAATCTTAACCAAAAGATTACTCTAACAATTAGTCAAAGATAAAAATAAAATTTAATCAAAGTTAACTACAAACAAAACAAATCACCTAAAATAATATAGACTTTAAAACAAAACTTCAGCTAAAATCAAACAACATGAAATTTTAAACAAAATCAATCAAAGAAACTCATAGAAAAATTATTAAAAAAACAAAGTTATAATGTTAATAATCTATTAACTAATAATGAATAAATAGTGGTGATGTTAGTGACAAATGTATTGACAGCAAAATCCATGGTCTTAAATAAAACAAAACAGATAAAAATAAATAAATAAATAAATGAATAAAACTTTAAAATAGGAAAATGAAATAGATCAAACACGAAAAAGGGAAATAAGGGTTTGCAATTGGAAGAAAAGAGAGAAACAAAAGTGACGGTCAACAAACGAACACCATCATCCGTGAATTCGACCTCTGAAGGTGATGATGTTGAATGGTAGGGAGGATCGGAGCCTTCTGAGCGTGAGCCGGCAAGCGGAGGCGTTCCTCAAGTCTGAGACCCTGACGGCGAGACTCAGGCGCTGTTAAATCGGCAGAAAGTACTTCGTTGTTGGTGATTTTGTTTGTGTTTGGTCGGCGGGGGGTTGTTTATGTGGAGATGGTAACGGAAGATTTCGTTGTGTTCCGGATTCTTGCTGTTGTTTTGTCGTTTCGGTTTACGGATTTTGGCGGTTCGCGGTGGCGTTGAAGAACAGGGCGGTTGTGGTTGGTTTTAGGGAGGTGCGTTTTGTTGTTTGTTGTTTGTGTGGTTTGAGGTCGGGGGTTTACGGGAGGGTTTCCTTCTGGTTCGTGATGGCTCTCGGGTTCTGTGTGTTTTTTCTGTGAAAGTTTTGGTGAGGTTCAATTTTGAGGGTTCCAGTGAGAGGAAAGATGAAGTTTTGTGGTTCTGGTCCACGGTTTGTTATGGTTCGAAGGGGGGTCCGATATGAATGTAGGTTTGTGTTGTTTGATGTTTGGTGGTTTGGGAAAGCTCTGTTATGGCTGTGTTGTGGTTCTATGTTGTGAGCGATTTGGTTGCAGAATCAGTTTTTAAGGATGATTTGGCGGTTTCGAAAGGGTTTGGGGTGGAAAGGTTTTGTTCACATGTTTGCGTTCGGATTCGCGGCTTCAACTGCAGTGGTGGTGATGGTTCTTTTCAGTTGAGTGTTTTTGTCTGGTTTTATGTTGTTGAAAGAAGGTGAAGAGGTCGTGTTTGTGATGTTTTTTTCGCCCCTGTTTTCAATGGTTGAAGGTGGTGATATGTTGGATGAACAGAGCTTGAAGGTGCGCGGTTTCTGAGTTGTGGGTTTTGGTTTAAGCGGAAGAGTGTGGTGAAGGTTTGAGATTGAGCGGTCCGGTTTGTTGTTGTTGTTGAGGGAAGACGATGAAAATGAATAGGGTCCTTTGGTTCTGGTGTGATGTTCCTGTTTTATCTTGAAAAGGTTCAGTTTTGGTGGTTTAGAGATTGTTGCTGGTGTGTGGGGGGCCTCTTCTGAGATTGATTTTTGTGAGTTTTACGTTAAAAATGGTCCCCTGCTGTCGTTTTTTCAGGCTCTGTTTTACTATGCTTTTTCCTTTCAACAGAAACTCTCCCTCTTTGTGTGTTAGTTCCTTTCTTTTCGGATGGCCCCCCTATACTTTTTGTTCTATTGACCTGTCTCTTCAACTTTTAGATGCAGGTTTTTACTTTACACAAATTTGGTGAAAGGATGCAGCATGTGACAGGCTGTGGGGATTGTGTGAATCAAGTTTTGTAAACCCATTACATATGAACTATATACTATTAAACCAATTAAATACTAAATTCAATTAAAATTAAACAAAAATAATAGAAACAGTAATTAATACCTTAAATTTGAATAAATATATAAAAGAGTAACAAAACTAACTAATAAAATTATGAATTTAAATTAAATTTAAACTGACTAATAAAAATTTAAAACAAAAATTTAAAATCATACTTAAATTAAAAATAAATAAATTTAAATGAATAATAACTAATTAAAAGAATATTCTAAGTTTAAAACAATAAAATTTCTAAGTCTACACATTAAATTTAAAGTTCTAAGATTGCCAATAAAGTTAAACAAATTCTAACATCATCTGAAATGAAATTATTTTATAAAGTAAACAAAAGTAATTACAAATTGTAAAATAAAATAAAAAAAAGACGTTGAACGGTGGAACAAAAAGAAAATGCATGATTTATGATTAATAGATAAAAAATGCAAAAATGACTGATAACCTATACTGCAATAAAATGCGTCAGATGAAATGCGGAATCTGAAAATTTCTGGTCAAAATCTGAAAATTCCTAAGTTAGAAATCGCGTTGCATAATTTAACTCCCATATTAAAGTCTAAATTGTCCTTAATTCTCTAATTATATCTACCAATTCCAGACTCTTCAGGTTGCTCCTCATGCAAAATCTTCCTAGTAGACATACCTTTAGATACACCAATGTTAGAAAAATCACTCAAATCTAAATATCCTCCCTTGACATTACCTCCTCTTAGTGTCTCAATTTTTCCTTTTCCCATCTTCCCTCTTTTGATATAAAGGTACTTAGATTGTCTACCAAAATAACCTATATGGGGTCCACCAATACCATACAAAATTTTAAGTTTTATAGTCTTAATATTTTTCTTTTTCCAAGAAGAGTGGACCAGTTGCTCTCCCCATGCGCACAAATGCCTTTATTTCTACCCTCTAAAGTGCCTTTAATAACAGTACCACACCCACTCTCTACGTGTGGCCCACCTGCCCTACCTTCAGAAAAAACTTGTTGAAACTCCATATCTTTTATAGAATACACAGTCGTATCAAAGACTTCACCTCCTGTACCACTTTCTACTTCCCTCCTAATGCCACTCTAATCACCCGAAATATATGACACTACAGAATGGACATTAAAATCTGTTGGACAAAACACTACATTCTCATTCACTCCTTGTTCCTCCCGTCCATCCTCACCCCTTGCCGGCGACATAACTTCTTCACCGGAACTTCCATCCTGAGAATCTACATCAAAGATGCTTCGAACCTCATCCTCCGAGCCCGAACACTCATCGTTCTTCACTGAAGTTGAACCACAAGATTTGAAAGGACCCATGCCACCAAAGTATTTTCTCACCTTAATTTCAAACACAACCTTATCAACATAAACTTTAACAGACTCAGGAAGAACTAAAGAACTTGGTATCTTAACCAAGACCCTTGAAACATCTTTAAATGATCCTGACTTGGTGTTATCATCTGCTTCCTAAAAAAACCCAAAAGAATTCACAATCTGCGTGAAAAAATCCAATGTCCAGGCGTGACAAGGTGTTCCAAATAATCGGATCCACACAATCTTATCTATATTCACATTGGTTTCCTTCCATGGCTTGATCGATTGAAACCATTGTTTCCACCACGGTTCCCTTTCAACTATCAACTCATGGATCTCCCCAACCTTTGATTCTTCTAATAAACACAGATTAGGACCCAACGGAGAAACCTTGATTGAGAAATAGTCTTCTACTTTGAAACCCAACATTTTTTTTAATTTCAAAATTGTCCTTATTGAATTATTAAAAACTAGGTTTAAGTTTTTCTCTGTATTGTTTCACGTTTCTTTTGTCTTCTATTGTGTTGTGCTGCTACATGTGCATTGTTGCTCTCAGGTGAATTTTTTCTTTTTTGTTTTGTTGAATTTTTCTATTTTTATTTTATGTTGTTTATATGTGTAACATATACCTATAATATGTGATTGTTCGATTACCGTTAACTAAAAATTATGATTGCTCGGTGTAACACGGTGGAAGAACTGACTTTAGTTATGTTGCGGATAGCAAGAGTCGCCACCGACTTTTATTTTATCCAAAGGAAAGGCATAAAAGAAAAGGAAAGACCTTTAAAAGATTTTTGGGTTCGGGGGGTAGGTTATGTAAAGGGAAGGTATTAGCACCCTTTACATCCATGGTTATCCATGGGCTCTTAGTTACTTAGCTCACTTTAAAATGTTTTTGAGAAGTGTAGTGTGTGTTTAGAAATTTTCTTAAGTACTTTATAATGATCCATGTACGGATATATATAAAGCCTTTGTTTTTGAAAATTGCTTGAAAGATATGAAGTGTTTGAAATGTTTTTGAAAAGTGAGCAAGTACATAAGAGGAACCTACCCTAAGTTAAGTCTTTTTTGTTCTTAAATATCCTTTAAGTGGTAAGACTATCCCTATTATTAAGGAATAGGTAGTCATTACCTTGGATGTAAGGGACAAGTGAAGGGACATCTGTTATTTAGGCAACTGTGAGGTGTATAAGCAATTCGAAGGGACTTATCATCTTTATTCGAAAGGGACCAGATCATTACGAAGGCAACCATGAAGGGACTTGATCTTTTTATCTGTTTAAGGGACTAGATGATATGAGATGAGGGACTTTGCTTTTATACACCTTACTTGACCTTTTGTTTTAGGCAACTTGAGAGGTAACCCTTAAGAAGTGAGATGGCGATCCAGGATCGACTTACGTGTGTGAGTGTACCAATTCAGATATTTATCTTTAAATTTTAATGATCTAAATTCAAATTTACATACAAATATGTTTTACACTCCCTATTTTACTAACCATAGCATTTAATAATAAAAATTACTACAACTATTACATATTGGATACAATTACATAATAATAATAATTAAAATTAAATTAAATAAGCAAATAAATAAATAATTAAGGGGGTTAGTAGCAATAAACAAAAATAAATATAAGAAAATTAATAATAATAAACAAAATAAATAAATATAATGTGGTTAGTATAATAATGTAGAAATAAATTAAAAATTCACAATTTAATCAAATAAATATATTTTTTAAGAATTTTAAATAACAATTATATACTAATAAAATATGATTAATAGTCTAATTATTTTAATTTTATATCATAAAAATATTGATTAATAAACATACAACAATAATAAATTATATTCATAAGAATAAAATTAAGTTTTTTTTTATTACTTAGAAAAACAAATTAGGGTTAATTAACTAATTAAACTATTTACATTATTTATATAAAACTATGTATAATGATAATATAAACAAATAATAAAAATAAATGGACATAATTAACATTTATATAAAATAATTAGGGTTTAAAAAGTATTATTAGGGTTTATGGAAATATTAGGGTTTTACTTATTTATCTACAAATTAAATCAATTTATTTACAAATTATATATATATATATACATATTATAAAAAAAAAATTTAGAAAAAAGAAATTATGAAGTTTTAAGAATATTGAATAAAAGTATTTTAATAGTATTTATAAATTATATTTACTAATTGAAATAAAATAGAAATAATATAATAGAATAAATTATAATAAGAAAACAATGGAAAATTGATCAAAAAAGAAAGGACCTGGGATTTGAACCCAGGTCCCTTACCTCCAAACTCAACACCAAAACCACTCTGGCCAGCACACGCAGGTGATATAGAATGAGAACCATGTTGCTTTGTTTCAAATCCTGAAAAAAATCACAACAAAAAAAGCAAAAATAATACAAAAGGGCCTGGGGGATTCGAACCCAGGACCCTCAATCAAACAAACACACACTCCAACCATCCAGCCAGAAGGGCGCATCTGTTTAGATAACCACAACAAATAATAATATATTAAGTCATGTGAATAAATGTGAAAATCAAATAAAAAGAATGTTGCCTCCAAGAATCGAACCCAGGTCTTGAACCATAATACGCGCAGCCATTACCACTGGGCCAGGCATGCATCTGTGAAATAAATTACAAATAGTACAATAAAATATTAAAAAAAAATTTGAATTCCAGCCAGCGCGCCTAATGACTTCATCTTCTTCATATTTCCTGCGAAATTGCTTGCGAATTCATCCACGAATTTTCCTACGAATCTCATAATACATAAAACCTACGAAATTTGAATATCAACAAAACAGTACAATTTTTCCAAATTAATCCGTGAAACATGATCCTCAAGATCCATACAACACAACCACGTTTCCAGAATTCATTTATCTTTGATGAATCAAGAAACCCTAAAGCTTGGCCGAAACCCTAACAATGGCTATTTACGATTCAGGTCATTATTCTTCAATCCAATTATCCAGAAAGCTTGCTTAGATCATTACAAACACAAAAACAATCATTAGAATTAGTTGAGAATGCATAAAAGTATGGAATCGAAAATCAAAAATAAGAAGAGAAGATGCATTCGGGTTGTGGAATATGGCATGATTCAAAGGCATGTAATGGGTGGTTTTGATTCAGGGAAGCTTAAGGAAGCTTGTAGTGTCCTTAGAATACCTTGAAAACCCCTGCAAAGTAAAATCCGAAAATTGATTTTTTGATGAAATTTGAAACTTTGAAACTTGTCTTTGAGGCAGCCAATTCGTGTCCAATGCTTGTGTTCATGTTGTATATATATCACTTGATGAAATTAGGTCAAAACATGTAATTGTTCTTTGGACTTTTTGGATCCAAGAGATTGAAAAAGATCATGCCTTGAATTTCATATATTCTTGAATGTAACCTTTCTATCTTAAGACAATCACCATAAATTGCATATCAATCTGATCTAATCCATGTTTATGACCTTCTAGAAATAATATCTCCCTCAAATATTTAATTTATATATTTTATTTTAATTTAAAATGGTTTTAAATGAATAAAATCAAAATAAATAAAATAAAAAATAATAAAAATATGAATAAATGAGGATTGGGTCGTGCATGATGTCATGTTGAAGTTTGGATCACAAATTTGCAAGCCCATTTGGAAGAAATTGGTTTTAAAGCCCTATTTGCTTCATAAACCTCCCAAAAATTTCCCAACTTTGCAAGGGCACAAATCCTTCAATTTTAATGCTATGAGGGTGTTATTGGACATTTTGGAAAGATTAAGGAGTCCTCTAACCAACCCCCTTGGTTTCATGTCCATACATTTTACCATTCTACAGTTATGCTCTTTTGAAGTTGTTGACTTTTTGTTGACTTTTAAAAGGACCTATAATGTCTTAGCTCATACCTTCCAAATGAAGCATTTTTGGGCTTGGCTTGTGAGACACAAAGTTGTAGAGAATTCAATTTCCTTCAAAATGAGCTTTGGATGGGAAAAATTTGATGAAGCATGTGAAAGTTATGGCTGGTCAAAGTTCAGTTGACTTTTCTTAAGGAAACCCTAATTTAGAAACCTCTGATTCTTGATGATCTGAAATATCCTTGATGAATCATGATCAACCATTGATCAAATGATGAATTTTACTTCATATACTTGATGCTTTCAAAAAATCATGAAGTTTGACTTTGGTTTGACCACAGTTGACCTCAGTTTGACTTTTTAACTACTTTGACTGATTTTGACCTATCTGATCATCTGACTGAGCAAACCTTTGGGAAAAGTCTTGAAACTTGTCATGGGGGTTCTTAAACACATATAAGATGTTATGAAGCTCACTTGAAGTCTTGGAAGTCCATTTAGCTTGATTAAAGTCAAAACCCTAGTTTTGGATGCACTGCTTAAGAGGATGCATTGTCTGAGGGAATTGTCAAATCTTCTGACTAATGGTGAACTTTGTGAACCTTGTGAACCTCATGAGATGTCTTGTGAACCTTGTGAACCTCATTAGATATCTTGTGAACCTTGTGAACCTCATGAGAGGTCTTTTGAACCTTGTGAATCTCATGAGAGGTCTTGTGAACCTTGTGAACCTCATGAGAGGTCTTGTGAACCTTGTGAACCTCATGAGATGTCTTGTGAATCTTGTGAATCTTGTGAACCTTTTAGCACACAAAGGCTTGTTTTGTGAGGGCAAATTTTGGGGTGCAACAACTGCCCCTGTTCAATTTTCTGAAACCTGAGGGGTTAGATTGGTATATGTGTCAGTCGTGACCTGGAAGGTTGAAGGGGATTGAACATAAAAGCCCAAAAATTTGCACTCACCGATGCGTAAAGTAATATTGATGATTAACTATATATGCTCGAGTGGGCATGAAGATGCCACTTGGAGAAAAGGAAATGGGCTTAAAGATGCCATCAGAATGAACTGGAGATGGGCTTAGAGATGCCATCTGGAGAAAAGTTCTTCAAATATACTTCTTGGAGAATAAGGTAGTCCAAAGTATGAAGATATAGCTTTTGGGAAGATAAACAACGTCCCAACATTACCTTTGGGAAGATAAACAACGGCCCAAGGTAACAATACGGTCTTTTGAGAAGATAAACAACGTCTCAAGATAGCCTTTGGGAAGATAAACGACGGCCTAAGGTAAGGGTATAACTTTTGGGAAGATAAACAACGGCCCAAAGTCATGATAGCTTTCAGGAGGATAAACAACGTCCTGAGGTATAAGTATAACTTTTGAGAAGATAAACAACGACCCAGAGTCATGATAGCTTTCAGGAGGATAAACAACGTCCTGAGGTATAAGTATAACTTTTGGGAAGATAAACAACGGCCCAAAGTAACAATATGGCTTTTGAGAAGATAAACGACGTCTCAACATAGCCTTCGGGAAGATAAACGACGTCCCAAGATAATGAGGTAACCTTTGGGAAGATAAACAACGGCCTAAGGTAACAATATGGCTTTAGAGAAGATAAACGACGTCTCAAGATAGCCTTCGGGAAGATAAACGACGTCCCAAGATAATGAGATAACCTTTGGGAAGATAAACAACGTCCCAAGGTATAAGTATAACTTTTGGGAAGATAAACAACGGCCCAAAGTCATGATAGCTTTCAGGAGGATAAACAACGTCCCGAGGTATTAGTTGTTGATATTGTTTTACCTGCATATAACTATCCTGCAAGGAAAATATTAGTTTATGCATTATGTATGCATGCATAGTATGATGCACTTAAGTAATGTATTATGTAATTATGGATATGTATGTTATGGTATGATGTAAATGATGTATGTATGAACCATGCAGCCTGAAGCGTCCGGGTATCTTCGTATAACAACTGCTGACCAGGGAAAATAAATCCCGATTTGTTGCTGAAGAATATGAGGAACTTGTTCTCGTCTCGTTTGATAATATAGTATTCATAACCTCCCGTCTTCGTTCGATAGTAAGGTATCCATAACCTCCCGTCTTCGTTCGATAGTAAGGTATCCATAACCTCCCGTCTTCGTTCGATAGTAAGGTATCCATAACCTCCCGTCTTCGTTCGTCGTACTCCTATTGAAAGAATAAATTCCCGACTATCCGTATGAGGATAAAAGAGATGGATATAAATTCCCGGGGAGATGTGACTCGAAGTTTTTATGAAGATGGATTTGCCCTACTGGGGGATTTGTAGCTGTCTGGTAGGGATGAACCGGCGAAGCTTCGTTGAATTCCTTCCCTCGTTCGTCCTTAGTAAATACTATTACTGCATTTTCATGCATTTCTGGTAAACATCAATCATATTAAGCATTTTATGCATTTCTGGTAAACATCAATCATATTCAAAAGCATACATACATTCAAACACAACCAATGGACGTTTCGCTTATGTAAATAGGGTAAAAGTAAATTTGGATTCAAAGATGGAATTTTATTTATATCACAAAGTGACCCATACATAAGTAAGTTTGTACAAGGAGACAGAAATCCTAGTAAGAAGAATTTGTCATAACAATTTTTACAAAACAAGGAAAATCAGCTATGTGGGAAATAATCCTATTGAGTTTCAATTCTACTATTGCCATTATCTTCAAGTATCTCATCTTCTGCTGTTGAGACGGAAACGATTGGATTGAGCTTTATCTGTTCGAGCTTGAGTAAGTAGCACAACTGGTTGTAGTTTCATGGGTGATCCAAACGAGACATAGTCATACGCTTTAATCCCTAACTTTTGCCTGGATTGCCCTTTCAGGTTTTCAATCCACCGGGATACCCTTTTTTGCCCAAGCCGCCTTTTCAGGTTTTCGACTTGCCGGGTGTACATTTTTTTTATATATATCCCTAATTTTTGCCCGAACCCTTTTGGTTCGCCGGGATACCCTTATTTTTGCCTAGGCCAGTCAACCTAGCGGGTCTCTTTTTATGCGTAGTATTTTTTAACTATGTCTGCATTTACAGGCTGTGGGAAGTCTTCACCGTCCATAATAGTAAGTATCATGGCACCTCCTAAGAATATTGTCTTGACTACAAATGGTCCTTCATATGTAGGAGTCCACTTGCCCCTAGGATCACCCTGTGGTAATATGATACGCTTGATTACCAAGTCACCAACCTGATATACCTTTGGCTTAACCTTCTTGTTGAAAGCCTTGATCATTCGTTTCTGGTACATCTGGCCATGACAAACAGCTGCTAACCTCTTCTCATCAATCAAATTTATCTGGTCGGGTCGAGTCTGAATCCATTCATCTTCATCCAAGCCTGCATCCTTCATGATTCTTAAGGAGGGAATCTGAACTTCAATGGGCAGAACTGCTTCCATACCATAGACTAAGGAGAATGGGGTTGCCCCTGTTGAAGTACGTATTGTAGTACGATAACCATGAAGAGCAAATGGTAACATCTCATGCCAATCCTTATAAGTAACAATCATCTTCTGTAGAATCTTCTTAATGTTCTTATTAGCAACTTCTACTGCCCCATTCATCTTTGGACGATACGGAGAAGAGTTGTGATGCTTAATCTTGAACTGCGTGCAGAGATCAGTAATCATAGTGTTGTTCAGATTAGAGCCATTGTCAGTAATAATCCTTTCAGGGATGTCATACCTACATATAAGATTATTCTTAATGAATCGAGCCACCACATTCTTAGTAACAGATGCAAATGAAGCTGCCTCCACCCACTTCGTGAAGTAATCTATAGCGACCAGGATGAAACGATGCCCATTAGAAGCAGTAGGTTTGATCTCACCAATCATATCAATGCCCCACATGGAAAAAGGCCAAGGAGCAGTCAACACATTCAATGGTGATGGAGGTATATGTACTTTATCAGCATAGATCTGACACTTGTGACACGTTCTGGAATGTTGGTAGCAATCAGCTTCCATGGTAGACCAATAGTAACCTGCTCTCAATATCTTCTTTGCCATGGTATGACCACTAGAATGAGTGCCAAAGATCCCATCATGCATATCTTCCATAATCTCTGTTGCTTCCTTCTTATCCACACAACGAAGCAAAGTTGAACCATGATTGTGCTTGTACAAAATGCCATTACTCAAAAAGAACTTAGCAGAAAACCTTCTCAGAAACTTCCTATCTTTGACAGATGCCCCTTCAGGGAATTCCTGAGCTTCAAGATATCTTTTCACTTCATAGCACCAAGGCTTCTCCTCTGCCTCTTCAGTGTCAATCTCATTGCAGTATGCAGGCTTCTCGAATCTATCAATAGTAATCTTGGGAGCTTCATCATCCCAGCTGATCTCAAACATGGATGCCATGGTGGCTAAAGCATCTGCCAACTGATTCTCTCTTCGTGGAATATGTCCAAAGGTAATCTCTTTGAAATGTGGGATCAAATACAACACATGCTCTCTGTAAGGAATGAGATTATCATGTTTAGTATCCCAATCTCCTTTGATCTGACTTACTACCAGAGCTGAATCTCCATACACGTCAAGGAACTGAATCTTCATATCAATGGCAGCTTTAATACCCAGGATACATGCCTCATACTCAGCCATGTTATTAGTACAATAGAAACAAAGTCTTGCAGTAATCGGGGTATGACAACCTTCAGGGGAACTGATCACAACACCAACACCATTACCAAGTGCATTAGAAGCTCCATCAAAAACCATAGTCCATCGGGATCCTTGTTCAGGTCCGTCATATTGTCCAGGTTCTTTGGTAATAATCATAATGTCTTCATCAGGGAACTCAAAACTCATTGACTGATAATCATCCACTGCTTGATGAGCCAAATGATCAGCCACAACACTTCCTTTAATGGCCTTCTGAGTAGTATACTGTATGTCATATTCTGTCAAGATCATTTGCCATCTTGCAATTCTTCCGGAGAGAGCAGGTTTCTCGAATATGTACTTGATTGGATCCATCTTCGAAATCAACAAGGTAGTATGGGTCAACATATACTGTCTTATTCGGCGAGCAGCCCATGCCAAAGCGCAGCAAGTTTTCTCGAGCAGTGAGTATCTTGTTTCACAGTCGGTAAACTTTTTGCTAAGGTAGTATATTGCCTGCTCTTTTCGACCAAACTCGTCATGTTGCCCCAATACACACCCTATTGAGTTGTCTAATACTGTTAAGTACATGATCAAGGGTCTTCCATCAACTGGTGGCATCAAAATGGGAGGTTCTAGCAGATATTTCTTGATTTCATCAAATGCTGTCTGGCACTCATCATTCCATTCCATCACCTGATCTTTCTTCAACAACTTGAAGATTGGCTCACAGGTGGCAGTTAATTGGGAAATAAATCTTGCAATGTAATTCAATCTTCCTAAGAAACCTATGACTTCCTTCTCAGTACGGGGAACTGGCATCTCTTGTATAGCTTTTACTTTTGCAGGGTCTACTTCAATACCTTTCCCACTGACAATGAAACCCAGGAGTTTACCAGATCTAACTCCAAAAGTACACTTGTTTGGGTTCAATCTCAACTTGTATTTCTTCAACCTTTCAAACAACTTATGCAGATGATCAAGATGTTGCTCTTCATTTTGGGACCTAGCTATCATATCATCCACATACACCTCTATCTCATGATGAATCATGTCATGAAACAAAGCCACCATAGCACGCTGATATGTTGCCCCTGCATTCTTCAAACCAAATGGCATCACTTTATAACAAAAAGTGCCCCACTGTGTAACAAATGTTGTCTTCTCCATATCTTCAGGCGCCATCTTGATCTGATTATAACCAGAGAAACCATCCATAAAAGAGAATACCTTATGCTGAGCAGTGTTGTCTACCAGAACATCAATATGAGGAAGTGGAAAGTCATCTTTGGGGCTGGCCTTGTTCAAATCCCTGTAGTCTACACACATATGTACCTTACCATCTTTCTTAGGTACCGGTACCACATTTGCAACCCATTGAGGATAAGAAGTCACTGCTAAGAACCCTGCATCAAACTGTTTCATTACCTCTGCCTTAATCTTCTCTGACATTTCAGGACGCATGCGACGAACCTTCTGCTTTTTTGGACGACAATCTTCTTTTACTGGTAAACGGTGAACCACAATGTCTGTATCCAAACCTGGCATATCTTCATAGGACCAAGCAAAGATATCCACATAATCATGTAACATCTGAATCAATCTGCTCTTGATACTGTTGGTGTAAGCCCTAGAGGCCAATACTTTTTGGTACTGGTATCGGATTATTCGTTTAATAATAAAAGGCATTTCTTTATTATGTTTGTCTTTCAGAATAATAAAGTCCCTAGAATAGTTAGTCTGTTTAATGAAATGTTAAGTGTGACTTAATCATGAGATCCCATTAAACATAAAGACATTATTCTTAAAATATCCGTAGTCAAGCTTTATTGCAAAGTGGGATAACATTAAAGCATTGAGACTATTATGAAGATAGACTGATGATCACATCTCATGGATCATGGATAAAGAGTTATCAAGTCTTGACATAGGTATAAATATTAGGAGTAATATTTATACCGGATTGACCCGCTATGAGAATACTACATAGTATGTTATGCAAAGTGTCATAAGTTATTCTCATGGTGATAATGGTGTATTACCACCCTTCGACCTGAAACCACTATGGACCCTAGATGTAGAGTCGGGTGCTTTATTGCTGATCAAACATTATCCGTAACTGGATGATCATAAAGACAGTTGATGGGCACTCCACGAAGCATGCTGAGGGACATGAGTGTCCTAGATGGAATTTGCCAATCCTGCATAACAGGAGAAATGTCTAAGGGCCCAATATTGAACTGGACAAGGATGACACAGTGTATGCCTTGTGTTCAATATAGACATAGGGGCAAAAGGGTAATTGTACAAACATATATTATCACGAAAAAGGTTTTGTCAGATCACATGACATTTTCGTGACTTGGGTAGCAGTGATGTGTTGCTAGATACCGCTCACTGTTTATTATGTTAAATATATAATTTAATATAATTACCAACGTTACGAAATCCTACAGGGTCACACACATAAGGACAGTTTGATGAGAGATAGAGAAATCAAAGGAACACCGTAAGGTACGGTGCACTTAAGTGAAACTAGAAATTCGGATAATATAATAATAATTATTGTTATTTTATAATGGTTATAAAATAATAATAAAATAAATATATTTATTATAATAATAGTTATTATAATAATATATAATATTATTATGGATCATGTGAATTGGGCTTTTAGCCTGCAGCCCACAAGAGAGTCTATAAAAGGAACCCTTGTGATGAAGCTTTCACTTGATGCAATTTCGTTTTTGATTCTCTTTTCTCACTCAAATAATTCCGTTCGTAAGCAGCTAGCACTGTGACCGGAAGCTGTTCGTGTGGACTGAGTAGAGGCGTTGCACTTCATCAACGCTTGTGATCGCTGCATCAAAGATCTGAATCGCCACAAAGAGGTAACGATTCTATCACTGACCATGTTCATTCGTAAGGATCACTAAAGGAAATTTTTGTTTTCCGCTGCGTTTAGATCGCAATTTTCCTTCAGTGGTATCAGAGCCACTTACGAAACCATGGATCTGATAGCTGTTAAATTTCCGTCTTTTCTGTATTTGATTCGATTAAAACACAGAATGAATTTAACAATAAACGATTAATTAAATTTGGCATCTGTTGTGTACGATTTGGATGATTGATGTTGATTATGCTTCAGAAACCGACATTAGTATGGTGAAGTTGTGCGATACATTGATCATCCATAGGTTACACAATTAGATCGATCACTTTTATATAAGATATAAGAAATTCTGATGCAAAGATGGTATATGGGATATACTGTTTTGATTTCATCCATTCAATCACATAAGGATTGTAATTCTTTTGAAAGATCATCATTTTCATTCGCTTCGGAATCCGACGTTAGTATGGTGAAGCAATGACATGTTGATCTATCATATTGAGTTATCAATCGAGTTGTGTTTGACGGCATGAAATTGTTGCATTAGGATTAATGGCAGTACAAGTGTTGTATTTCCGCAGACTTTTCCGGTTGGGGTTGTAAATGCACAAAAGTTGTGCAGGAAACGACGTGAAATATAATGAAGTGTTCATAAAATTTTTCGTCGGGGCGCTGCCCCTAACAACCCCGCAAGGAGGCGCTGCCCCCTTGACCCCTGTCCGCTGACTGGTCAGCGGAACCACCGTCCGCTGACCGGGCAGCGGAACCCCCGGCTAAGTCTGCAAAGTGTGATCAATCAGCCGAAATTTAATTTAGTTTATTTAATTATCGGAATTTTAAACTAATAATAAAAGTGTGTTTATTATTATTTATTTGTGGTGATCAGTTATGGCCTTAGTTTATCCTTTATTATTGTTTTGGGATTTTTAAATACGGCCTGCGTGTCGTGCCTCTCTCTCAATCTCTTTATGTAACTTCTTTTCTCATCTCACTCCCTCGTATGTAAAACGAGTTTTCTTATATGTAATGTAATATTATGTTATGAAGAAAAAAGAAGTATTCAATATTAAAGGAGGATAACCTTGGAGATCATGCTTGGAGAAGCTTAGATCGTTATTAGGTTAGCTTAGGTTCTCTCATTGGCTTGAGAGAACAATTGCGTTAGGGGCCATAATTGTATCTTTTTATATGTATGTTGATGCATGTAATTGTATGTTGATGCATGTGAGAGACGTTTTGCATGTTAAGCCGGTGAGATCAAACTAATAACAAATTCCCTCAAAATTAAATATTAAGTTTATGCTTTCCAATTTTTAGCACTCATCAAGACTAGTATCGAGCATTGTAGGTTTCGCCTACGCGAGGTGCATTTTCTATATTAGTAAGGTGTGATGGGATAATTGTAATATCCAATTGCTAAAACAATGGGTCAAACTTAACTAAACAAATTATAATAAGATTATACATGTTTAGAAGCAAAAATTGGGAATGATTCATGTGATGGATCAGAATAAGGAGTTATTCACCCAATTGAAAATATTCGAGAGTTGTATGAGATACAATTGGAAGGAGTTCCTACCTAAATAACTTAGTTTTGTGTAATCAGCCTAACGCTGACTTAAAACAAAGTGAAACATGGATCTCGACCCACTAGAAAGTCTTCCAACGGGATTTTCCGAATCAAATGATGAGGGTCATTTGTTTTGAATAAAATAGTGGGAGCATATTTGATTAAAGGCCTAATTAAATATGTTGTTTTTTTAATGATACTTATATTTTCATATTTCTCTTGTAGATTACCATGACAACAAACACATCGAACAATATTTTGCGATCCATCCTAGATAAGGAAAAATTGTCTGGGACAAATTTCCTGGATTGGCACCGTAATCTGAGGATTGTCCTCAAGCACGATAAGAAGCTGTATGTCTTGGAGACACCAGTTCCTGAGGAGGAACCTCCTAGTTCTGCACCAAAGGCAGAAAGAGATGCTTATAAGAAGCATTTCGATGATGCCAATGAAACCGCTTGCCTCATGCTTGCTACCATGAACTCTGAGTTGCAAAAGCAACACGAGAACATGTCTGCGTTCGATATGATCGGACATCTGAAAATGCTTTATCAAGAGCAAGCAAGAAATGAGAGGTTTCAGGTTTCAAAGTCCCTTTTTAACAGCAAGTTAGTTGAGGGAGCCCCTGTAAGTCCCCATGTACTCAAGATGATTGGGTATGTGGAGAACCTTGACAGATTAGGGTTTCCCCTTGGAAAAGAACTTGCGATTGATCTGATCTTGCAATTGTTGCCAGAGAGCTTCAGTCAGTTTGTCCTGAATTTCAATATGAATGACTTGGACAAAAGTCTTCCAGAACTGCTAGGCATGTTGAGAACTGCTGAGCAGAATATGAAGACAAAAGGGAAATCCATTCTGATGGTCAGTAATGGAAAGAAACAGAACAAGAGGCCCATCAAACAGGGTGGTAGAGGGAAAGGCAAGGAAGTTTCCAAACCCAAACCCACTCCTCCTGTTTTGAAGCCTAGTGGAGGAATAACAAAGGAGGGCACTTGCTTCCATTGCGGTAAGACCGGACATTGGAAGAGAAATTGCCCAAAGTACCTGGAAGATAAGAATAATGGAGTAGAGACTTCAAATTCAGGTATTTTTGTTATTGAAATTAATTTATCTACTTCTGCATCATGGGTATTAGATACTGGATGCGGTTCTCACATTTGTACTAATGTGCAGGGGCTAAAAAGGAGTAGAGATTTGGCAAAAGGTGAAGTTGACCTACGAGTTGGCAATGGAGCAAAGGTTGCTGCTTTAGCTGTAGGAACTTATGTTTTAACTTTACCTAGTGGTTTAATAATTCAGTTAGAGAACTGTTATTATGTACCTGCAATTAGCAGGAATATTATTTCTGTTTCTTGTTTGGACAAGTTTGGTTTTTCATTCATAATAAAGAACAATTGTTGCTCCATTTATTTGAATGATATATTCTATGCTACTGCAAAAATGAATAATGGACTATATGTCCTTGATCTTGAAATGCCAATTTATAACATTAATACTAAAAGGTTGAAACCTAATGAGTTGAATCCAACTTACCTTTGGCACTGTCGATTAGGCCACATAAATGAGAAACGCATTTCCAAACTCCATAAAGATGGACTCTTGGACTCTTTTGATTATGAATCATATGAGACATGCAGATCTTGTTTAATTGGAAAGATGACAAAGTCCCCATTCACAAGAAAAGGTGAAAGGGCTAATGATCTTTTGGAACTCATACATACTGATGTATGTGGACCACTGAACATACCAGCCATAGGAGGTTTTCAGTACTTCATCACTTTTACTGATGACTTCAGTAGATACGGATATGTGTATTTAATGAAACACAAATCTGAGTCCGTTGAAAAGTTCAAGGAATTCAAGAATGAAGTACAAAACCAACTAGGTAAGAATATTAAAGTTCTTCGATCAGATCGAGGCGGTGAATATTTAAGCCTAGAATTTGATGACCATCTAAAAGAGTATGGGATTCTATCCCAACTTACTCCTCCTGGAACACCACAATGGAATGGTGTATCTGAGAGAAGAAATCGAACCTTGTTAGACATGGTCCGATCCATGATGAGTCACGCCGATCTTCCAAACTCCTTTTGGGGACATGCATTATTAACAGCAGCTTACACACTTAACCGTGTTCCATCCAAAAAGGTTGATAAGACACCATATGAGATATGGAGTGGTAAGAAACCACATATGTCTTACATGAAGATTTGGGGTTGCGAAGTTTACGTCAAACGAAAAATTTCAACCAAGCTTGAGCCCAAATCTGACAAATGCTTATTTGTGGGGTATCCTAAAGAAACAAGAGGATATTACTTCTACAATCCTTCTGAGGGCAAAGTGTTTGTCGCTCGAACTGGAGTCTTTCTGGAAAGGGATTTTATTTCCAAAGGAAACAGTGGGAGGAAAATAGAGCTTGAAGAAATTCAAGAATCACAAAACATTGAAACACCTATGGAGGAACTAGAGCAGGAAACACAAGTAGTTGTGGAAGAGCAACCTGCTCAAGTAGAACAAGACCAGCGTAGGTCAAGCAGGATACGTCACCAACCTGAGAGATATGGATATCTCATAAGTGATCAGGGTGATGTATTACTCATGGATCAAGATGAGCCTGTGACCTACAAAGAGGCCATAACTGGTCCTGAGTCTGAGAAGTGGCTAGAAGCCATGAAATCTAAAATGGATTCCATGTACACAAACCAGGTTTGGACCTTGGTAGAACCTCCTATAGGAGTTAACCCTATAGAATGCAAGTGGGTCTTCAAGAAGAAGACTGACATGGATGGTAAGGTACATACCTATAAAGCAAGACTGGTTGCAAAAGTCTATAAACAAATTCATGGGGTTGACTATGATGAAACCTTTTCACCAGTTGCAATGCTTAAATCTGTTCGGATTTTACTTGCCATCGCTGCATATCATGATTATGAAATATGGCAGATGGATGTCAAAACTGCTTTCCTTAATGGAAATCTTCTTGAGGATGTGTACATGACACAACCTGAAGGATTTGACATACCACAAGATGCCCAAAAGATATGCAAGTTACAGCGATCAATCTATGGATTGAAGCAAGCTTCCAGAAGCTGGAATCTTCGTTTTGATGAAACCGTAAAACAATATGGATTCATCAAAAATGAAGATGAACCTTGTGTCTACAAGAAGGTTAGTGGGAGCATGATCGTGTTTCTGGTATTATATGTAGATGACATATTACTCATTGGAAACGATGTCCCTACCTTGCAACAAGTGAAGACTTGGTTAGGGAATTGTTTTTCTATGAAAGACCTAGGTGAAGCAGCCTATATATTAGGAATTAGGATCTATAGAGATAGATCACAAAAACTGCTTGGCCTAAGTCAGAGTACATACATAGATAAAGTGTTGAGACGCTTTAATATGCATGATTCCAAGAAAGGATTCATACCTATGCAACATGGTCTGTGTTTATCAAAAACACAATCTCCTTCAACTAAGGAAGAAAGGGATTGCATGAATAAGATTCCATATGCATCTGCAATAGGATCTATCATGTATGCCATGTTATGTACTCGACCAGATGTCTCGTATGCATTAAGTGCAACGAGTAGGTACCAATCTGATCCCGGTGATGCTCACTGGGTAGCTGTCAAGAATATCCTTAAGTACTTGAGAAGGACTAAGGATTCATTCTTGATATATGGAGGTCAGGAAGAGCTTGATGTAATTGGTTACACTGATGCTAGCTTCCAGACAGATAAGGATGATTTTAGATCACAATCTGGTTATGTGTTCTGTCTCAATGGTGGCGCTGTGAGCTGGAAAAGTTCAAAGCAAGAAACAATTGCTGATTCTACAACTGAGGCTGAGTATATTGCTGCCTCAAATGCAGCAAAGGAAGCTGTTTGGATCAAGAAGTTCATTAGTGAACTTGGCATAGTCCCTAGCATTGTGGATCCCATTGGTTTATATTGTGATAACAATGGTGCTATCGCACAAGCTAAGGAGCCTAGATCTCACCAACGATCCAAACACATACTTAGGCGTTATCACCTCATTCGAGAGATAATCGATCGGGGAGATGTGAAGATATGCAGAGTACCTACACTTGACAATATCGCTGACCCATTAACAAAGCCTCTTGCGCAACAGAAGCATGATGGTCATACTAGATCTATGGGTATTAAGGGTATGCCTAATTGGCTCTAGTGCTAGTGGGAGATTGTTGGTGTAAGCCCTAGAGGCCAATACTTTTTGGTACTGGTATCGGATTATTCGTTTAATAATAAAAGGCATTTCTTTATTATGTTTGTCTTTCAGAATAATAAAGTCCCTAGAATAGTTAGTCTGTTTAATGAAATGTTAAGTGTGACTTAATCATGAGATCCCATTAAACATAAAGACATTATTCTTAAAATATCCGTAGTCAAGCTTTATTGCAAAGTGGGATAACATTAAAGCATTGAGACTATTATGAAGATAGACTGATGATCACATCTCATGGATCATGGATAAAGAGTTATCAAGTCTTGACATAGGTATAAATATTAGGAGTAATATTTATACCGGATTGACCCGCTATGAGAATACTACATAGTATGTTATGCAAAGTGTCATAAGTTATTCTCATGGTGATAATGGTGTATTACCACCCTTCGACCTGAAACCACTATGGACCCTAGATGTAGAGTCGGGTGCTTTATTGCTGATCAAACATTATCCGTAACTGGATGATCATAAAGACAGTTGATGGGCACTCCACGAAGCATGCTGAGGGACATGAGTGTCCTAGATGGAATTTGCCAATCCTGCATAACAGGAGAAATGTCTAAGGGCCCAATATTGAACTGGACAAGGATGACACAGTGTATGCCTTGTGTTCAATATAGACATAGGGGCAAAAGGGTAATTGTACAAACATATATTATCACGAAAAAGGTTTTGTCAGATCACATGACATTTTCGTGACTTGGGTAGCAGTGATGTGTTGCTAGATACCGCTCACTGTTTATTATGTTAAATATATAATTTAATATAATTACCAACGTTACGAAATCCTACAGGGTCACACACATAAGGACAGTTTGATGAGAGATAGAGAAATCAAAGGAACACCGTAAGGTACGGTGCACTTAAGTGAAAATAGAAATTCGGATAATATAATAATAATTATTGTTATTTTATAATGGTTATAAAATAATAATAAAATAAATATATTTATTATAATAATAGTTATTATAATAATATATAATATTATTATGGATCATGTGAATTGGGCTTTTAGCCTGCAGCCCACAAGAGAGTCTATAAAAGGAACCCTTGTGATGAAGCTTTCACTTGATGCAATTTCGTTTTTGATTCTCTTTTCTCACTCAAATAATTCCGTTCGTAAGCAGCTAGCACTGTGACCGGAAGCTGTTCGTGTGGACTGAGTAGAGGCGTTGCACTTCATCAACGCTTGTGATCGCTGCATCAAAGATCTGAATCGCCACAAAGAGGTAACGATTCTATCACTGACCATGTTCATTCGTAAGGATCACTAAAGGAAATTTTTGTTTTCCGCTGCGTTTAGATCGCAATTTTCCTTCAGATACTATCTTCTAATTCAGCCCCTATCTTGACTTCTTTCCTGTTTTCTTCAGTTCCCAGATTCACAACTTCGATTGGCTCTTCATGTGGCTGTATAGCTTTCTCTTCTTGTTGTAACAACCTAGCAAGCTCTACAGGTACTTCACAATCGTCCTCATTTCCCTCTTCAGCTTGATAGATCGGATTCTCGAAATTATAATTGGCAATAGTAGAACTGTTATCAACAGGATCCAGAGTGGATGAGGATCTGCATTTTAGTGATGTGGGTGTGTGTAAGAACACATATCTGATAAAGCAAAAATAAAAGAAAAGAAAGACAA